>CAWUFW010012053.1:0-568783 GCA_963921515.1 Calotriton arnoldi
ACGTGTCATGTGCGTTTGGGGTGGGGCTGATGTGTGTGCTGCTTGGTTGTGTCCCTGTGTCTGTGTGCGACGCATGCATGGCGCTGCGGTTGGCCTCTGCGTTGTGCGCATGTGTGGCGGCGTCATCGGCGCTTTGGGGCCGTGACGGGGTGGTTGGTTCCTAGTCCCAGGTGGTGTGTACACATGTGTTCCGCGATGTTACGATTTGGCCTGTGTGTCATATGTGGATGCAATGGTGGATGTGTAGTGTACACGCGCTGGTGGGGGTTGTCCGCTTTTTCCGCCCTTGCACTGTGTGCGCTGTTTGCGTGCACTTGTTGTGTGTGTGCCTACCTGCGTCTCCGCGGTACGTTGCGTCCTTGGTGGTGCATCAGCAGGAGCATGGGGAGGGCCTGCAGTGCTGGATTCATGCTCGGGGAGCCGCTTCTTCGTTGTCCGTGCTCGGCATCCGTGTTGCCGCTTCGGTTTGTTGTACGGTATCTCTTGGCCGTGGGAGCCGTTTGTTTGCGGCATCGTAATTTATGCGCCGGGCGGGACGTGTTTCGTCGGACGGTGTGTGTCAGTTGTGCTGCGCCGCTACGTGAACGGGCGCACTTTGATGGCGGACGGTGTTGCTGGCTTGCCGGCGGTGTTTGGCCTACTTTTCGCATCGTAATTGGGCGGGCGTGTGGACTGCTGCGTGCCGGCGGTAACTGGTGCTTTTTGCATCCGCCAGCACGGCGGTGGTGCTTCCGCCCGCCATCGTAATGGGCCCCTATATTTTTTACAACTATATTTTGGATTCGATATTTTTGTACTTACCTGTTTGTAGATAGGCATTCGATATTTTGGCATTCTATATTTTTACTTCGATATTGTTGTAGGTCGATATTCTTGTATTCGATATTCTGTCAGTGATCCGTTCACATATGTGTACCGGCATCATCGCAGACTGCATCCCCTCACAGCACCTGTGCCACTAAGTTTGTTCCCTGACATTCATGGACACTCACTGGTCGTACATTGGTGGCGTTTGAGTCTATGGACTAGGGGCTAGTTTTCATCCTCATGTAACTGATCCCGAATTGTTGGTGCAAACGAGGGTTGCGCTTTCCACTCCTCCATTTGCTGCTTCCAGATAACATCAGACCTTCCGCATCATGCCCTGGAGGACACCTTCCACTGTCCCCCGAAACCCTCTGCAACATACACCTCGGACATTGATGGGGACCCGCTCAGGTCGCATGGCCCATCTGACTGCACCGCAAGTCACCGTCCCGTGGCTGGGTGCCTGTGCCGGCCGCAGTGCATCCGGGGCCACTAACTCTGTGCTGCTCAGGCCTGGGACCCCTTCTTCTGAGACATTGAATGGCCTCTGTAGCGATGGTCTTGGGGTCATCAACACCATGTGTCTGTGGCCCTGCGCTGTCCGCCTCCTCCGGCCCCAACTGCGGGCCACCAGGGCCCACACATGGCATCGAGTCTTGACCGGCCCGGATGTCGCATCACCGCAGGAGGCACACGCCACCACCGCAAGGACCACCTCCAACCGCCATCTGCCAGAGTCGAAACGGTGGTCCTGACAGACCTACGGAGTTGCTCAGACCTGTCGTGGATGCCATCATCGGCCTGATACCCTGCTCAGCACTCCAGGTGCCAGTGACTCAGTGCACCGCAAGCCATTGTCCGTTACTGATTGAGTTTTGTGATGTTGTGAGGTTGCGCAGCAATGTCACCTCATGCAGTGGGGAAGACCTGGGACCATGAGGAGGAGGATGTGTCAAGTGTGCGGATGGGAGAAGGCACAGACAATGGGAGGGCAGGTGGCAACAGCCCCAAGGCAGGAATGCAGACTGGTGGCGGTAGTCAAACTACACACCCGGATCTAATACTCGGTATTGCGCTGTGGACTGCGGACGCAACTGTCACCTCAGGCAGTGTGGGAGACCTGGGACGTTGATGAGGAAGTTGATGCAGGTGTAACACACCCCACTGCATCTGCATCAGGACTAACCCGAAGGGACACAATCCTAGCAATTTCTTCACATGAGCGCACTCTTCTCTAGTGCCCCTACCTCAGTGCACTGCAACTCACGGAACCTCCAGACTGAATATTGGGTGACCTCTGTCCCTCCATGTTGCTCTGCATTTAACTCTGTTATGCTGGTGTTTTCTGTTTCCATTACACTGGTGTGCACTGTTCAGGTTGTTGGCAGCACCAAGCACTCCGTGCGGGCTGGCTTATACTCACCCCACACACATCCAGCACAGGCGTCACTGTACATGTGGCCCTGCCAATAAAGGGGCCGGGCGCACGTGCCCGTAGCCAGTTCAACATGATATGTGCATGTGTCTCTGTGGAGGTGTGGGTCTCCTTTGTGGGGTGTAGGTGGTCCCTGAAGGGTATTGGACACCCACGTATGTGTTCTAGTTTGCATTCCATGGGTTCGGCAACACCCTCACCTGTTGGGCCACCTCCTTTTGGCGTTCTGCCACCTGGCATTGGGGTGCCATGTGTGGGTGGGTGAAGTGTTGTGAGGCAGCCGTGATTGCGGGTGCTTCATGCTGTGTGGTCTGTTGCAGGGGCTGGGTTCTCCTCTGAGTAGCTTGTCTGCCCTGGTCCTGGTGGTGGGTTGTGTGGGATGTCCATGGGCTGTTGTAGGGCGTCGGTGTCAGGGGTGTGGTGTTCGTCTCGGGCATCACTGATGGGTTGTCTGTTCTGACCTGCTGGAGGTGTTGTTTGTCCCTCTGCATTGTGAAGGGGAGGTGCATGTTGGCATTGTGTTGGCGCCTTGTTCTTGTCGACATGCAGACTGTGTGACAATGTACATTGTGACTGTTTGGGCGGTGGTGGCTATTTGAGTTGGGACAGTGTACATTTGGCCTACATGGCTGCTGTGGGGTTGTAGGGGTAGATGTGCATCTCACAGTTTCCTGCTCTGTCCAATGTGATTGTTCTGTATCTGCGCCTGGGTGGACCCAGTTGTGTCCCCTGTTCTGCAGTGTGGGTGTTGCACTTTGTGCCACATTGTCTGGTATGTGCTGTGATTGCTATGTGTGTGTGCTGCAGTGTGCCACGGGGATGGGGGACATGTCCCCGGGTAATTGTGGGTGTGCAGTGTGTTACACCTCATTGTGCATGTGTGGCATTGTGCCCATCACCCCCCGTCCCCCAGTCCCTGTTGGATCCTCACCCTGTTGTTGTTGTGTCAGGTCCTCTCGGGCTGTGTCCGTACTCCCTACTCCTTGCACCCTCTCCACACTGATGACTGTGGCCTGGGTTTCCTCCAGCTCCTCCTGTGGCGCTGGACTGCCACCTCCTGTCGCCGTTGCTGCCTTCCTGTTGGCAGCGGGTTTGTACCTGGTTTAGGTTGTCACGTCCTGCTGGCGCCTCTTGGCCTCCTGGATTGGCCTCCTGGGCACTCCGACTGCATTCCAGGTGGTCTGCTTGTGGGTCAGTTGCTGGTAGTGTTCTGTCGCCTCCGTGGCCTTGGTCTTGTTTTTCCTGCGGTCTGCACCCCGTCTTCCTCTCCCTTTTCTCCTTGGCCTTCCCCGAGCCAGTTGTTCCTTGCTGGTGGTCTGTGGGGGTTGTGGGGTTCACGTTGACCTCTGCGCTGGGTCAGGGTGCATCCATGTTGCTACGTGCTTTGTCTTGTTTCTGGTGTGTTGTTTCTGTGGTTTTTATGGTGCAATTTCCCGCCAGACGCGTGGGATTTGCAGGCCTGAGGCTGCTTTTCGCTACTTTTTGTACCGCGATTGGCCTCATCGCATGATTTCTCGCGTTCGCGTTTCTCATTTTTTCGGCGTGGCGTTGATTTTTATGCTGACATTTGACGCGTTATCTGGTGACTATCGCATGGTACCGCCTTGTTGTGAATTCCACGTTGACACGCGGTTTTTTTCCCGTGATAGGCTGCGATATTGAAAGTTGCGTTACGCTACTCTTGCGGTAGTTATCACACGTTCTTGTGAATATACCCCTAAATCCTGTCTGGGAGGTGGTCACACCTCCCTGTGACAGGATGCCTATTGTTCTGCCTTCCCGTGCTCGAGCTTGGCTCAGCAGGAGGGCAAAATCAGGTCTCTGGTCGGCAGCAACCATTTTGTGCTTTCTGGGTCAAGAAGGCTGGTAGTGGGAACACTGAGAGCTTAACGAAGGGCTCTTCCAGTGCTTGGAATCATACCTCCCACACCGTTACGGTGTGGGGGTATGATTCCAACATGTTTGATACAAAACATGATAGGATTCGCTGCAGCCATTTTCGAGATGGTCATCACGTAATTACGTGGTGCCCATCTATATAGTATATGGCTGCTTCACTGACAACCCGGGAGAATGTACTCCGTAGGCTGCAGGGGTGTCCTGCTCATGCAGGAGCACCCTCTCACGTAGAACCAAGCACCCTGCTTTCAGGATTGCAAAGGCCTGCTAGAGGCGTGACTTATAGGTTTTAAGTGCAGTCACCCTAGATATAGGAAACCTATATCTTTAGTAAGTGGTGCTAGCACCAACTTCCACAGGCTGCAATGGCAGGCCTGTAGTTCCATTTTGAATGGTCTCTCATGGGTGGCATAATACACGCTGGAGACCTCTGGGGTACCTATGCCCTGGGTACCTTAGTACCATATACTAGGGACTTATAAGGGTACCCCAGTATCCAATCTGGGATGTACCTGAGTACTGAACACAACAGTTTAGGGGAGAAAGCAGATAGACTGGGGTCCTGATTAGCAGGATCCCAGTCACACTAGTCAAAAACCAGCATAGCACAAGAGAAAAAGTGGGGGTAACGCATCATGCAGAAGGATCATAACTTCCTACAACCACTGACACTGCAAAGAAACTTTTCTCCGAAAAGAATAAATGAGGGTGGTAAATGCACGAGAAAGCTATTCTCCATCTTAAGAAAGATTAGGCTAGTCAATATTTGTCAGTAATGGAAAAATCATCATCACCAAACTGACACCCTCCTGCAAGATTACTTACAGAATAATTTTGCACAGATCTCTAATCATGTAGAGTCACATTGGTTGTTGGGAACCATGCCCTATGCTGTACTCTAAACAAGGTAACATTGGCTTATCCAAAATTGGCATAATTCATTTACTTATAAGTCCCTAGCAAAGTGCACTATATTTGCCCAGGGCCTGTAAATTAAATGGTACTAGTGGGCCTGAAGCACTGATTGTAACACCCACTTCAGTAGCCCTTCAAACATAGCTCAGGTCTGCCACTGCAGAGCATGTGTCTGCAATTTAAACTGCCATTTGTGACCTGGCACGTTAACCTACTTGTCAGGCCCAAACCTTTCCTTTTAATACATAAAAGTCACCCTTAAGGTAGGCTCTAGGCAGCCCTCTGGGCAGTGTGCAGTGTATTTAAAAGGTAGGACATGTACTTTTGCATCTCTTGGTAGTGACAAATTGCTAAATTCGTATTTCACTACTTCTAGGCCTATTTCTCCCATAGGTTAACATTGGAATTGCCTTAAAACATATTTTACGTGTAATTTCCAATTTGGAAAAGATAGGAAGCTGGAGTCTGGTGTCTTGGGACTCACAATTTAATCCAACAATGAGTAGATATGAGATGTCTACAGTTCTGAGTCCTGATGAGAACCATGAAAAGAAAAGGGTTCAAAGCATGCTGACAAATCATCAACCAATGTGCGCATAAAATATACTAAGTGCTGGGACCCAGGGTTAGATGCAATCCAATGATAACACAGTCACTACCTGTGTTCCAACCAGCTTGGCACTGTTAGGTTGAATGGCCCATTAATGAGGAGTTTAAAATAATTAATTCAGAGCGTGATATATAGCATTTCTTCTTGGGCAGCCAACATTCAGACCTGCTTCATTTGTCTGTTGTATTTTATGTGATGTTATGTAATGTTATCTAATTGGTTTGTTTGCAGGTGTGTGGGGTGGGAGAAATGTAATCTAATGTATCTTTGTGATATGTTCATGTTTTGCTTTTGTGTACTGCAATTTTTTATCAAAGATTTGTAGAAATTGTTATCACTAAAGAATTGAAAAACTAAATGGCGATCCCTGTTATTGATTACAGCATTTGTGTGGTGTTTGAATTTATAGTGGCCTAGCCTTACTGACTTATATGGGCCCAATCCCTATTGTAGATGGTCTACTTTTAGAAAGTTGGCATTTTCTTTCTTTAACCATTCTGTGCCTCTGCATATCTCTGAATACACATCTGGGTTGGGTGAAATCTAGGCTTTGTGCATTCTCTCTAGACAGTCACACAAAGGGAGCTGGGGTGTGACATTTGCTTCCTGATGGTCCATCACCAGGCTGATGGGCCTTCCTGAGGTAGATTGTGAGAGAGGAGCTGACACTTGCACCTGTCCCCACACAAAGAGCTGAATACCTCCCTGTAGTGAGTCTGGAGCCAAGGCAGGAAAGGCAAAGACCTTGTGCTCTTTAAAGGCCTCTTCAAAGTCTCCCTCAATTCAAAAGCACATTTGGGTATCAGTACTGGACCCCTGACACCACCAAATCAGACCTTTGCTGGAACCAAGGACAGTCTGCCAGCAAGAAGAGCTGCTGTGCTGTAGGAGGGACTGCCCCTTTGCTAACTGCATTTGTGTTGGCCTGCTGCCTGCTGATTGCTATGTTGTAGGAGTGATTGCCACTTTGCTACCCACTCTGCTGTGTTGGCCTGCTGCCTGCTGCTTCTTGCCTGGGAGTGAGAAGGACTTGGCCTGTTCTCTACATCCTTGAACCCAAGTTTCTCCAAGGGCTTGCTGGCTTGCCTCCTGTTCGCTGAAGTCTCAGTGTCACAAAAGACTTCTTGCAACTCTGCTGGACTTTGCCATCAGTTATTCCTACCCTTGCCTGAGGTGCCTCTTCCAGTCCTGGGCCTCAGAAGTGGGTATTTAGGTGTTCCTGCAAAAAACTTGCATCATCACCACTGCACTGATCAGAACCGACGCAGAGCCATCCGAAGACGCCGCTATGTTGCTCAACTTCGACGCATAGACCCAACTGCGTGAATCTGAACCAACGCATCGAGCTTCTGACTTTGACGCTTGCTCCATACAAAGGGATCACTGACATAATATCGACGACAACAATATCGACCTACCAGAATATTGTGTCAAGAATATCGATGGACAAAATATCGACATCCTATCTCTACAAAGGTAAGTACAAAAATACCGAAACCAAAATATCGTTGTTTAAAATATCGTTGTTCAAAATATCGTTTTTTTTAAATGTCTTAAAAATAATATTAAATAAATTAAATAATAAATATAGTTAATAAAAACATAGGGGGTCATTATGATGGCGGGCGGCTCGCTCTCGCCGGGCCGGCGGTAGTCACCGCTGGCCCGGCGGGGGCGATCCGCCCGCCATCCAGACAGCAAAGACCCCCGCCATATTATGATGGCTGGGGGGTCCGCGGCGGACGGAAAGCCCGTCCGCCGCTTTTCTGCCGGTCGACTCGTCGACCGGCGGAAAACAAGGATAATATGGTGGCGGTGTCTCCAAGACACCGCCATCCATATTATGATGCCAGCGGAGATCAGCCTTTCCATGGCGGCGTTGCCGCCATGAAAAGGCATACGGTCTTTGCATTTGGGGGCCCGTTGTGGGCCCCCAGGATGTTGGGGGGGTGGGGGGTGCACATAGGTACCCCCCTGCATTTGTATGCACAAGGTGGCAGGCACCACGTGGTGCCTGTCACGTTGTG
Source organism: Calotriton arnoldi (assembly GCA_963921515.1). NCBI lineage: Eukaryota > Metazoa > Chordata > Amphibia > Caudata > Salamandridae > Calotriton > Calotriton arnoldi. The sequence continues at coordinate 7,694 of CAWUFW010012053.1, forward strand.
CATGCAAATGCACGACATGCATTCACAGCATTGTGGCTGGCGGTGAGCACCGCCCGCCACAATGCTGTGAATAGGGCTTGCCACGGTGGCATCCTTATAGCATGTCCGGGCCCGCCGCACCCCTTGCGGACGGTCCCGCATTCCGCTGCGGTGGCGGGCGGACTTTGTCCGCCCGCCATCGTAATGATGCCCATAGTTAGAATTATTTAAAAATGTCAAAAATTATAAATAAATGTAATATAAAAATAAATTAAACATACATATATAAAAAAATTATATATATATATATTTACTTAATAATATTAATAAATAATTATTTTATTAAATTATAAAACGTTACAAACATAATAAAAATTATAAATACATATATATATATATATATATATATATATATATACATAAACCTGTAAGATAAATATAAAAATACATTAAATATATAATAAAATAAAATATTAAAATAAATATTTATCTTTAAAACAACATTTTACACTACATTAACTAAAACAGTAGGGAAAATATTGGATAGCGTAGGGCATAAAATTACTATTCCCACTCCAAGGAGTGCAACAGTAGGGAAAGTGTTGGATAGCGGAGAGGAATAATTTACTATTCCCACTCCAGCAAGTGCAACAGTAGGGAAAGTGTTGGATAGCGGAGGGGAATAATTTACTATTCCCGCTCTAGAGTGCAATAGTAGGGAAAGTGTTGGATAGCGGAGGAGATAAAATTACTATTCCCACTCCAGCGAGTGCAACAGTAGGGAAAGTGTTGGATAGCGGAGGGGAATAATTTACTATTCCCACTCCAGCAAGTGCAACAGTAGGGAAAGTGTTGGATAGCGGATGGGAATAATTTACTATTCCCACTCCAGGGAGTGCAACAGTAGGGAAAGTGTTTGATAGCGGAGGGGTATAATTTACTATTCTAACTCCAGCAACTGCAACAGTAGGGAAAGTGTTGGATAGCGGAGGGGAATAATTTACTATTCCCACTCCAGCAAGTGCAACAGTAGGGAAAGTGTTGGATAGCGGATGGGAATAATTTACTATTCCCACTCCAGGGAATGCAACAGTAGGGAAAGTGTTGGATAGCAGAGGGGATAAAATTACTATTCCCACTCCAACGAATGCAACAGTAGGGAAAGTGTTGGATAGCGGAGGGGATAAAATTACTATTCCCACTCCAGCAAGTGCAACAGTAGGGAAAGTGTTGGATAGCGGAGGGGAATAATTTACTATTCCCACTCCACAGAGTGCAACAGTAGGGAAAGTGTTGGATAGCGTAGGGGATAAAATTACTATTCCCACTCCAACGAATGCAACAGTAGGGAAAGTGTTGGATAGCGGAGGGGAATAATTTACTATTCCCACTTCAGCAAGTGCAACAGTAGGGAAAATGTTGGATAGCGGAGTGGAATAATTTACTATTCCCACTCCACAGAGTGCAACAGTAGGGAAAGTGTTGGATAGTGGAGGGGATAAAATTACTATTCCCACTCCAACAATTGCAAAAATAGGGAAAGTGTTGGATAGCGGACGTGAATAATTTACTATTCCCACTACAGTAAAATAATAAACATTAATTAACAAATACTTAAATAATAAAAAATAATTTACCTCTCACCTAAAACCCCTATAAATAACACCACCACTATTGTTAAACATGACTCAATTAACATAATTGCTTAACAATTAATTAATTAACTAATAACAATATACAAAAAAATTAAAAACAATGAGAAATACATTAATTCCTACTATTAAGACTATAAAATAACAATAAATAAATATTATCTGAAAAAATTAAAAATTATATTAATTTTTAATTACTTGCCACACTACTCCCCTCTAAATACACAACTCACTCATAAAAAATTGACACAATTTACAAATGTACCAATTAATTATTAATAATTAATAACCAATTAATAATTAATAAATAACAAATTATTTAACACAATTAACAATATGAAATATTAAATACACAAATAGTAATTAATAAAAATCATTAATTAATGAATTATAATTAAATTACTTCCCACCTTACTCCCCTATAAACCCACAACCCGCTCTTGAAAAAATAACACAATTAAGATATTTACCAATTAATTATTAATAATGAATATCCAATCAATAACTAATTAATAACAAAATATTTAACACAATTAACATAAAATATTAAATACATAAATATTAATTAATTAATTAAATATAATTAAATTTCTTCCCACCCTACTCCCCTATAAACCCTTGACCCGCCCCTAAAAAAATAACACAACATATTTACCAATTAATCATTAATAATTAATAACCAGTTAATAACTAATTAATAACAAATTAATTAACACAATTAACAATATAAATTATTAAATACAAAAATATTAATTAATTAACATTATTAATTTTAATTAAATTACTTTCCACCCTATTCCCCTATAAACCCACAACCCGCTACGGAACTAAAACGCAATATTTAATTTCTTAAGAAATTAATAATTTCTAGAAATGTATTAATAAATATATCATAATTAAATTACTTCCCACCCTATTCCCCTATAAACCCACAACCCGGTACAGAACTAAAATACGCAAAAATTACTTAACATAAAATGAATTACTTCTAAAAATGTCAAACATACATTAGAAAAATAAACTATACTTTTAACACATACTAAAATACAGACCACTAAAATAAATTTCGATATTATTACCAACGATATTTTGACTAACGATATTACTAACTTCGATACTAACAAAAACGATATTTCTTACCTGCATGTCGATATTCTGGTCGACGATATTCTTGTAGGTCGATATTGTGTCACATCGATATTTAAACATCAATATTATGGCATATCGATATTTAAACATCGATATTATGACTCTATACCCATACAAAGGTACTTTCTCAGCGGAACGTTCATGGGCCCTGTAGCCGGCCTGCCTGCCCTCCATCGCGGCCAGCCTGGAAGTTTAGATTTATCCCGTTCTAGCACGATCTCAAGTAACAATTTAGCGCTATTGACTTCTAAGCACTGTTTTTAGATTTAATCTTTAAAAATTAATTTCTGAAGTTTTACTTATTGCATTTTTGTCGTTTTGGTCTTGTTTTACTCAGATACATATCGCCTATTAGTCTAAATGGGTGTGGAGTCTTTTTGTGGTGTTTTCAGTGGGTTACTGTAATTTGATTATTGCACAATACATTACACATTGCCTCTTAAGTTAAGCCTGACTGCTCTGTGCCAAGCTACCAAGGGGTGAGCAAAGGTTAATTTAGGGTGTGTATCTGACGTGCCCTGACTAGGATTATGGCTCCTGCTGGGGCAGGTTGTATACTCGGCTAACCAGAAACCTCAATTTCTAAAGCACATTTAATGACATTCCAGCCATCCAAAAGTCTATAAATGTCCTACCAAAGCATGTACCTTTAAATCATAGTTTTCTGTCACCCTATAGATACAATTGACCACATTTGTTCATCCTATTCTTCAATACTTACCAATCCTCTGATTACTTTATCTTAGAGGGATTTAGGATTTGAGAAATGCAAAATGAAAGATGTCAATTCATTACACAGATACTTGAGAAAGATGGAATTAAATCTTGCTCCAATGTAAAGATTCATTTGTAGGCTTTCGGAGGGAGGGAAGGTTTCGGATGCCTGTTTTAAATGTAAGGAGAGTATCATTTGCATGCTGTTTTCAAAGCAGACATCATTGATTTTTACTTAATTTCAGATAATCTAGGTGCAAGGGGAATAGCATCTGTTACCACACATGCCAAAACCATGCGTGACTTAACAACACAGTCAATACCACGACTGTGTCATTACCACGAGTCCCATTATAACACAAGTCATTACAACGACTTGCTTTAGGGAAGCGCTGGACTTTGAAATAGTTAAAATTACTATTCCAACTCCAGTTGGTGTATCAGTAGGGAAGGTGTTGGACTTAAAATTCAACACCAGTCCAACACTGCATTCCCTAAGGCACGTTGTAATGGAACTCGTGGTAACATCGAAGTGTGGTACTGACTGCATTGTAAAGGCACTACGCTGTAATACCTGTGTTGTAATAGATGTTTCCCTGCAAAGGGTTATATGATGACACTATTGAAATTGACTGAAAATTTGAGGATGGTAAGATTGTACATCACTATAAATAGGCATTCCAGAATGGTTCTTTATTGGATTATGTCTGCTTTGGTTTTGAGACCTGCAGTGGCATCATTCACGAGATGGTCCCTTTAAAGAAAAGATGTTGGCTGAAAACAAAGGCAAATTGGTGAATTTTCTTTTGAGGGTAGGGTGGAGGTCTATGGCAGAAGGCTACAGTATTGGTATGGGGTCAATTACCCATACCTCTGTGCATCTTAGACTACGACGGTCTGTGTTCACTTCTTGAAAACCGTACATTAAAACAGGGTAGATTATTAAATCACAAAACTAGACATTTTCTCATTAGAAATTGTTTTGTCTCTCGTATTGCCCAATTCCTCTTTCTATTGAAAGTGAAAACGGATGCTTGTATTAGTCTGTGACCAATTTCTTTTTAAAAGAATCACTTTCCTCTCACAACAATGTTGACATTTTAGTGGGTTTCTGCCAGGCTCTCTCAGTGAAATCGTGAAGCCGGAACAATGAAGGGAACACAGAAAAATACCAGAAGGACAAACGCATTTCTAAAGGAAAATGTGAAGGGATTTGAATGTTTCCGTTGAAAAAAGTATTTTCAGAGACACACAGAAACATCTAACCTCACGTCATCGGCTGCGGCCGCCAAGTATTCAGTTAATGCAATAATAAGAAAAAAAAGTCGGTTTACATTTAAAATGTATTGATTTTTTTCCCTCCAACTTTGAGTCCCCTGACATTTATTTTCCAAGCTCGTTTGAACAGGGTGTACAATTCATGCGTCCTATTGTCGACTCGTTTGTTTGAGTTAGCTATCGCAGGCCTTAAAATTAGAGCACAATGTCTTGCAGCCTTCTACAGTCGCACTGCTCGGGCATTATCTTAAAAAATATGCCGTGCACAAACGATTCTTTTGTATCCCAGCTCCGCTGAGGAAACATTTTGATGAAAATATGTTTTGTCACTGTTAAGCATTAACGCAGTCTCCAATCCGTTCAGCAATATGTCACAATTCAAAGAAAACCCATATTCTGCCACGACCAAGCTACATATATCAGCAAAGCGATCTATAACGGTTTAACAATACATCATCCATCAATCTGACAAGCTTTGCAAAGCTGACCCCTGTAAGAAAGCAATATCCTCACTGGAGGAAGGGTATAGCAACCTGCATTCAATATTATTATAAAACAAACCCTGTATTAATACATTACAACAAAATAGAGACGAGAAAACTGTTTGAGTTATGAAAAATGTGACCGCTTGAAATTTCGGTGAATTTTATCATAATTCGAATGAAATTAATTCATTTGGAACTTTCACGAATCAACGCAAATCATAACGAGTCCAATTACATCCCCGTTCCATTATTGTATAGTGCCATGAACTTTTAATTTCTAAAGCTATGCTCACCGTTAAGTAAAACAAATAGGAGAAGTTTGCAAACTAATATTGTATGTATAACTATACATATCATAAGGACAAATCATGAATTAATTCAACTAGACATATAAGAAATATACTTTTCTCCATCGAATTACTTTAAGAAGATGTCGATGTTGGTGACTATTTGGCTAAATGTAGAGATGATAAGCTCACTCCGTAAACCTCACAAAGAGCTCATTAGTACACTAGAGCCACATGTACGAAATTCAGTTTTTGCTTTTCCTAAATAGCGAATTCAATGATATCGCTATTTAGGAAATGCAAAATGGAATGTAGTAAAATAGCAGTTTCTGCTATTTGGGAAATGCTAAACCATTCATTCCTATTAGGTACGAATGGTAGAAAATGAAAAACCAAGATTGCCTATGGTCCTAAGGTCCCCTTGATGCACCACAAAAAAAGTGGTGCACATGTAAAATGCACAAATGCCCAAGAGGCATGTGCGCTAGATGGTACCTTAAAAATTGCATATGGTTACTATCGACTTAGAGTCAATGGTAATATAATTTGCTAACTGCCCATTTCGCATTTAGGAAATGCTTTGTACATGTGTTTATGAAATTGAAAATAAGAAATCACTATTTGTGATTACCAATTTAGGGAATCTCAAAATGCGATTTCTACTTGGTAGAAATCGCATTTTGTAATTCCCTCTCTACCTTGATACATAAAATGGAAAGTCAATTTAGCATTTCTTAACGGACCAAAATTGCGATTCGGTCCATTAAAAAATGCCTCATGTTCTCTTAAGGTGGTCGTGAAAGGCGGTTGCAATTTGCACACCAGCTTTTTGTGACCACTAAATTATTTTTTGAACCAACCTATGTACGAATAGCTCAGTTCACCAAATCAAGAATAGGGATACATTGCAAGTTAACCTACCGTGCCAATATTAATGAGGCAGGTTGAAAATTGCAACTCACTCCGATTGGTAGGCCAACACAAGGATAGTGGCCTTCAGGAGTCAGCAGACTATCGTGTCTGCAATCGGTTTTTATAGAATGTAGGCCGTTTTCCTTAACGGAAACTGGATTTCCTTTAAAAAGAAAATTTCCTTTTTTTCTGTTTGTTTAAGAGTTTGCAGTAGTATAAAAGACCACTACTTACACCCCAGCAGCCATTTTGGCAACATTATCAAATGGAAAGGGTACCAAGAGTGACTCTTTTGTGAATGGGTTACCATCTCTGTTGAGATGTAGCTAAGCTTTCAATATTTTGCTACTGGATTACGGCCACAAAACATTGATGCATAGCACATGATATAGTATTTGGAATGAATACCTACTACATGCCCTTTGCAAATGTCGATACGGTATCCGTTTCTAAACACATTTAGCAGTTCTAAAACACTTTTCTGAATTGCTAATCATCTGCTTTACTGATTCAGAGGGTTTGGAAACAATAAACCCCTCCTACATGGGACTACATATATGTAGATTTCAATTTGTGAATACCTAAAAGCAAAGTTTTGCGATTCGCTATTAAGTAATCACAAACACCTATGTACTAATGTGTCTTTGACACATTTAGCTATTCCTAATCGGGTCGCAATTGACTTACCTCATTTATATTCATGAGGTAGGTCGCAATTTGCGAACCATTGGGATTTGCTAAAAACACAGGGATGGTGGCCTGCTGGGCCCAGCAGACCACCATGACTGTGTTTGCTTTTAAATAAAGCAACATTTTTTTAAATGAAGCCAATTTTTCTTTAAAGGAAAATGGGATGCATTTCAAAAACAAAAATGAAAAGTTTTCCACGGTCTGCTCTCAAAAACGTTTTCGCATACATTCACAAAGGGGAGGGGGTCCCCTGGTTAAAATGCGAAAGTTTTGAGATTGCATTTCAGTCGCAAAACATTTTTACATACCACTGCGAGTCGCTATTAGGAAGGTACACCCTTAACACGTCCCTTCCTAGTGCTGAATCGCTAACCCAATTTGCGATAAGGTAATAGGTTACAAATTGCAAAATGGGCCTTTGGACATGTAAAAATACTTCTTTTCCAGTCGCAAACTGCCCGATTCTGTGAATCGGGTCGTTTGTGATATGAAAAACGCTATGGACATGTGGCCCATGAGGCCATGGCATGATTATTTAGCATGTGCAAATAACAGCCATATAGCAATTGGCAATGATACCTAACGAGGAAGCACAACATGACTATTATTCTCTAATCTGCAAAACATCCTTCGCAAAAACATAAAGAGCTGAGGTGGAAGAAGAGCCCCATATTTCTGGTGTTCCTAGCATGAAATTATATAGTGGAATAACCTATTTATAAAAAGGTTTTAACAGTCTATCTACATCTTTTGTATGCATAATATTGTACCTTTCTTCTAAAAATAACATTTCCACATTTCTAGTAGACACACTCTGTCTTGTAGAGTATAATCTCGCAAAAGTAAACATGGCATTTACCTAGGAGAACTTCAGTATATGCCCTGGTGTAAAGCCTTTTTCCAAAGCATTTTATGTTATGCTATGTTACGTTACGTTACGTTATGTTATGTTATGCTAGGTTAGGCTATGTGTAATTTTAAAGTGCAATATCACTTGCAAGTAAATCCTGGCTCTGAGCAGGTGTTTGTGCCTAGCCATGCCTATGGTAGGTTGGTTAATTGAAAAGCCAGGTATTCAGCTTCTTGAAGATTACAAGAAGAGAGGAGGAGGCTCTGATGCGGAGTGGGAGGGCTATGTTATGTCATGTCATGTCATGTTGTGTTACCTGGCTTTGTATGGCGTGCTAATCACCCGGAGGGTATATAGGATCCCTAGAAGGAGAAAGCTGCGCTGTCTGAGAGGAGTCTAGATGAAAGGTCAGGTTTTCAATTTCCATCTGAATTCAAAGTGGGGGCTGGCAGCTTTGATGGGGATGGGGAGTTTATTCCTGATTTTGGCGGCAATGTGTGCCTCCTATTTTCGCGTGCTAGATGAGGGGGTTGTGGGCGAGGACTCATCCAGCCAATCTGGGGTGCCTTTTAGGGGTGTGGAAGTGAATGCAGGTGTTAAGGTATGCAAGGCATAAGTTATGGAGTGATTTGTAGATGAAGGAGAGGAGTTTGAAGGTGGTGCATTTCTGGACAAATAGCTAGTAGAAGTCTCTGAGGTTTTTGGCGATGTGTGTTCATGGAGGGAGGTTAAGAGTGTCTGGTACCAGTATTTTGAGCCATTTGAAGTCTGTTGGTTAGCATGGCGGCAATACCTAGGGAGAGTGTTTTGTCATAGCCTAGTCAGCCAATGATGAGTTCTTATGTGACTGTCCTGCGGGTGTCAAATTTGAGCCATTTGAAGATGTGTCCCACCATCTTGAGGGTGTGGAAGCATGTTGCCGCTACCATGTTAACTTGGCTGGCCATGGTCATTGACTATCAATTATGATACCTAGGTTCCTGGCAGCTAGTGTGGGATGGGTGCAAGTCCTAGGGTGTCGGGCCACCTCGCTTGGGTTAGTGGCATAACAAAACCTGAGGGGGCCCCTGCAAAGTACCCAGCATAATCAACAACTTCTTAACACCCAGGCCAGATTTTTAAGCCCAAGATCATCCAAGCTGATTTCTGCTGTGTCTTCTTACAGCCTCTGGGAGGATTCCTCTCCTAAACGCAACTCGGCTGCCCGGTCTTGGGCTTTCTACCTCAGTGTTCTCACTAGGTCTGGATGAAATTTTAATTATGCGAGAGTAATCGGAGTAATTTCAGTAGTTACGCATTACTATTGTGAAGCGAAATTGCCAAAATTACTCGATTACACCAGTTTTTTGGGGTACAAAATCATACACAGGAGCATAGGAACAATGAACTAAGAGAGTGAGAGCGGCTGCTGGCTACTGCTGTTCATGTCCTGTTGCATTTACTGCTATTTTCTTAGTGCAAAATGCTTCCTTGGGTCCATTTTGGACGCAAGGATGTATTTTGCTCTAGGAAAAAAGTGCCTAATGCTGGATTATGCTTCTCATTTAATTACACATAATTATGAGTAGTTTGTGGTAATTATAAGTAATTGTGCTAGAGAGAATTATGCCAGTTACACCCACCCCTAGTTCTCACCTGATGGCGGAAGCAAAGAGGTGAATGAGTGAGTGGTGGAACTGCAATGCTGGGAGGCAGGGGACTTATGGTTTATGGTTTTGAGTCATGGTAGGGTCTGATAGTTTGGTTAGGGGGCCCAAACTTCCAAACAAGCTGGGCTGGTCTCATTTAAATTTTTGCCTGAGACTGCAATGTATGCTGCACCCTCACGCTCTAACGGAGCAATACCTCAAGCCAAGTAACAACTGTTGATAATATGTAGACAATTAGAGCCTTATTATTCACGACTGTTGAATACTTATCTCCTGTGAGATTTACCCCAATGTTTTGTCTCTGATTGTTTCTCTATGTGGTCTGGGCGTTTTCGTACAGCAATTTCTCCTTTAAGCAAATACAAGAGAAAAAGTCGCTCCAAGGCTACTTCTTCAAGCACCTTGAACTTTTTCAAATCACCGAGAGACAATACAAACTGTGCCTTTATTTTCAAATACCTTTGCTCTGTTCCTTTCTCTTAATCATACACCTTTGGCCAGCGATTTAAAAATGTCCTCAGCAAAGTCAGACTACAATCGGTCCTTGGAGGATGATTTCTGTCGGTGCCCTGCACACACTGACCTGGGGGATGTCAAGGGTTTCATTGACCCAGCTGCAATTAAAAGCACATTCTTGGAGTTAACTCCAATGCAACAGGACGACGCCCAAGATCACATAACTGAAAAGTTCCATATTACTGATAATTCTATACTTAAGGCCTTTTAAGTATTGACTCACTATTTGTTTCAGGTGCAACTATCAGCTCTGCATAAAAAAAGCTAGATTTCCTAAATTCCAGCAACCTTTTTCCAATGGAGCCTACAATTGACCATTAAAATCTACAAATGCCAACTTTAGTCCACGCATTCTTAAAACCCTTGATGCTGCGGTCAAATCTTTAAACTTTCAATCAGATAAACTTGAAATCCAGATTGACCTGCTTTATGCCATCACCTCTAGCATTACTGGCATCGATACAGAATTAGATCATTGAAATCAATTAAATTGGGCAAATACGGAAGTCTGAAACCCCTCCAAAATGTGTTCTTGTTTCCCCATTATTAACAAGTTGAAAGCACTTCCAGTCATTCCAAATTATTTGGTCCAAGGAGTAAAATCATTGAAAGCTCAATCCTCTGATAAGATCCTCTCGTTATCTGGCAAGGGAATAGGCGAGCTTAGCATGCCATCCTCAGAAGGCCTTTATAGCACACTTGCCCTCAAAAAAGATTAACTGAAATCTGTTACTAATCCAGACCAATCTGTATTGCCATTTGAAACTCACTCCGTTATTGTTCACAACCCCACGGAAATTAAAAAAATGTTTCCCATATATGATAAACCAGGACCTGTTTGCAGTGTCCCCCCACTTTTTGCCCCCAATCCGACTACTAGGTGCTGGTTTCCTGACCCAGATTGAACCTTGGGCTCTTCTAATTAAACCCAGGGTCTGTGCTCTGATTAAATCTACATGGTTAGGTATAATTATAATTGGCAATGACAGACGCCTGTCAGTCCGTAGTACATAATACGGCAAATGGGATTAAAACTACCTAGAAGACCCTAGTATATAATAGGGCAGAGAGGTTTAGAGTCCCAGTGGATTTCCTGCACTAGAGTGTGCACCGCTGAGTTGCCTGTTGTCATTTTAAAAGCCAGCCCTGTCTTGCAGGCTCCTTTTAAATTGCAATTATTTGCAAATTCGACTTTGGAATTAAAGGTACTTCCAAAGTGGTAATCTACCTTATTTTTTTACATATAAGTAACCCCTAAGGTCTCTCCTAGGAGCCCTAGGGGTAGGGAGCCATGTAACTATAAGAAGTGACATTATAAAATATGTTTTCTAAGCCCTGGTGAGGGAAAACCTGCCAATTTAATTTGTACTCATTGTAGATAATGAGCTCCATAGGCTAACATTGGAATATTCTATTTAAGTATAAATATTGAGGGAGCGAGATTAGAAATATCATTCAAGGTATCAGAATGTTAGTTATGATAAATCCAACAACTTGCCACTGTTAGATTTATAATAACTAACACAGAAAATAAGTTATTAAACTTTCTGTTCTGTAAGCCAAAATTCAGCCTTCTAGCTGCTCTCTTCAGAATGACTAGCCTCTGCCAGGCTGAACCAAGCTGTCTTAATGAGTGGTGAACTGGCCTGCTCTGAGCAAATGAGTTTCCTGTGGGTGGAGAGCTATAGCTGCAGAAGCAGATGGCAGGATGAGGGAGGAGGTAGCCAAACTGGTCTGCAAAGGGAGAATGACACCTTAGGACAGCACAGGCTCACCCCAACAACCTATAATATCCCAGTCACACAGGAGCCCCTGTAATTAGATTAGTGAAGGGAGCGGAAGGGAAGTGTTAGTGAATCTTAGCCACGCCAGTGGGTTGGCTTAGTCTGATCTAACCTTCAATGAGAGAAATTCTCCATGTTGGATTTTGGAAGAATGGTGCTTTCTGGGACAAGAATATGCCACACTTTGGAGGAAGTGGTCATACACCGGGGTGGCACCCTGCATCCCATTGGGTAAGGGTGCCCCCCTGCTTGACACCCAGAAACTTTGAATAAATCTGGAAGAGCTGCCTAACAACACAGATCTGCTGCCTGTAACTACAAGGAACAGAAGGTCTGCCCTACTGGAACCCTAGCCTGCACCCCAAAGGATTGCACTCTGAAGGACAGCACCTGCTGCAAACTGGGAACTACAGTCCTAAGGACTTTGCCTTGCTTCAAGAAGGATTAAGGAGTGGACTCCATGCATGCTGCAAATTAACAGACTCCACCTGCATCATCTCCACCAAAAAGTCCCCATCTTGGAGTGCGTCCAGTGGACTTTTATGGATTTGGCCGGGTGCATTGTGGGAATTGTAGTCCCAACATTTCAAGCACCATCTCAGAGATTCTAGACCCCTGGAGTGGCGTTGCAGACACTTTGAACCCTCATGGAGACCTTCTGGAAGAAGATCCAGAAGTTTGGGAATTTTTTGGTAAAAAGCTCCATAAGTTGACCAACTCGATGTAGAGAGTCAAGCCGGCTATCTTCAACTGTGACCCAGCCTGGATTTGAGGTTTGTCCCGCTGAAAGCTCTGGAGCTCCACACTTCCAGGATTTGACTGGGGTCTCACAGAAGCCCAAACTGACGATGTCGACGTAAATCCAGCCTGAAGAGGAGTTTGCTCGACGTCGAGAGAAAAAGCTCCAGAAATATTTCTAAGTGCGAAGGTAAAATTTTGACTGGGGACTCCAGCTTAGTGTGTTCAACCAGGGCTCCATCGTGGTCAGCCTCAAACTTTGACTTTGTCCTGGTCAAGCGCGACCAGATGTCCCAATTTAGTACCATGAGTTTTGAAGCACTAAAAGTGTTTATTCTTTCAAAAGTTATAACTCCGGTTCCCTACATTGGATTTTTGTCGTTTTGGTGTCAATTTGTTCATAAAAATATAATCTATGTTTATAAATTGGAGTTAGAATTTTATTGTGTGTTGTGTCTTACTTATTCAATGTATTGGTGTTTTTAAATGCTTTACACACCTGTCTCCTAAGTTACGCCTGCCAGCTCGTTGCTAGCTACCAAGGGTTGAGCAAGAGAATAATTTATTGAGACCTTGACTGACCCTTATGTTGTGTTTGTGGCCTTATTGCTAGTGGCAAGTCACTACTTACCACTACTAATAAGTCACTTTCCAACACCATACGAAGCCCAAATCATTTAAACACGACTCGAATAATTTTCCTGTCTTACTGGATATCAAGGAAGGGCAGTCCACACAAACTCCAGTTACCCACTTCCCCAGCTTGGTAGAATAATCAACACACTACCACCAAACCATTTTCCAAAACAGAGTGAAAGAGATTTAAGAAGGCAAGGAACAAGCAGGTGGACAAAACATTTCCAGACCACAAGATGACTAAAGCAGTACCCAGAATGTTTCTAAATTTCAAATAGGCAGGGAAAACAATATGTTGGATCAACTCAGCCCCCCGGAGGAAGACATATCTTTGAAATACCCATCACCTCTGCTACTAACGTCAGTATGTTTACAAAGTCGGGGGGTTCTTTCAATTTCAACTATATCACCTAAAAGGCTCAACCAAAAAAATCCCCTGCAGAAATAAGAAATTAGTCAGCAGACTACTGCAATAAGTCATATTTAAATCTTTACTCCCTCCAATCCTTTAAACCTTTTGTCTTCCAATGCCTCACACGGTCATGTTAATTTTAAGCTGAGCATTGAACATATAATCTCCGATTACTGAACCGTCCAAACTTCTCAATCATACATTACCATTTCAATGGATCCTCCTTTAACGACAACTACAAAAAAACATAATTACTCTAGCATCTGCTAAAACTGCTAATCTGCATCATTCTCTCAGCTGATTTGAATTTATACATCGCTCAACAGAGGCAATCTATCCTCTTAGCTTTTCCTCTTGCAACCTCTACCATAATGTCACATCAAATAAATTAACCTTCTATCCATTCCATAAATCAGTTGTTGTTTGATGTGTTTAGAATAGAGAAAATAATATTAAATTGCTGTGGTCAATAGACAATTTAGCTTCCTTAGCCTCGGCTAACATTCTAGATATCAAATTTATGCCACGTGACCAGACACATGAAAACAAAACAACTTTGGTTACATGGGATACAACTGAAAATGCTAAACTAGTTCTGATGGAGAAACCATCCTTTACTAAATTGGGTATTATCATCTCACGTGAATCGATTATACCTTATCCGGCAATTCTACTTCCTGTTCCACCCTCCATCTCTATTGGGGACAACATGATTTTCAGTCACTGAAGGCCTGAGAAGCCACTTCACCCAGAATGTGCTACAGTATTGAAAAGTGAAATTGGTGAAAGCAACATTACTTTTAAAGAGAACCATGACTGTAATTTAAACATATGTCTCTTGCATGTCCCTGAAAGAAGTAGTAGACTTTCCAACCATTCTGAACGTGACCGTGGCTAGTCTTTGTTTGCTTCTTTACTACCAAAGTCCGTGCAGTTTTGACCCCTTTGTTCTATACTCAATGGCCTTACCATTTTAAACATCTGTTCTTGGAATATGAATGGTCTGGTAAATATGTCCCAAGGAGACACTGTCCAATTTTGGCAATCATTTGACATTCTCGTTTTCCAAGAAAGATGATGTGAAGAGGATTTTCCATTAGTTGGCTTTACAGAATATCATCAATAGGCTACAAGAAAAGCGGTAAATGATCGGGCTAAGGGCTGCCTAGCAGTTTATGTATCAATAAAATCCAATTTTAGCGTTACACCTTCAAAATTAAATCTCAATTGGCTAAACGGCCTAATTATTTTCAACAGGGAAGGCCATACAGATGACCCACTTTTGGTTCTTAACATCTATATCAATCCTCAAAAAGCACACAATAAAGGAAATTCTGGAATAACTGGAAGAGCTAGTTTGTAGTTTGAAAAGCTCTTATCCAAAAGCTAGCTGGTTCTTTTCCCGTGAATTTAATATCAACTAATTATCCTCTTGTTACGGTATGGAGTAAGTAAGCATTTTAAATCAGCTGTGGAATATCCCTCTTCAACAAGAGCCCCATGGCAAAAGGGATAAACTTGAAGAGAGTTTGTTAAATACTCTGCAATCATTTGATCTACGAGTTCTGAATGGTCGATATAAAAATGACTATCCAGAAGCTCCTACTCGAATTACTCCATAATTGCAGTCTTTACTTTATTACATTCTTGTGAGCGTAAACATTTTACAAAAGATAACAAACTTCCACATTGAACTTAGGTCAGAAAGCGACCATTTTCCACAAATAATCTTGTTCCACAATTTACCACTGGCTTGCAGGTAAAGTAACAGATAACTCAGTTGTATGTGCATTCCTTAAAAAAATTGAAGTGGAAAAAAGCAAATCTGAGTTCTATTATCAAGTTCATAAAGCAGTTTTGTCAAAAGGTTTACTTGGTGAAGCTGCCTCTGTAACCTATCCTTGGGAATGGTCAAATATCGTTTTACAATTACTGGACAACTTTACCCCCCTCCGATCAGCAAAAGGGAAACGTTTTCGACCTTCAGACAAATCTAAAGAATTGTTTACCATAGCACTAGCGGCAGCAAAATGCAGTTCAAATAAGGAATTAAGAGTGTACAGAAGGCTGCAGGCAGCGCAGAGACATCTTCAAACTCTTGTAATAAAACTTATTAGGTCCTCTTATTAGAAGGCAATCCTAAAGGCTAAATCAAGCTTCAGAAACCACAATTGGGCAAATATTCACCACATCTGTAGGTGTAGAGATGCCAAAGCTTTTTGGAGATTTATTAACAAGCGGACTTGTGGGAAATGTAGAGCATATTCCGCGACTATCTCTGTATCGACTTGGACCAATTAGAGTCTAACGTTGCATGGGACAACATCCCGTTTGGAAGTTCTTCAAGAGGATGTAAAAGCTGCCCTAGTAAGATTAGTTACACTTCAAACTAACTTTGTTGCTTTATTACAAAAGTCCGAGAAGCACCGTGTCCAAACGGTCTTCCTCCAGAGTTATTTAAGGCCGAACACCATGTTCCTGTTAAATCTCTTATCAACATTTTAAAAAAATTGTCTGTCAGGTGATGATATTCCTGGTTCCTGAAGATGATCTATCATCCACCAAATTTTTAAAATCGCTGCCAGAAAAGACCCTGCCAATTACAGACTTATTGTACTAATTGATTCCAAAGCAAAGTTTTTAACAAGCCTCTTACTGAAGGAGTTTGAAGATTGAGCTGAACAACGGGGCCTTGACCCTCATATCAGACAGGTTTTCAGCATGGAACTGGAACATCAACAAATCTAGTAGCCCTTTCAATGACTATTGAAGACTCCCTTAGGAACAAACAGCCACTTTATGGATGCTTTTTGGATTTCAAAGCCACGAATGACAAGGTCCCATGTTGAGCCTTTTGGTCCAAGCTAAATCGATGGGGAATACCCCCTGCGCTGCTTCGGGCTGTCAGCTTCTCTAACTTAATACTTGAGTAAGAGTAAAACTTGGAGACAGCTCCATTGCTTCAAAGAAGATTTACATAAGTGACATCTTCAAACAGGGCTGCGTACTTGCTCCACTCCTATTTGCATTCTTCATTTCTGATCTAAATAACCATTTGGAAATTGTATCTTCAGACCCAGCACTTTTGGCTTCAATTTTCCTGGCCAGCATGCAATATGCAGATGACATAGCTCTTAGCAGAACCACTGTTCATCTCCAACGCTTAACTTTAGCAGCGTACATCAAGAGGAATAGGTTGGAAATGAACACCAAAAAAGCTGAAGCTATGGTGTTTGGCAGTCAGGTGAAGAAAAATTTGGCTTGTTTATTTATGACAAATTGGAAGTAATAAAGACTTACATATATCTAGGAGGTATGTCTGATTGTCAGAACAATTTTAAATCACATTTTCAAGCCTTAAAGCAAAAAAGAAAAATCTCTTCTATTTGCATTTAACTCATTACAAACTAAGGGGCTTCCTACGATGGCGGTCGGAAAGCCTCTGGCCTTTGGTCAGAGGCTTTCCGACCGCCATCGTCAATTTCAATTCTGACCGGCTGATTATGAATCAGCCGGTCAGAATTTAAACCGGCTGGTCATTTCGGCTGGCTTCCGATTGGCTCAAGGAGCCTATTGGCCAGTCGGAGGCTGGCCCGTAATCCCAAAGGGCAACCTTTCCGCCCTTGGAATTATGATGCACGGTTTCAGGCAGGGTTTCCATGCCGGCCTTTCTGACATGGAAACCCTGTCGAAAAGCGTGTTTGAGGGCCCCTAGAAGGGCCCCTCTTGTGTGTGCGGCCTCTGGTTGGGGGCCGAGGGGGCACCTGTTTATCCCTGCATCCCATGGCAGGCACCTTGAGGTCCATACTATGTGGGACGGCATTTCGCCCCAATCCCAGTCGCACAACGAAGGCGTGAAAGTGCTTTTACAATCTAATAAACTTGTCCATTTTACTCCGCTAAATCAATGTTTTTTTTCCAAATTTCTAATGCTTTCTCTTTTTTTCAATCCACGTGTAAAGTGTCATGTTTTTTCAAAAACTTCCAATGTTCAAGATGTGCCCATCCAGACCTCTTTCAAGAACACGACGAAAACACATGATTTGTCCTTGGCAGTATTCATTTATTGCAACTTGGCAGTGTTCTTTATTGCAACCCAATGCATTTCGGGCTAAAGTAAGCCCTTCTTCAGGGGTAACTGTAAAATGACAATTTTAGAAAAACCAATGAATTCATTGTCCTTTATATCACATGTCAATTAATCCGTAATACCCTAATTAAATGAATGCAACCAAAATACCATTCTAAAATAAACCCCTTATCTATCCATATTCATATTGTGTGATCACATCTATTATTTAACTAAACAGAAAATCAATCCCCCAATGCAACGAACTGATCTCATAGCACCCCTACGTTATCCCGAAAAATACTATAGTCATCCCATATCATCTCCCGCTACCAAACCTCACCCACGTAACTATAAACTCCCCAGTCACCCCCTCTCATCTAACAACCTTTCCAATAACCTCCCACTCTCACGTTCTGTCAATCTGAAATGACCCAAAATCACCAGTCACACTGCACTCTCCCCTCTCGACACTTACCAACTCAAACCTCTCTCGTTTTCACTCTTACAAGTCTCCCCTCAATAACTCTAGCACACTCACAGCATCTAGCGACCTTTTCAATCTCCTCCCACTCTCACGCTCTGTCGATCTGAAATAAACCGAAATCACCATTCGCACTTCACTCTCCGATCTCAAAACTTCCCAAATCAAACCTCTCTCACTTTCACTATTTCAAGTCTCCCCTCAATGAACTCTAACACACTCACAGCATACTCCAGCCACCCCGATCATAAAACATCACATACCTGCCAATACTCCATCCCGTTTTCAACTCAACACCTGCTTCTGTAAACGTAATTCCTCCCTCACGTAACGTCCCATTTTCAACCATAAACTGAAAATCGAACCCCTCCCTCCTGCGTGTCTGTTAATTTAAACACCTGGCATTCGCTCCGCTCTCTAAAACTACAACACCCATAACTCTCTATGTTTGCATAAACAAAATAACTAATGTGATTACACATGCCTATTAATAATTTTGTGAATGAAACTGCATTACAGATTATTAGTCACATGTTAAAATCAATGAGCAAAGCTTAGATGTTAATGCCGTGGTAATTTTCATAATGATGCAAACTTGCTCCATGGACGTGATGGTACGCCTTACAAGTGGTAGTGTTCACCTTTATCCAATTAATCCTCAGTTTTCATTTGGGTGCAGACCATGAAAAAGGTCAATCTTCATAGAAACAAGTTAAAGTAATGGAATGCACACCGTTGTAAACTATATATACCAATTTTAACCATGATGATAATCCAAGTGCGCGTGCCTGCTGGGCTTATGCCTTGCCCCAGTGGCACATGATTATAGTCCATACTATGTGGGACGACATCTCGCCCCAATCCCAGCCGCACAACGAAGGCGTGAAAGTGCTTTTACAATCTAATAAACTTGTCCATTTTACTCCGTTAAATCAATGTTTTTTTTCCAAATTTCTAATGCTTTCTCTTTTTTCAATCCACGTGTAAGGTGTCATGTTTTTTCAAAAACTTCCAATTTTCAAGATGTGCCCATCCAGACCTCTTTCAAGAACACGACGAAAACACATGATTTGTCCTTGGCAGTATTCTTTTATTGCAACTTGGCAGTGTTCTTTTGTTTCAACCCAATGCATTTCGGGCTTAAGTAAGCCCTTCTTCAGGGGTAACTGTAAAATCACAATTTTAGAAAAACCAATTAATTCATTGTCCTTTATATCACATGTCAATTAATCCGTAATACCCTAATTAAATTAATGCAACCAAAATACCATTCTAAAATAAACCCCTTATCTATCCATATTCATATTGTGTGATCACATCTATTATTTAACTAAACAGAAAATCAATCCCCCAATGCAACGAACTGATCTCATAGCACCCCTACGTTATCCCGAAAAATACTATAGTCACCCCATATCATTTCCCGCTACCAAACATCACCCACATAACTATAAACTCCCGAGTCACCCCCTCTCATCTAACAACCTTTCCAATCACCTCCCACTCTCACGTTCTGTCAATCTGAAATGAACCAAAATCACCAGTCACACTGCACTCTCCCCTCTCGACACTTACCAACTCAAACTTCTCTCGTTTTCACTCTTACAAGTCTCCCCTCAATAACTCTAGCACACTCACAGCAACTAGCGACCTTTTCAATCTCCTCCCACTCTCACGCTCTGTCGATCTGAAATAAACCGAAATCACCATTCGCACTTCACTCTCCCATCTCAAGACTTCCCAAATCTAACCTCTCTCACTTTCACTCTTTCAAGTCTCCCCTCAATGAACTCTAACACACTCACAGCATACTCCAGCCACCCCGATCATAAAACATCACATACCTGCCAATACTCCATCCCGCTTTCAACTCAACACCTGCTTCCGTAAACGTATTTCCTCCCTCACGTAACGTCCCATTTTAAACCATAGACCGAAAATCAAACCCCTCCCTCCTGCGTGTCTGTTAATTTAAACATCTGGCATTCGCTCCGCTCTCTAAAACTACAACACCCATAACTCTCTATGTTTGCATAAACAAAATAACTAATGTGATTACACATGCCTATTAATAATTTCGTGAATGAAACTGCATTACAGATTATTAGTCACATGTTAAAACCAATGAACAAAGCTTAGATGTTAATGGCGTGGTAATTTTCATAATGATGTAAACTTGCTCCATGGACGTGATGGTACGCCTTACAAGTGGTAGTGTTCACATTTATCCAATTAATCCTCAGTTTTCATTTGGGTGCAGACCAGGAAAAAGGGCAATCTTCATAGAAACAAGTTAAAATAATGGAATGCACACCGTTGTAAACTATATATGCCAATTTTAACCATGATGATAATCCAAGTGCGCGTGCTTGCTGGGCTTATGCCTTGCCCCAGTGGCACATGATTATGGTCCATACTATGTGGGACGACATTTCGCCCCAATCCCAGCCGCACAACGAAGGCGTGAAAGTGCTTTTACAATCTAATAAACTTGTCCATTTTACTCCGTTAAATCAATGCTTTTTTTTCCAAATTTCTAATGCTTTCTCTTTTTTCAATCCACGTGTAAGGTGTCATGTTTTTTCAAAAACTTCCAATGTTCAAGATGTGCCCATCCAGACCTCTTTCAAGAACACGACGAAAACACATGATTTGTCCTTGGCAGTATTCTTTTATTGCAACTTGGCAGTATTCTTTTATTGCAACCCAATGCATTTCGGGCTTAAGTAAGCCCTTCTTCAGGGGTAACTGTAAAATCACAATTTTAGAAAAACCAATTAATTCATTGTCCTTTATATCACATGTCAATTAATCCGTAATACCCTAATTAAATGAATGCAACCAAAGTACCATTCTAAAATAAACCCCTTTTCTATCCATATTCATATTGTGTGATCACATCTATTATTTAACTAAACAGAAAATCAATCCCCCAGTGCAACAAACTGATCTCATAGCACCCCTACGTTATCCCGAAAAATACTATAGTCATTGAGGTGCCTGCCTCGGAGTGCAGGGATTAACACCACCACCTCCGATTTCCCTATGGGAGCATGTACTATGGCCGGTTTACAGCTGTAACACATGCTCCCATAGGGAAATGTCAGAATACGACCAAACAGTGTTCAGTCGCATCCAAATCAGGCAGTCAGGACCGCTGACCGGAGGCCGGTCAGTCCCGTTTACGAGACGGAGTCGGGCGAAAGCAATTCCGCCCGACATCATAATCAGCCCCTGTGTGGTTCTTCATTACTTACTATTCTTAAGACACTTGAACTAAAATTGATACCCTAACTTTGCTACAGAGCTGAAATAATGCAAGGCCGTCATTCAAAGATATAGTAAACAATTCATGCAAACACTTATGGATGTTTATTAAGACTGAATTCTAATATGGCCCAAACCAAGATACATCAGAAATTCTTCCTCGCAAGACAAGAGCTGTCAAGCCAAGTGGCTTTTATCAAAATCTGTAAAAATATACAATTATTGCCAAGATCATCATTGGCTTCGGACTTATGGGCTGAAATAGAATCTGGCCAGATACACAACCCGTGGTGAGAGTACCTACTCACCACTTTGCAGAATCCTAAGGGCCCGATTAAGATGGCGGGCAGACTTTCGCCCGCCCGCCACCCTATCGTAGACTGGACCGCCCGACAGGATGTCGGCGGTCCCGCACTAGGCATTACGATGCAACCACCACCACGGCAGTCGCAATGCCTATTTTTTGCATTGCGGCGGGTGATGCTGGCTGCAGCACCCGCTGCAATGCAAAAAGGGGATGCTTTACATATCCCTGCACTATGTGGCAGGCACCATGTGGTGCCTGCCACATGGTACAGGGATATGTAGGTGGGCACCATATGTGCCCCCCAGTGCCCAAATCGTAGGGCCAGGGGGGAAGGGGGGCCCACTAGTGGCCCCCAAAGTCCCTTTCCGCCTGCCTGTTCATGACGGGTTAACCGCCATGAACAGGCGGGCGGAAAGGGACAATGTAATCCCTATGGTGGTGCCTGGTAGGCACCGCCACCATTGTAGGGACTATGATCCCCTCCACCACACTGGAGGGCTAAAGGAGCCCATCGGATGCGTGGCGGTCGGTCTTTCTGACTGCCAACACACCGCCTGCCATCGTAATGTGGCGTGCGGTGATTTAGTCACTGATGGCGGTGAGACCGCCACCGACGGGCTGTTGGTGGCGGTCTCACCACCATCGTAATCGGGCCCTTAGATCTCATTTCTCTTTGAGACTCTTAACTATTGGGCATTGTTTTTTTAAAAAGCAGTACCAAATCAGTGAGATCAGTATCCTGCTTGCAGGACAAGTAGAAATCTTACTACGAAAGTTCACGCATGAATGGTCATAAACTCATACGTGCATCCTTCTTTCCAAACCTACCTGGACACTTCCTTTTCTCTTCATCTAAAGCTAAAGCTCATCTGCCTAAGGATGGGCAATCTTCCTATAAAAGACTTGACCCCATGTTGGAAACATTTCTGGTCTACGGTAAACTGTTGTCTTTGTAGGTATAAATTAAGAAACCCTACTACACGTATTATGCACTTATCTCAAGTTGATTGTTGCATGTAGACATTTTTTTTTGCTTAAGCATTTTATTGGCCTTCAAATTAGAACATACAGCAAAGCTTTGATTCATTGCCCAAGTGGGCAGCATCTGCAATTGCCATGCAACTTCATGAATACATGGATTATTTTCTTGCCCGTATAGTGTAGTTCCTGTGCATCGTATGGAACCGGCTGTTAATATATTTAACACATATTAATTTTAACTGTTAGTGTGCAATGATGTTCTTTAATCTTGTGTACTCATAATATTATGGACAAGATGTATTTTGATGAATTTACCAGTTAGGCAGTTGGTACATTTTTTATACTCTTCACATTTTATCTTTCTAATTTTTCTCTTTTGTAAATTTGCAACCCACTCCAGGGGTAACAAACTGGGTCTGGGCCTCACGCTCTATTTATTCTGAGATCTCAAGAACACCACACCCTCTATTGGTCAGAATACTCCACCCATAACTATTTCAATGAAAGAGAGATGTGGCAAAAATGTAAGCAACTCTCCGATTGAAACTAGTTAAAAACACATTCCCACTCCTTCAGCCAAGCATTCCTGGACATAAATTTAGAAAAGGAAAACTCTTCCTCTACAAACAGAAGGACCCTACTGAAACCCTGGCAGATTGGCTCCTCTCAGACTTCCAAACACGAAACACAGAATCAGCAAAGACTATGGGCGATTTAATGTTTATTTACCCATTCTAAAACATACAGAAAGAGCCCATGAAAGATAATTGTACAAACCCCTATATTCACTGGACTTGTCAACTACACTCTAAAAGATGCAAAGTAAAAGCTACCAGGCACCAGGATGAAAAACAACAACTTCCAAGCCCGCATAGAAGAAGTAAACTCCACAGTGAAATTCGTCCAAATTTACAAGAAACTTATTGCCAGTGAGGATCTTATCATCAAAGGGCACTTTAAAAGTGATCCCTAAGGAGCACCAGGCTTACAGTTTGAAAGGTCCTTCAGGATCACACACACTGTTGCCAAAAGTTAAAAATACAGTGCAACTCTAGGAGCATGATGATCAGGACACTTCTATGACAGAATGTCAAGGAAAACAATAAGAAAACACATAAATTGCATCCCAAAAAATATTGATTACAAAAATATCACAACCATGTACTTAACGAAGAAATACACAAATATCGACTACAAAAATATTGCAGTTAAAAATGTCATAAATACATAAATATTCAAATAAAAAATAAAGACAAACACAATATCATTACCATGTTAAATATATACAACACTACACAAATATGTAAAATTAATTTATTGACAACTGTAAATGATAAAAGGGTAGCTCCTGGAAAGACTAGACAAATAGCTATTAATAGTTGCCCTAAACATCACACTGAGTCAAAACGCAACCCGGACTCTCCGCCAAAGCTGGCAGATTGTCAAGCAGTGCCAGAGATAATCAAGGCAGTACAAAAGCAAACACAAAGAGTAGAGACTAACGCCTTAAAACTAGGAATATGTCAGACTACGCTATCATCGACTCTTCATATCTCTCTCGCGCTAGATGGAAACACTGCAAAGGGAACACATAGCGATAATGATAATTTCACAAAATTGGTTTACTGGAATATAGCAGGATTACAAACTAAGATAGGCAATCCAGTGTGGTCTGATTTTATAACGGGGTTCCATATCATATGTCTCCAAGAAACGTGGCTAAAGGAGCCCATACATATGAACGGATATCGAACGTATCATACGGCCGCTGTTGCAGGAAACCATGGGAGGGCAAAGGGGGGATTAGCTATTTACATATCTAACATGTTAAAAATTAGGAAAATTGCATTGAAATACGAGGAGGCACACTATTAAGTGATGGAGTTGTATACTGGGAGAAAGCAAAGAGTGGCATTGGTAAATTTTTATAACAACGCACAGATGGATCAGATTGGGGAAATTTTAGAAAACCTGTTAAAGGCTTTAAAAACAGTGCAAAGAGAAGGTGAAGGGGATGTGTTCATTGTTTGGGGGGGGGGATTTTAATACTACACTGTGCCCCAAAAATGGAATAGATGTATGTGGTATCATGAACGAAGAAGGAAAAAGTGAAACCCATTTCTCACATTCACAATATGGGAACGTTCTAAATGAAATGGCCTGTGGTCTTGATCTAGGTTTTGCAAACGAGATAAGTCATAACCCGGTGCCCTTTAAAAGTACTTTTAACGGAAGAGGATGTTTTTCAATAATAGATTACATCCTACTTTCTGTTAACTTAGCACCAAAGATGAGGCAGTTCGAAACTCATGATATTATTTTGGGCGAACATTTTCCCCTGAGCATTTCCCTGAAACTACTAACACCCCAAACCAAGCACGATCACAAAATTGTCCATGCCCCCCAACATATGGAAATGAATAGAAAAAACGGCTACGCTCTGAAATGGCTGATGGTTGATCCACTAGAAACCACACAAAGAATCATGGCAAAAAGTAAATTAGCATTGGAAACCATTTTAAACGAAACGGCAACACATGAAATAGTTCTGACTGCCTTCCAACATATTACAAGATCGATTAACGAAGCCCTATGGGTACCAAAGTCCAACCCCATAAGAAAGCCCAAAGGATGGTTCGATTCAAAGTGTACAAAGGCATACTCCGCTTTGAAAAGAATGTCCCATAGTATCCCTAGAAATCCGACAGCATTAAGAGAGGCGAGGAAAGTATATAATAATGCGATTAAAGAACGTAAAGGGGAGTTAAAAGAAGAGCTCTGGCAGACCCTCTATGAAGCCTCTGAGTCCAAGGACGGGGCGGGCTTTTGGAGGGCCGTAAGGGCACCCTTTCTGGAGTCGGGGGACACTCCTACCATTGAAATAGCGATCATGGAAGAGCAGTGGGTGGAGCATTTTGCGAAATGTTTTGGTAATAACAACATTGTAAATGATGTAGAAACTCTAAACGAGGGAGGTGACGAAAATATATCATTATGTCCAATAACCGCTAACGACCTCCAAATTACTTTGGATGAGGTAAACCGGGCAATTTCGACAAGTAAGGGGGGTAAGGCGCCCGGCCCCGATGGGATTCCCGTAGATTTATATAAGAGTAATTTAGAGCTATGGGGCCCAATACTTACACAAGTAATTACGGCCAGTTGTTCTCTTAAGCACATTGAGACTTGGTCGGAATCCATTTTAGTGCCCATTTTTAAAAAGGGAAACAGACAAGATCCCACATGTTACCGACCAATATCCTTGTTAGATTCCTCGGTGAAAATAGCGGGGTGTATAGTATTAGAGAGATTACAAGACTGAGCCGAGGAAAATAAAATACTCTCGGATTTACAATTCGGATTCCGTAAGGGATTGGGAACCCTCGAACAAAGCCTTAATTTGAGCATTCTTATCGGTAAATACACTTGTCTAAAAAAAGGAAGGCTATTCTTAGCATTTGTGGACCTAACCGCAGCCTTTGACTGCGTAATGCACGAGAGGCTGTGGGGAGTCCTTTGGGATTTGGGGGCGAACAATACTATTATACATTTCCTGAAACATCTTTACCAGAATGCCAAGGGCAGAGTCCGTTACGGTCTCAATGGAGAATGCACAGTACCCTTCCCAATTAAGAAGGGGGTCAGGCAAGGATGTGTGCTGGCCCCCTTCCTTTTTAACCTTTATACAAACGGCTTAGAACAAGCATTGATAAAAGCGGGACAAGACTTCCCCATGATAAAAGGGCGAGCTATACCGGCATTAATGTATGCAGATGATGCCGTCCTGATGTGTTGCACGCAAGTGGGCTTACAAAGATTATTGGATGGCTTTGCAGCATTTATGCGCAACTTAGGACTAAGGGTGAACACATAAAAAACGTTTATTATGAGGTGCGGCATAGGTAGTAACAAATGCAGAGATATGTTCATTGACAAACAAAGAATACATTTTATCAACAGTTTTAGCTATTTAGGAGTACTATTTGACTACAAAGCTACATGGGTCCAGGCCGTGCAGATGAGAAAACTCGCTTTTACGAAAACTACCGTAGCCCTAGTCAATTTTTCAAAAAAATTAGGAATGAGGCCCCCGCAAGTCCTATTACAAATCTACAGGGCTAAATGTGTATCGACAGCTTTGTATGGCGCGGGAGTGTGGGGCCATTGCAACGTCCAAACACTACAAACGGTTGAGAATCAGTTTCTAAGATATATCCTAGCTCTCCCGACTAGCGCATCATCATATGTCTGTCACACGGAACTAGGGTTTCCATTCTTAACTGACTTAATTAAAATAGAACCAATTATGCTCTGGTTCAGGATATGGAGTTGCGAGGAAACCCATTTGAATCAGGAGATTTTAACTGATGTCTTGGGATTGACTGGTGTGTTAAAAATGAAATGGTTAAAATATGTCCGGGATTTTCTGTGTGATTTAGGTTACCCTGAATTTTATAACGAACCAAGCACAATGAGTGTGATGTCAAGAAAGGAGCTGAAAGTTAAATGTTTATCATTACTTGAATCATGTCGACTATCAGAAGAAATTGTTAAGCCCACAGTATTGCACCATCAGATGATAGTTATAACCTACAGCATCCAACCTTATCTCATTTTAGTGCGTGGCCAATATGATAGACTGTTGTTAACAAGATTCAGATCAGACATATTTCATCGTATAACCAGCTTCCCTAATATGAACGAATGGGTAAGGGAGATGCAATTATGCCCCTGTGACAACAGGTCAGAGCAAACAACAATTCATGTAGCTTTCTTCTGTAAATTTTTTAACCTACAAAGGAAAAAATGGTTAGTGCCTCTTTTAAAGAAACTTGCTTTTAGAAGATGCCGATCGGCGTTTTTAGCCTTACAATTTTTAGAAAATGAATTTATGATATGGATTTTAACAAATTTTCTGAAAAGCGTGATAAAATGTAGGAAGTTGATAACACTGTGATGAACTATCTGTATTACTATTGTATCTCCACGGGAAAGGAGCCGGCCTTTGTTAAATTTTGAATAACTATGTATTTTTATGATGTGCTTTTATGATTTTCTTATATAGAAGTTGAATAAAGTTTGTTTACTTACTTACTTACTTATTGACAACTGAAATATCGTTACCAATAATTTTAAAAAATAGCTTTAATTAATATGCACTCAATTCATGTTTTAAAAAAAAAACCTATTTTTATTTGTTTTTATGTGTTTCACATACAGTGCAGCAAACATTACAATGAAGTGCTAAATGTGCACCTGTCAATGAACACTGAACGAAAAGGAGGCACTTGCACCGACACACACCCTCCAGTGAAGTCCCAAATGGTAATTACGTAGGATGTCCACAAATAGGAGAAATAGCAATATTCGATTACATAGTCCTTCCCCCACATATCTCCACATCACAATCATGGCACGGGAGTTGTAGCTCCCGGTGAGAGAGGTATATCACAATGCCTCACTCACCCCAGATCTTATTTATTTTAGCAACTTGTAAAGCGCGCAAATACCTTTAGGTGTCTCGGCGCTGCGGACTAGGCAGAGGGAAGGCCAGGCGCGGGTGGTTATTGGTTGAAAAGCCAGGTCTGTAATTGTTTCCGGAATGTAAGCAGGGTGGGACTGGTCTTGATGTGGAGAGGGAGCGTGTTCCATAGTTTGGAGGTGGCGACCGTGAATCTTCTGTCGCCCCAAGAAGCTTTCATTGTTCGGGGAACAATCAGCAGGTTCGCTGCTGATGAGCACAAGGGTCTGCTGGGCTTGTAGGAGCAGAGAGTTTTCCTGAGAAATTCAGGTCCAGTGTCGTGGTTTGCCTTGTATGCAATGCATAGAGCCTTGAACTTGGTTCTGCTCCTGATGGGTAGCCAGTGGAGCTGTCGCACCACCTTGGATATTGGTTTGAATTTGGGGGTGGCTGTCAGAATCCTGGCGGCTGCGTTTTGCACCAGTTGTAACTTATTTAGGACTCTTTCTTGAGCACTGATGAGTAGACCATTACAGTAGTCAACCTTTGACATAACCAATGTACTAATGAGAGTCCTGCCGGCGCTGGTTGGGAGAAAAGGTAGGAGTTTTTTATCATCCTGATGACATAAAAGGATGCAGAAACGACTGCGTTGGCATGGTGTATGAATGACAGCTTGTCGTCGAACATAACACCCAGATTTCTGACCTTTGTGACGGGGGACGGCAGTGAGCCTAACTTAGCTGGCCACCAAGTGGGGGACCAGCTAGGGGAGAGATTGCCAAAGATCATCACCTCCGTCTTGTCTGAGTTTAATTTGAGGCAGTTGTTTGCCATCCATGCACTGATGGCTAGCATTCCCTCTTGAAAGTTTGCCACAACTGCCCCTCCGTCATTGTGTACCGCTAGCACCAGCTGAGTGTCATCAGCGTACGAGGTTAGGCCAATGCTGTATGTTTTGATGACCCTCGCCAGGTCCGACACGTATATATTAAACAAGGTCGGACTCAGCGATGATCCTTGTGGCACACCACATGGGAGAGCAAATGATGGGGAATTGAAGTCACCGAGCGTCACTAGTTGAGTCCGATTGGATAGGAAAGAGGCCAGGAGGGCTTTGGCTTTATGTGTGATGCCGATGGCTGCGACACGGTCGATCAGGGTTGCGTGATCGACCGTGTTGAATGACGCTGAAAAATCCAGCAGCACCAGGACAGCGGCACCCCCCCTATCAAGTATCTTCCTGATTTCATCGGATGCTTTGATGAGGGCTGTTTCAGTGCCATGGCCCTTTCTGAAGCCGAATTGGGTGTCGTCTAGTAGATATTTTTCGTCGATAAAATGGGCTAACTGAGTGTTCATGACCTTTTCAAATTTTTTTGCTGGGAATGGGAGACAAGCAATTGGTCTGTAGTTTTTTGTTTCTGTGGGATCAAGGTTGTTCTTCTTTAGTAGCGGCTTGATGACGGCCTTTTTTCAGATGGAGGGGTAAGTACCTGTACTAAACATCGAGTTACAGATTGTTGCTAGGTTGGGGCCTATGATGTCAGGAATCAGTTTCAGGGTGTATGGCGGGCAGGGGCCATTGGGGGATCCGGATTTGACCGTGGGGATCTTGTGAAATTTACGCAGGCACCCTCTAATTAAATATGTGACCCGCTCTGCTGCCATATACAGGGCCATTCTTATTTTCTACTCCACCAATGTTGGGACCTCAGTCACCCCCCAATGTGGTGCCGCATCTCGCTTAGCGACCACCAACCCCAGATTGCAAAAAAGTAGTTGTACCCTAGAAATATCGACATCCCCCTGCACTCCCAGCAAGATGTATATGGGATCGAGAGGTATGGTTTCCCCCACCACTCATCTAAGTTCTTGAACCACCCGTGTCCAGTATATCTGGATATCCGGGCAGTTCCAGAGGGTGTGGAAATAAGAGCCTCTACCCACCCCGCAGCGAAGACAGTCCAGAGAGTCGCCCTTCCAATTAGGTGTAGCCGGTCCCTGTCGTAGTACACATGATGGAGGATTTTAAGTTGGATCAGACACAGGCAGGATTTTATCGCCACCTCCTTTGGGTGCATCAGGGCCACCTCTCAGTTCACCTCTTCCATGTCTCTCACCTCTAGGCACCACCTTTTTCTCAGTTTGGCCAATCTGTCCAGCATACAGTTGTTAAATGTTATGTACGTACTTGATATGGCCTTGGAAGACTATTCTTCCTGTAGCAGCCATCCCTCCAGTGGTGCAAACTCGGGCAAATCTGGCATAGTTGGGCATATTTCAGGAATTGGTTGTTGTGCATGGAGTAGTCACACCGTAGAGTTGCAAACAACATCAGCTCACCAGCGTTCAGGAGATCTCCCATGCATGAAATCCCCAAGAGATCCCAGGCTCCAAACCATCTTAATTTCCCAATCTTCTTCAACCACACACCCTCCCAGAGTGGCGCCTCTCGCGTCACCATAGAGGTAGTGGAGACAGGAGCGGCCAGTAAATTGGCTGCATTCAAATCTATAGGTAGAGTGGTTCTGAGGTGCAAAGAACCTATAGTTCATTGCCACTAGGTGCACTGCCCAGTAGTAGGCCCTAACGTCGGGGAGCACAATACCTCCATTGTATGGGTTACGCTGAAAAGTAAAGAGGGCTATTCTCGGGTGTCCGGTGCACCACAGCAAGGAGCACATATCCTTCTCCAGCTTGCTGAACACAGTATCGGGAGGTGGGAGTACGTATTCTGCAGGACATATAGTAACTTTGGGAGCGTGATCATTTTGAAAATAGCAGCTCTCCCCAACAACGTGAGAGGTAGCATGCACCACCGTTCCAGCTCATCCCAGAAGGTTCAGATCACTCTTCTGAGATTCCTAGCGAAACACGTCTCCCGCTGTGGTGTCACATTGACGCCCAGGTATTGAAAACCGTCAGTCACTACCTGTAGTCCCCGAGGGAGACCGGTGGGGTTCAAAGGAGTATAGGGATGGCATAACACAGACTTGTTCCAGTTTATGCGACAGTGCAAATGAGCCCAATAGGACCCAAAGGTGGAGAGGATCAACGGTATGGTGGTCACGGTATCTGTGACATAAAACAGGATGTCATTTGCTTAGAGCGAGAGTTTTTTCCTCCTCTGTGTCCTGCTCAGAGATCCTGAAGCCCTGGATATTCTGGTGGGAGGGAATCACCACTGTGAGTGTCTCGATCATGAGAGCGAACAACAAGAGAGACAGGGGGCATCCATGTCGGGTACCATGTTGTATTGAGAAGACCGAGGAAAGAACTCTGTTCACTTGAACAGCCGACATGGGGGCCTGATATAGGAAGGAGATCCACTCCTGAAAGCGTGTGCCGAAACCAAATTTACAAAGCATCGCATCAACAAAGGGCCAATGGATGGCATTGAACGCCTTTTCGGCATCTAATGTCATGAAGATGTGTCCCGGTCAAGTGCCCTCCGGTCTTCAGGGGGCACCACTGACAGGTTATCCCCAGCCAAGTATTCGACTATGCGGGGAGCATCCGCCTGCGGACGGGCCCGATAGAACAAGGCATAATAACCAGCAAAGGCCTCGGCGATGGCAACATCAGTCGAATGAGGGTTATCTTTTCCATCTACAATAGATTGGAACCAGCAGAACACTAGTTTCTGCCTAATCTAAGCCAACAACTTGCCCGCCTTGTCTTCTGCATCATAGAGATGATGCTGTGTGGCAGTAACTCTCTATAGAGCTCCCCCTCAGCGAGGTCCCGGTACTCACGCCGGAGCACCTCAAGGGTCCGCAGAGCGTTCGGATCAGTATGAGCCCAGGGGAACTCTCGAGGGCCACAATCTGCCGCTCAAGGCTCTCAATCTCCACAGCTTCTCTCCACGTTTTGTGGGTCAGAGTATTTTGTGCTTTGTCCCTTAGCACCCTCTTGTACACCTCGCAAAGGACCACCACTGAATCAACCAACCCCTGGTTGTCCCGGAAATATAACTCTGTGTTGATTCTGATTTCATTTGTGATCTCTGCATCTCTCAGGTCCCAAGCATTAAGGTGTCAACCCACCCCTTGAGGGCAACCCGTACCCTCCATAGCAATCCAGAGGAGGGAGTGATTCGACAGGGCTCGAGCTAGATAGTCCGCTTGAAGGATTGCAATCACCTCACCGGCTGCTGTAGTCCAGCTGGGAAAACACCTTATGTTCCCCAGAAAAGTAGGAGTAGAGTCTGCGTGTGGGAATGGTGTCGCCTCCACATATTGCTAAGGATCAGGTAGTGTGAGAATGTGCTCCAGGGTGTGGCTCCCGCCGGGGTGGTCCCCACATTTGAACAATCTAAGGCCAGGAGAATAACATTGTTGAAGTCCCCTCCTACAACATGGAGAGCTGAGTCAGCCTCCAGAAGTATCGCCGTCACCTGATCAAGCATTGGCTGCTGGAGGCGTGTTGGCCCACAGATGCTGAGCAGGGTTATCTTCATCTAGCCCCAACGACCCTGGACTCCCATGTATCTACCTGTCTGGCTTATCCAAGTTCTGGATACCACGAATAAGGTGTGCTTTTTTTAACAAGGATTGCTACCCCTTTGAACGGGAGGTGAACCCTTTAGGTGCCAGGACCTGGTATGCCCCCCTGCCCAGGAAACAACACTGAGTCCCCTTTAGGTGGGTCTCTTGAAGCAAGACAATGTCAGGTTGCTTACGTCTTATATATTGCATCACCAGGCCTCGCTTCACCTTGCTGCCCAATCCATTGACATTCCAGGACATTACAGTTTAGCCTGGGGTGGTGGGTGACCTATCCTGCATCAAACTGTGGCTTTTGCACGACGTCTGCAACCCGGTCTATTGTCCCAGAAGGTGTGGTGGAACTACGTGCCCCCCTCCTCAAAACTGAACGAAAACAATAAAAGCCTCCCCAAACTACCCTCCACACTTGCATCCACTCCACCCACTCCCTGCCCCCACCGCCCCTAACGAATATAGGAAGACATGCCAACTGGACAACTATTTGTGTGCGAGGCAAGAGAGGTCTGTCACCCACCCACAGTCCCCAGACACCAAATTGGTGTCTTTACTAATGCAAAATGAAATACCAAGGAAGAAAACACCCACCCCCATCTGAGACTGAAAAAGGAGAAAAGGAAATAGTATGGAAGAAACAAGAAAAGATTAAGTTCAATCACTGCGAAAGCCAGGCAGTCAGTAGAAAAGATGTGGGGAGGGAGAAACAGGAAGAACCCAGTGGGGCCCATGCTTCTGCCCGCAGGACCCTTACCCTCTCCCGCATGCCTCACACTCAATGCAATACGCTGATAGCCCCACAACATAATGGTGACATTTACCAGTGCCGCATCTACAGCCGTCTTAATAGTGTCCATCTCCGACCACTTCTCTCACCTAACCAGGGACACAGGCAGGCAAAAGGAAAGCTGGGTCATCTCCCAGCAAGCCCAGGTGAGTCAATTATTGTATGTAATGGAGAGGTGATCAATTGTGAGTCAGGCGACAAGGAAAAAATATTTAAGGCCCAAGACCGGTGTAGCTTCTACCACATCCGCTTTCTGCAGACCCTGCCAAGATGACCGCCTCCACAAGGGCTCTAGCCTCTTCTCTCTCCTGCCTCCGGGCCTTTAAGTCCATGGTTCAGTCCTGGCGTACCACCACTTGGGCCTCCGAGGCCAATCTTCTCTGCCTCCTGGACCACGTACTTCATGATGTCCCCAGGCAGCATCCCCCCAAGGCCCCATCCCCTCCACCTTGGGGCCCCGGGCGGTGGGCAGCCCTCACCATGCACTTTGAGCCAGCCCCACACTTCCTCAGGGGCAGTGAAGAAGTGGGAACGCCCATCATGCAGCACCTTCAACTTCGCCGTGTAGAGCAGCATGTATGTTAGGCCCATGGCTTTCAACTTTTACTTGACCCCAGCAAAGGTCTGCCGCTGCTGCTGGACCAACTGGGTGTAGTCGGAGAAAATACGATTTTTAAACCGCGAGTATCCATGCATCGGGACCTCACAGAGTATACGTCTCTGTCCCTGTAGTTATGGGGTATTGCTATCATTGTCTGGGGAGGGACCCCTTGTGGGAGGAGGCAGCACCAAAGAGTGGCGGGCCCTTTCCATCATGAACAGAGAGGACAGGGCAGACTCCTAGATATTCTCCTTGATCCATCGCTCCAGGAACTGCTCTGGCGCAGTGCCCTCAAACCCCTCAGGGAACCCCACAAACCGTAGATTGCATTTTCTAGAGCAGTCCTTGGCACCCTCCACACGTGCCTCTAATCTCTGTGTCTGCGTATTGAGGGTCACCACTTAGAGATGGCAATTCCGCCTGCATTTGGGTGACCTGCTGTTGCGTCTCCTTGGATCTGTCCGCAACCTTGCGGTGGTCCTCTCTTAGGATGTTTACATCCTGGGCAACAGAGTAGATCCTGGCCTGAATATTCGCGCTGGAAGTCTCGATAGCCACCAATAGTTAGGCACCAGTAGGCCCCTGGGGCACCTGGATGTCCCCACCAGGGGTGTCAAATTGTCTCCCGGTCAGGCCGGTTGCCGTGAACTGGTCCATTTTGGTTTGTTGGGGTGCACGGGGTACTCTGTCTCTATCCATGGCAGGAGGGAGGTGCCCCTACTGCACCTCACTCCAGTCACTGGATGTCTCAAGCTACTCCAACTGCAGGAAGTCATCTCCTGGGTGATGGAGAGCCCCACAAGTCGAGGGCCACTAGTGCTCAGACTGTCACAAGGACGGGATACACCTAGATCCTTGCACGTCACTAGTCTGACGTCATGTCTTCTCCCCAGATCTCTGCCCCCGGCGACCTCGGAGGCCATGCAGGTCCCCAGTCAGATGTCCCCACCACACTGTGAGCACCACACGGGGGTGCCTCAGTGTGTAAGGTGGGGGGGAGGGGCCATGGGCGAACACCTCCATCTGCACTCCAGGTGCCCCCCACAACGCAGTAGTGAGCGCATCAGCCAGCAGGAGACTAACGGGGAAGAGAGGTCACCAGGTGTCACCTCAGGCCACAGGGGAGGCATGTCCTCAAGCACTCTGCCCCGTCAGTTCACTGCAGAGGGGGGCGGCACTGCCTGTATATAGAAGGGGTGGGTAGGCAGCAGAGGGAGAGATGCCACGGGTGAACACCTCCACCAACACTCCAGGTGCGCCCCTCACCATGGCAGTGCACCAGCCAGCAGGAGACCAAGGGGGAAGAGAGGCCATCAGGCATTGCCGCAGGCCACAGGGAAGGCAAGGTTTCAAGTGCCCGGCCCCATTGGTTCATTGCAGGGGGGCCGACACTGCCTTTATGAAGAAGGGGTGGGTAAGCAGCAGGGAATCACTGCCCCATTCTTGCTGCCAACAATTCACAAACCTCAGCCTGCCAAGCTACCAGTGCAGCCAGAGGCCACTCAGGCTCAGGCTGCACCTCTGACGTATTCTCAAGTGAGCCAGGTTGACGCAATGCCCCACTCAGCCCTAGTCTCCAGAGGGCCCAAAGCGGGGTCCGGATGGCACCGACGTGACTCCTCCACCACAGCACCACTGCGGTCGCCAGACACCCCGCTACCTCTAATCTTCAGGCAGGTTCTGAATCCACTTCTCTGCAGCAGATCTGGGCCTCCCAGGCTGCACCCGCAGCACCATGCGGCAGCCACCCCTGGCAGGCTCCTCCGCTCTGTGCACAATGTCAGTGGATTCACTTCCACATGTCCAGTCCATGCCTCCCGGGCATTCCCCACGGCAGTGCGTAGCAACTGCCGTCCAGCCAGTTCCCTCACTGCGAGTCACAGTTTCAGCGGCCCGTCTCCGGCGCAACAGGCTATACCATCAATGTGGGGGGATTTCAGGAGGTTTGAGCATCGGTGGGCATGAAATGCCTAAGGATAGCACAGGCAGACCGGGAGCTGAGGTTCAGCACAACCGGTTGGCCATCTTGCCGGACTAAATTAATGTTATAAAAAGCCTATAAATATAATGAAAACAGGTTAAAGTATACGATTATAATTAATTAACATCCAAACACTAATTATGTTTTTCTAAATGTTACAAAACATATATGAAACTGAAATTAATCTATATAAACTAAAAATAATGTTAAAACAATATTAATACTAAATAAAATAAGAGCACAATTACCGGAAAACATTAACTATACATAAATAAAGTTCTTTCAAATACAACTTTAGAAATATACATATGCATAACATTAAAAAAATAAACGCTTTAATCCATTCACGTGCAGTAGGCCCAGTCACACAAGTGGGGTAGCCTTTTTATTGGTAGCCGTGTGGGTAGGTTGAGTAGTAAGATGTTTATGGATTCCTGCAGTATCCAGAACTTTCCCTCGCAGAAATGTCAGGAAATTGAGTGATTTTAGGCAAAGTTTGAGGCTTGAATGACA
Source organism: Calotriton arnoldi (assembly GCA_963921515.1). Lineage (NCBI taxonomy): Eukaryota > Metazoa > Chordata > Amphibia > Caudata > Salamandridae > Calotriton > Calotriton arnoldi. Next base: position 44,381 of record CAWUFW010012053.1, read on the forward strand.
TTGTGTGTAAGACAACATAGTGGGATCATCACAAGGAACACCAACCACCCTTGATTCCCCCCGGTGTTTAATTTAAAAAGATGTCTGGGTTTGGGAGCTTTCCCTGGGTGACCACCGAGTTCAGACCCAAATATCGCAGCTACCCGCTTTGCCAAACCAGTTCATGTTTTTGACAGAAAATATTGATGACTCCACTTTGTATTTTGAGGTGTTTCCTGTTGCAGATGCTAGGCCCACACACACACAAGTGTGGCACTATTTTTATTGGGAGACATTTGGGGAATCTTGGTGGTAGGCAATTTTTGGATCCTTGCAGATTCTGTAACTTACATCCTCATAATTGTGAGGAAAATGTGTGTTTTTTGCCAATCTTTGAGGTCTGTGAGAGCACTACCCTAGATTTCCCTGGGTGTCTAATTTTCAGAAATGTGTTGGCTTGGATATAGTTGCCGGGGTGGCCCCAAAATCCACAGCTACCGACAATGTAAAAAAAGGGTCGGTTTTAAATCAAAAAAGTGATCTGTCCATGCTGCATTTGGGCTCTTTCCTTTAATAAGCGCTAGGCCCACCCACACAGGTGAGGTACCATTTTTATAGGAAACATGTGGAAATGTTAGGTGGTAGGACATTTCTGTATTACCACAGATTCTGGAACTTTCTCCCACAGAAGTGTGAGGGAAATGTGAATTTGTGGCCAAAGTTTGAAGTTTGCAACGGCTTATGCGAAAAAAAAACTTGTGAAATCCACACAAGTCATGCCATCTTGGACTTCCCCCAGTGTCTAGTTTTCAGAAATGACTAAGTTTGAAACATTTCTTTAGATTGGAAGCCAAATCCAGGCCCAAAATCCATGACAACCCACATTGCAAAAAAACATTGGTTTTGAATGGAAAAATGTGATCTGTCCATGTTGCATTTTGGCTGCTTTTCTATCCCAGGTGCTAGGCCCACCCACACAAATATGAGACTGCACCCAAGGACATGTGCAGCACGAGAAAACAACACAGGTGCAGCACAGTGTGGCACACGCACAAAATACGCCGACGTGAGGCACACAGGGTGACTTACACACAAAATGACGACATAAAAGCACAGGGTGAGGCGCAGGGCGACTTACACACAACATGACACAAAACGTGGTGGTGGGACTAAAAACCCAAAACACACCCGAAATGTGATTAATGGGGAAAACACCCCATAACCCAAACAGCGTTTTGTTCCCTACTTACGTTTGGTATGGGTTTTGGCCCCATTTCTACGTCATTTGTCTCTCTATATTGTTGTTGTTAACCCTTACACTGTTCGGGTTATGGGGTGTTATTTTTTCCAATTAACGTACTTTGCTTTGTTGTCAAGTTGTGTGTAAGTCGCCCTGCGCCTCACGTTGTCAGGTTGTGTGTAAGTCGCCCTGCGCCTCACGTTTTCATGTTGTATAAGTCGCCCTGCGCCTCACGTTGTCAAGTTGTGTGTAAGTCACCCTGCGCCTCACGTTTTCATGTTGTATAAGTCGCCCTGCGCCTCATGTTGTCAAGTTGTGTGTAAGTCGCCCTGCGTCTCACGTTTTCATGTTGTATAAGTCGCCCTGCGCCTCACGTTTTCATGTTGTGCAAGTCACCCCGCGCATCACCTTGCTGTGTTTAGTGTGTAAGTCGCTCCACGTATCACCTTGCTGTGTTTAGTGTGTAAGCAGCACTGCGCCTCACTTTGCTATTGTGTGTGTTAGTTTGCCACACTGTGCTGCACGTGTGTTGTTTTCTCGTGCTGCACCTGTTCTTGGGTGTTAGTCCCATACTACACTAGTTGTTACACTGCTTTTAGCATGTGTCCCTCACATGAGGGGTGGCATGTTGGGTCATGGTTCCCTTCCCCACAGTTTCCTTACATGAGGAGTACTCTCTTGGGTGCTTTCCGCCCACAGTGTTTTAGTCTTGGGGTATGTTTTCCCCTTTACTTACAATGTGGTTGTTGCTCACTTAGTATCCATGAGCTGTTCTTACACTACTTTCTTTTTCGCTTTTTGTTCTATTTTAAAGGAGGAGGATGGTGTTAGTGTGTTTTATCCTTTCATTCTCCTTTCCTCCTTTGTTTGTCTGTTTTCCCTCTCGTGATGTGGTTTTACCATTCATCCCAGGGTTTATGGACTGTTTTCATCATTTGTACATTGCTGTGTATAGTTGTTTTCATTTTGATGTGGTTCTATTTATTTTTTCAATATAAAAGGGAGAGGATATGTAGTATTCTCATGTTATGCTGTAATGTTCCCTTTCACCTTGTTCCTAGTTGCTCAGCCAGTGTGAGTGTTCCGTGTAGAATGTTGGTGTGTTTGACATGTGTAGAATGCTTGGGTGCCTGGTGTGAGTGTTGTCAGTTGGAAGATGGGCTGAGCAGCTAGTAGGCTGCTCCTGGTGGGGCTTGCTGTAAATACTCCTTAATGACTTAATAAACTACAAGAAACTCAACTCGGCTACGTCTACTATGTCTCCTGAACACGTGGGGCCAGCTCACTACATTTTAAACAAGGTGAAAGGGAACATTACAGCATAACATGAGAATACTACAAATTGTTTCAATACTTTCTATTGCATAGGCCTTATCTCTCCCCCACTGCCATCAGTGAATATTTTCCAGACTACTTGTCCCCACTACTCTGTGGAAACAGCAGACTTCTTACAAATGTTCTGGGCATGTCTCTTGCTAGCGACCTACTGGGTCCAAATAACAGACCTAATGCCTACCATCACATTTAAACCCATCCCTCATGACTGCGTATCAGTGACACTTGGTAATTACAAGTGCACTGAGAGGGAGAAGGTGGCATCTTTCTTTGCTCATCTTGCCCTTCTCATTGCGAAATGCACCATTACAACAAATCGGAAGGCCAAGTCCCCTCCTTTCCTTTCCTAGCCGCTTGGCGCCACGCCTATTTTACGTCAGTAGAGGCTGAAAGCAAAGTTTACTTAGGGAGGAGTCCAGAGGCTTTCAAGGATACCCCATTGCTGGGACTTGAGACAGGATCCTAGAGAATCTGAAGGTGTCACTGACTAAGAGCACCCTGTCCCAGTAAGCCCACTTGCTCCATATTACTGCATAGATTAGTTACTTCTGTTTAGTACCCCTGAAGTTAAAATAGTGCCTTGCTATCAAAATAGGTAACCCCCCCATAACTGTGTTCCCCCGGGACACATTCTATATACAATCATTACTGTTCTATCTCACCTGATTTAGCAAAAGCCAAGGACCCTCCTTCCTCCCCTGCCATTTCTCTTTACCCCCAGTTTAGAATATTGAATTTGCTACTAATCGACACCAGATTTTCTTGGGATTGAATATGTGCTCATGTCATTGGATGAAGTTCATAATATCACATACCTGTTGACCATTAGCAGGGGTTTGAAACTCAAGCATTTATCTTGTGTAAGAAAACATGTTTAATTAGATCTTGTGGGGAATACTAATGACACAATGCTAACTTCATTAGCGATTGAAAGCTATGTCATCAGATTTTCATGGTGAGCCATGTTAAGTAATGGAAATAGTTGAAAAGACCAATAAAGTTTGTGTTAAAAATGTTTTATTGATGTATAGTCTGCACACAATGAAACATCACTATAAGGTGTAGTTCAGTAGTTGGCTTTGGCAATCATATTGTTTGGACAAATTACAAACCTTATATTTACCCATGACCGGAAAGGTCTATCTGATGTAACATTACAATGTTTATGTAAATGTTGTCACAAATGTCAGTCTTTTCCTACTCATTTTCATTATTTTTTTCTTTCAACAATTAGGTTTTTTCAGTAAAACCTTGAGGAAGCCTCACAAAGTACATCTTGCTGAATTCAAGGTTTTGTCTGCTTTTCAGAAATGTAATTTACCAGGATCCCCCATGAGTTACGCACCTGTTTCCACAACAAACTGCAGGTAGGTTGAAACCACAGATAATAGGAAAATGGATTGTCTCCTAGAAAAATGCAGAAATGGTGGTGACATTTTTTTTTTTTATACGATTCTGCTTGTTACTGGGAAGATGATGATCTTAGCACAGCCAACATTTTGTTGATGCCATTTTTAGAAAACAAATTATATGTTTTCCTTCATAGCAAGTTTTTCCCAGTTTTCCCCAAAAGACGAAATGTAGCTATATTTTGGCTATATTCTCGGTTTCCTCCATGGAAATCTACAAACCCTGGGTTCATTTAGAATACCTAGGACATTGGAAAAGAAGCATGCATATTTGGCATGGATACCGTTTGTGGAAAAAAGTTTTGAGGGTTTAAGCACAAGCTATCACAAACATCCTACAAAAGGTTTTAGAACAGGGGGGGCATAATATTCAAATGGTAAATTACTAAAACTAAGCAAAACCAACAGTCTAACCTGCAACCTAAATTGAAAATGAATATAATGCTTTTAATTTATGTTTCCTTGATATACTAAACACAAATAGAGCAAAACTGAAGATTACAATGAGAAGAAAATAAGAATATCATCATTTTAAAACCCAAACAAGACCAACATAATTTAAAAAGTACCCAAATATAACTTGTAAAGCAAACCAAAACATTCTGTAGTAGGCTTACCAGCAATGGGAGAATTGGATTCAATCAATCAATCAATCAAGGACTTTTGAAGCACGCTACTCACCTGTGAGGGTCTCAAGGCGCTTGGGGGGGATACGAGCAGCTCCGTAGGTCATTCGTAAAGCCAGGTCTTGAGATCCTTTCAGAATTGGTGCAGTGTCGGGCTTCGTCTGATGCAGAGGGGGAGGTTGTTCCAGGTCTTGGCCACATTGTAGAAGAAGGATCTGCCACCCGCTCTGGCCCTGTGGATGCGGGGGACCGTGGCTAGGGCTAGGTCGGTAGTGCAGAGGTTTCTCTTGGGGGCGTGGAAGGAGATTCATTCGTTGAGGTATTGGGGTCCGGTGTTATGGAGGGCTTTGTAGGCCTGTGTGAGCAGTTTGAAGGTTATTCTTTTTTTGACGGGGAGCAAGGGGAGGTCGTGGAGGTGTTAGGTGATGTGGTCATGTCTGGGGATGTCGAGGAGGAGTTTGGCTGTGGCGTTCTGGACGGTCTGGAGTTTGCAGAGGAGTATTTTGTTGATTCTGGCATAGAGGGCATTTTTATAGTCCAGTCTGCTGGTGATGAGTGCGTGGGTGACGGTCTTCCTGGCGCCGGGCATGTTGAAGCAAGTGGAGGACACGGCATTGATCTGACCGGTTCATGGTGAGTAAACAGTTGCGTATGATGCCGAGGTTGCGAGCCTGGTCCGTAGGGGTGGGTGGATTACTGAGGGCAGGGGGCCACCAGGTGTTGTCCCATGTGGAGGGGGTGGAGCCGAGGATGAGGATTTCTGTTTTTTTCCGAGTTGAGCTTCGGGCAGCTGCTGCTCATCCAGGTTGCGACGTCCTTCATCCCTTCTTGGAAACTGCGCCTTGTGATGTCGGGTTCCTTTGTGAGGGAGAGAATGAGCAGGATGTCATCAGAGTATGAGACTATGTTGAGTCCATGTTTTCTGACGATGGTTGCGAGGGGGGCCATGTAGATGTTGAAGATCGTGGGGCTGAGGGAGGATCCTTGGGGTACTCCGCATCTGATCTTTGTAGGTTCAGAGAGGAAGGGCGGGAGTCTTATTCTTTATGTTCTGCCTGAGAGGAATGATCGAATCCAGTCTAAGGCTGTTTCCTGGATGCCGGCGTTGTGGAGTCTGTTGGCTAGTGTGCGGTGGGAGACGGTGTCAGAGGCTGCTGAGAGGTCCAGGAGGATGAGGGCTGCTGTGTGGCTTTGGTTGAGGAGGGAGCGGATGTCATCGGTGGCGGCTATGAGGGCAGTCTCGGTGCTGTGGTTGCTGCGGAATCCGGATTGAGAGGTGTCAAGGATGTTGTTGGTTTCTATGAAGTGCGCTAGCTGGGTGTTGACGACTTTCTTGATGACTTTGGTGGTGAAAGGGAGAAGTGAGATGGGCCTGAAGTTCTTGAGATTTGTCGGGTCTGCAGAGGGCTTCTTGAGGAGGGGTTTGACTTCGGCGCATTTCCAGTTGTCGGGGAATGTGGCGGTCTCGAGGAAGCAGTTGATATTTCGTCGTAGTTCGAGTGCGATGGCGGTGGCGGCCCTGTGGAAGATGTGCGGTGGGCAGGGGTCAGTAGGTGCTCCAGAGTGGATGCTTTTCATAGTCTTTGCGGTGTCTTCTGTGGTGAGAGGGGTCCAGGTGAGGAGGGTCTGCTGGATGGCATCGCTGGGGGGGGCTGTTGGGGCGGTGCCATGGTCTTGGTCGTCGAAGTTTTCGTAGAGCGTCTTGATCTTGTGGTAGAAGAAGGAGCTGAGTTTGTTGCAGAGGTCTTGGGAGGGAGGGATGACTGTAGTTTCTCTGTTGGGTCTGGTGAATTCCTGTATGATGGCAAAGAGTTCCTTTGAGTTGTGGGAGTTGGAAAGGATTCTGTCTTGGATGAAGTTTCTCTTTGTTGATTTGATGAGTTAGTGGTGTGCCGTGGTGGCGGCCTTGTAGGCAGAACGTGCTTCCAGGGTTTTGCTGTTGCTCCACGTTTTCTCCAGTCGTCGGCAAGAGCGCTTGGATTCTCGGAGGTCCGTGGTGAACCAGGTGGCTTTCATGTTGTGTCATCTGGTGGAGTTCTGGAGGGGGCGAGAGTGCTGGCGCAGTTGGCGATCCATTGGTGGAGGTTGTTTGCTGCTGTGTTGGCGTCTGTCGTAGTAGGGGGAGGAGTGCAGCTGAGGGCAGAGGTGAGGTGTTCTTCGGTGACTTTGTTCCAGTTTCTGCGTGGGAGGCGTGGCACGCGCTTGTGTGTGGTGGGTTACGAGAAGGAGAAATGGACGCAGTGGTGGTCCGTCCAGAGTGGTTCTGTGGTGTGGCTGAAGCAAATGTTGTTTCCTCCGGCGAAGGAGGATGTATGTATCTCAAAAGAGGGCACTAACTCTAAAACACACACAAAGAAAGCCCCCTGGTATAATGATCATCTCATCTCCCTAAAGCAAGAATGTAAGAAACTGGAGAGGAACTGGAGGAAGGAGTATGAGACATTTCTCAAAACAAAATATAAAGCCTCAATCAGGACTTATCACAATGAATTGAAGAAAGCTCATGCTAAATTTTATGAGGAAAAAATTATGCTGGCCTCAAACTCCCCCAAGGAATTATTCAAGGTTCTCAAAGCATTAACCATCACCCACGAAAGTAATACTCTCCCACAAGCTACAAAAGAAAGTTGTAATGAAATAGCATAATTTTTTCACAAAAAAGTGGTAGATATCTATGATCAACTTCAGGGCAAGTCAGAGCTAGTTTCTTGTGAGAAAATTGACTTCAAGGAATTATCTTCAACTCCAGTGTTATCTCAGTTCCCTATGCTGAACGAAGCCTAATAAGTGTAACCAAATCAGGATCTCCACTAGACCCTGCTCCCCCACATATTCTATCCAATGTGATAGAAGTCATCCTCCCTTCGCTAACGAAGTTACTCAATTGTTCACTAGACTCGGGATTTGTACCAAAATACTGGAAGCATGCAGTAATCAGACCACGACTGAAAAAAACTCATTTAGATCCAGTAATACTTGGCAACCTCCAACCCATATCATTAATCCCTTTTGTAGGTAAACTTTTGGAGAAACATGTCAACCGGACATTAGCCTGTTTTTGGAGGATAATCACATCCCTCATCTGACCCAGATGGGCTTTTGTACCTATCACAGCATCGAGGTGGCGCTATTGGTGGTCACGGAGGAACTTAAAGATTTACTGGACAATGGGGGGTCTGCTGCTATCCTGCTCCTTGACCTAAGCGCGGCGTTCGATACTGTAGACCATACCATTTTGAGAGATAGGCTCAGGGAAGTAGGAATTCAGGATAAAGCCTTGGATTGGCTCACCTCTTTCTTAGAAAACAGATCCTATCAAGTCATGGAAAATGCCTGACTTTCGGATAGTCTGCCATCCATATGTGGAGTACCACAGGGATCATCGCTCAGCCCATCCCTGTTTAACGTTTACGTTCGACAGCTGGCTACAATGGTACAGAAGTTTGGTATCTCGGCTGTCTCCTATGAAGACGATACCCAGTTGGTAGTTTCTCTGACAAATAGGCCGAATCTTGAGCATCAACATCTGGTACCTTGCTTGGATAGAGTGGTCAGTTGAATGACAAACTGCTGTTTGAAACTGAACTGCGAAAAAACAGAACTAATGATATTAGGGAACATGGTCATACCTAGACCACTGGATAGCTGGCCAAATTGCATGGGCAATCCCCCAGATCCCAAATCCCCTATAAAAAATTTGGGAATGTGGCTGGACAGAGCCCTTACGATGGATCATTAAGCAAAACAATTGGCTGCCATCTGCTTCGATCTACTTAGAATGATCAGAAAGATATTAGCACTGATCCCGGAGCATTTAAGAAAAACTGTGATTCTGATTTAAAATAATTAATTAATGTATAATTATAAAACCACAGATAAAGAGCCACATACATAAAAACTCAAAAAGGAAAACGTATTGACTTACATAGGATAAGCCAGTCGCAAACGGGAAGGGGTCCCCTAGGGACCCCTTTACCTTTGTGAATGTATGCGAAAATATTTTTTAAGAGCAGGCAGTGGTCCCACAGACCACTGCCTGCTTTTAACAAATGAAAAAACTTTTCATATTTTTCTTTTAAACGCATCAAGTTTTCCTTTAAGGAAAATGGGCTGCATTTTTAAAAAAAAGTTTCTTTAATTAACAGACATGGTGGTCTGCTGTCCCCATAAGGCTACCATCCCTGTGATTGTAGCCCATTCTGAATAGGTCACAAATCGCCACATGCCTCATGAATATTGATGAGGCAGGTCATTTGCGACCCATTGGGAATCGCTAAATGTGTCTGAAACACATTAGTACATTCCGTTTTGTGAGTCGCAAATTGCGAGTCGCAAAAAATTGCAATTTGCGACCCGCAAAATGGAATGATCGTACATCTGGCTCTAAGTTCCTTTATGAACTATTTTGAAGATATTTGGGGTTGGCAGACTGCACCATTTTAAAACACAGACACCAACCCAAGAATTACATAACACAACAAGCAAAAACAAGTAAAGTAATGTAAAGGTGGCACAAGTTCTTGCATGGGATTTTAAGTCGAAATCACACTACACTCCATTCTGCAAATAATAAAAAGAATAAAGCTACCAACATCTTAGAATATAACAATATATAATTCAACTGAAACCTAAAGTTTCAACACAAACCAATGAAATATGTGAAATACTACAACGCAAATTCCAACTACTTGCTAACTATCAAGGCCTACCATACCTAGAATACATAGCAAGAACACTACTCTAAAAAATTGAAATATACAAATTAAATAAAAAAACCCTAAACACAGAACACGTATCAGACTCATGTATTTATGAGTGAGACGTGTATTGCTGAGTCTCCACTCCACCGCGGCCTGTTAAAGCTTTAAAACCCTGCCGCCAGACACACCGACCATCACCAAGTGCCCAGCCTGTTATCAGAGTGACAGAGGGTGCTCCTACCTGCTTGGTAGCTGCTCTGCGAGCATCGAGGGGGCTGCGGATCACTGTCGGAGGGAGCCGCTGCCGGGTACGCCGCCACCATCTTGCCCTGGGAGCGGCAGGAAGGAATCTTTCCCTCGCCCTTGTTCCTGGGCTCGCTGACTGGTTCCTTCGCCCAGAGGGACTCTTGAGGGTGCTCGAATCTCCGGGGAGACTCCGAGCCCCCGGGCCCTGGATCCGGAGCCCGGCATTCCTGCGGCGGCGTGAGCCAGAAAACCCATCGGAGCCACCTGCGGAGCTGCCTTTCGAGTGCGGGGGCTGCACCGGTGTGAAGTGCCTCCTGGACGGTGCGTCCTGGCCCTCTGGTGTGACAAGAAGCAGGTGATCTTTGTTTATTGGGGCCTGCCCCGCCCTATGGGCATCAGAGGGGTCGGGACCTGCCGCTGAGGGGAGCCGCCACCACGCACGCCGCTGCTATTTGGTCATTGGGGCGGTGTGCAAGAATCTATTCCCTGGCCTTGTTGTTGGACTCACTGTCTCGGCCCTGTACCCTAAGGAACCTTCGGGGGGCTTGCAACTTGGGATAATCTTTGCCCCCCAGGCCCTAACTCCGGGGCTCTGCACCTTTGCGGCGTCAGTCGCGGGAAACGCCTGAGCCTCCCGCTGAGTTGCCTTCCAAGTGTGGGAGGCTAGAGCGGCAAGACGTACACTCTGGAGAGCGCGTAGCCACAAAGGCCCAGCTGAAGAGCCTATGAGCCCTGGAGAACACCTTAATATTGGCGATGTGCACTCTGCCCCCTTGCTAGAGAGGAACTGTGCATCTGAGGGGATTAGAGCGGGACCTGTTTGCAAGATACCTGAGTGACTGCCCAGTGGGCCTAACATTTCCTGGGACTCAGGCTTAACTGCCTGGAGGTAGTGGGAGCCCCCTTCGCTCTTGAATACTGCGGGGCAGAGCCAGATGGTCCCGGGGAGGTCTACAGCCCCATTGGAGGCTCGCCCTTGCCAGTGAAAACGCAGATCTCCTCGCGGGAGGCCTAGGTGGAGCAGGTTTGTTGGGATCTGGGTACTGGGGACACCCTACTTCTCCTGACTTCTCCTGTTTGCTCACTGGGGCCCCCCTGCTGATCCTGCCCTGAGCCTGGGACGCCATCCTTACTAACCTATCCCAAGCACGGCCCCCCCTGCCCCGCTTGCTGGCCTGAGTCTATCCAGGAGATCACATTGGAGCTAGGGGAGAGACAATAAACCCTATTGGTGGCTCCGACGGCCTGCGCCTACTGGCTGAAAGGATAGTGAGGTGATCTGGATCAGGCATTTTGCCTTGAAGACACACTTACACCTCTCCCCCCACCGCTTATAGTCCTCTACTGGGGTGAATCTGTATAGCCTGGGCCACAGCTGAACCTGACACATAATTGGCTGCATCATTTTTACGCTGAAGCAATACCTCACTCGGAGCTGTTGAGGCGCCGTCAAGGAGTAATATTCAGCTATGCCCCCCAAAAACAAAACAAATAAGGAGCCGGAACCCACCTCGACTAGAGACAATCCGGTAACCTCTCTCTGGTCAAAATCCAACCTGCAGTCACAGCCTGCAACCGTCTCCCCGGAGTCTGTGACGGAAAGAGACCAAGCCGATACACTGATCACACAGGCCTTTATGAACTCTTTCCTCCAAGAAATGAAGGCCGAAATATGGTCACTTAAACAAGATTTTAAGTCTGGCTTGCAGGATATCCGGAGGGTTGTCACGGAAATCGGTGGACGTGTGGAGGATCTGGAGCGCACCATGGATGCCAGGACGGAGAACCACGAGAGCCTATGGCGACGGATGACGGAGTTGGATGACCAAAACATTAGCCTACAGCTCAAGCAGGAGGACCTGGAGAATCGAAGTTGGCGTAATAACCTACGCATTAGAGGAGTCCCTCACCGAGCGGAAGGCAAAGACATCATGGCCTTCACAGCGGATCTCCTCCAGGTGATCTGTGAAAATGAAGACGCATCCCCACCTGCCCTGGACAGAGCGCATTGTGTTCCTGGCCCCAAAGGCCATCCAGACTTCACCCCGGACATACTCACACGGGTCCACTTCTTCCTCGAAAAAGAAGCCATCATGAAAAAGATCCAGGGAGCCAAGACCCTATCCTATAATGGCTATTCGATTCAAATCTTCCATGACATAGCCCCTGCCACCCACCGGAGGCGAAAAGACTTTAAGCCAGTCACAGACAAGCTTTGCGAACTCAATATCAAATATCAGTGGGGCCATCCATTGGTGCTGATATTCACCTGGGAGGGCAAACGACGAGCACTCCGCTCACTAAGCGAAGCGAAACAGCTCTTTCATCTCCCGCTGGATCCTGAGGATGGGGGTCCTCCCTCCCCACATGGGCGCTCTGGAAAACCCCCCGGTCTGGAATGGTTCACTGTCCCGCCGCCCAAACACAGGAGACGCCTCCAGGAACAGGACTCCTCCCAGGCTAAACAGGATATTATCAACCACATCCAAACATTGAGTGACTCTTCCCCGCTGCCTCGATCCCCTGAGCAAAAGGAATGATCCAGACAAGGAATGCCCATATCTTTAAGCTTTCTAGATTCAACATAGATCCCTAGAGTCTGGATATGATAGAGGGAACTTAACTATCTACAATATGCCTAACCACCTTAGCACACTGGGAAAAGTGGGCTCCCTGAAACAGATACACGGACAAGGCTAGCATTGACTTGAGACTTTTGACCTCGTCCTTGCCCACTTTGACACCAGCTCTCGGTCCTCCCCGAGGCGTTTTGGCGACGGGCGACTTCTGGGTGTCTCTCTACAGTGGGTCGTTGGAAGCGGAGACCTGAAGAACTGCCTGCGCCTGCCACCTCCCCCATGTCAACAGTGTCCCCTTGAAGAGTGACTTCTTCAGAATGGCCCATCCTTTGTACAGTGGGCTGTTCCTGTTAGACATTGACCTTGTTTGGCCCCGTTGGCTGCATCCTGTTGGGAACATTGCCCCCCCTTCTTCTTCCCTCACTGTCATTACCCCTTGGATGCACTTCTTTTGGGGGGGACTTGGTCGGGTATCCCCAGCCTTGGGAGTTTGGCCGTCGATCAGGGACACCCTGTCGTTCCAACTGCCTTACACATGTTTCTATCCACCCTACTGTACCAGGGACTCTCCGGATGGGCGGTTGGGCTCCCACTGTCACTTTTGAGGGGCTCGGCACGTGGGACACCATACCGGGCCGACGATGACTAATCCCCTTAAACTCCTCTCGCTAAACATTAGGGGACTTAACTCTCCTAATAAGAGACGCCAGATCTGGCGGTATCTTCTTCTCCAGGACCCTGATATTATATTCATTCAGGAGACCCACCTTCTCTCCACTGACACTCACCTCATGTCACATCCTAAATATCCAACACAACACTGGGCCTGTTCCTCCACTAAAACTGCTGGAGTGGCTATACTACTCAAGGCTGGTCTGCCTTGGAAAGCCCCTAAGGTGATAAGGGATGCTGAAGGACGTTATCTTAAAATTCAAATACACAGGGGCACGCGCCTCTGACCCTCTTGAATATTTATGCCCCTAACCAGGCCCAAGACGTATTCTTGCGCTCACACCTATGTGACCTGCTAAAACCGTCCAAAGAAGTGATTATTCTTGGGGTGACTTTAACCTGGTGTGGGATCCTGACTGGGACCGTAGTGCACACATATACCAGGGTACTGGTGCCATGTTCGCAGCTCTTAAAAACACCATTACTGACTTAATGCTATTTGATGCCTGGAGATATTTGCACCCTGACTCCAAAGACTTCTCATTCTTCTCCCACGCACACCATTCATACTCACGAATTGACTAATATTTTCTCTCCCTCCTCGTGCTCCAATCACTAGTCACTGCAGAGATATCCGACAATTCATTATCTGACCATGCCCATATCTCGATATCACTTCAGCCTCTCAATCCCCAGCGTATCACTCAACCTAGATGAAGACTATCTCCCCAGGTCCTCCGGGATCCAGTCGATCTAGCAGATATCTGGACAGAGATTGAGGCCTTTTTCATCACAAACGATACCTCTGATACTTCGGAAGCTGTCAGATAGGATGCTTTTAAGGCAACCATCCGGGCAGTCATATCCTCTATAGCGATAGCCCGATCTCGGGAAGCCCGCCTTGTAGAATCGACCCTCACTGCTGACATCAAAGCCCTAGAGTGAAAGGATCACCAACAACCCTCCCTTCACTATAAACAGCAGCTGGCTGCATTGCGAGGCCATCTCCGCTTACACGCACTAATAAAGCAGAACACCTCTTGCTCCCTCTCAAACAAAAGTTCTACAAAGGGGGAGACAAGGTTGTGCCATGCTTAGCGCGGCGCTTACGGGCCCAAACCACGCGTGCTCACATCTCCAAACTTCTGCGAACAAACGGTTCTTTGGCCATATCGGAACTTGACAAGAGCTCAACTCTTTCAAATTTCTACAGAGAATTATACGCGGACGAACCCTGCCACCCAGAGGAAATCACGGCCTTTCTTGATTCCTGCCCCTGGGAACCTATTAGTCCCTATCACATGAACCTCTTAGACGAACCAATCTTACAAGAGGAAATAGCAAAAGCCCTGAAACAGCTTCCAACAGGGAAAACTCCCGGCCCTGATGGTCTTCCTGTTGTCTTTTACCGCACTTTCTATCCGCAGCTTCAAGATCATCTTCTTCATCTTTTTAATAATTTCACAGACGCCACCGGCCTTACTCCAACTATGTCAGAAGCTGAGATAGTGCTTGTCCCTAAGCCCGGGCAAGATCCTTCCCTTTGTACTTCGTACCTCCCCATTGCCCTCCTAAATACAGACGGGAAGATTTATACAAAGATCCTTGCGAATCGCTTGGAACCCTATTTTCCAAGTATCATAGACCCGGATCAGGTTGGCTTTATCCACCATCGCCAGGGTGCGGACAACATCCGCTGCACAGCCCATCTCATCCAAAAAGTCCACTATAGAGACATACCTGCTTGCCTGGTGTCACTAGATGCTGAGAAAGCCTTTGACTGGGTAGACTGGTGCTTTCTTAGGGAGGTCCTGAGACAAATAGGGCTAGGCCCTATCATGATTTCTAGGCTGATGGCCCCATACACGCAGCCGACTACACGCATTCGCATTAATGGCCGTCTTACCTCCTCCATCCCCATATATCGTGGCACCAGGCAAGGGTGCCCGTTATCTCCTCTCTTATTTGCCCGAGTGGTGGACCTCTGGCGATCGCAATCCGCCATTCGCCCGCCATCTCGGGCATTCTCCTTGGAGGACGCGAACACAAGATTTCTTTGTTTGCGGACGACCTTCTCCTTTCCCTAACTACTCCATCCTCATCTCTTCCAGCACTAGCTGCACTCCTGTGCTCCTTTGAGGGCGCCTCAGGCTTTAAGATCAACTTAGCTAAATTGCATGCCCTGAATCTCACCCTACCGACCTCGGAGATACGAGATCTACAAAACCTGATTCCTCTGAAATGGTCTGAAAAGACGATACGATATTTAGGTCTGGACTTGACCCCTTCGCTTTCTTCCTGGACTCAAGCCAACTGGCCGAATTATAGATGCAACATACAGGAAGAGATCTGCAGATGGCGTAACCTCCCCCTTTCCTGGTTAGGATGCATTAACACTGTCCAAATGTCACTCCTCCCAAAGATAATATACTTATTCCAAACCCTTCCTACCCCAATTCCACAAAATGATATTCTGTCCCTCCAACGTGATTTAACCAACTTTATCTGGGGCAAGTCTCGTCCATGCTTCTCCAACAAGGTCCTGATGCTGCCCCAAGACCGGGGGGGCTAGCGTGCCCTAACCTTCTTGAGTATTATTGGGCCTGCCATCTTCGATACATCTCAGAATGGTTGGTCCGGGAGAGTGAAAAGCACTGGTTCCACATGGACCGGGCGGTAGCATGTAGACCTCTGTGGGACCTAGCCTGGCTTCCTCGTGGGGCTCGCCCCTGTAGTGCATACATAGCCACTCCCATAAGAACGTTCTTAGACATATGGGACAAACTGGCAATATCTCGGGGCCTGACCTCCCTCCCTTCCCCTAACACCCCCAAAGCACGTAACCCCATCTTTCCTCCTGCTTTGCATCCTCGAGCCTTTAGCGCCTGGACGGATGGTGAGTGCTGCATAATACAGGATTTGTTCCAGGGTGACAAATTTATCACCTTCGACCAGTACAAAAAATCATTTCACCTTACCGACAGGGCACAGATGCAATATTATCAACTTCGTCACTGGTTACTCTCCCCCATCTACACACAAGGAGCGACCAGACAGCTCACTACCTTCGAGACTCTAGTTTGTAACTTTGAGGGCTCGAGGGGATTGATCTCTGACACTTATAAAGTACTGCAACACTCGCAACAACTTCAACCCCACACGTATCAAAAACAATGGAATATAGATCTTGGCGAAGAGATTCTCTCAGCGAGCTGGGACCGACTGTGGCGAGATATCCCAAAAATCTACCAAAGCATCCCACAGCATGTGTCGGCCTACAAGCTTATGATGCAGTGGTACTTTACCCCTGCCCGTATCCAGCAGATGATACCGGGCTTTCCCCCAACTTGTTAGAGGTGTCAGGGAGATAGAGGTGACCTCATTCACATCTGGTGGTCCTGTCCCAGTCTGATGCTATTTTGGAAAGAAATCCTGAGTCATATCAAAGACACAGTGGGATTCCCTATTCCTAGCTCTCCGATAGGGACCCTGTTAGCTATCAGACCTTCAACATTGGTAGCCATGACTCACTCTGATTGATGCTTAATAATGCAAATGCTAGGAGCAGCTCGACAGTCCATAGCTCTATATTGGAAAAAACCTAATCCCCCACCTATTGCCACATGGTTCCTCCGCTTATGGCACGTTCTGGCCCTCGAGCTACTTACCGCCCGTATTAACCATACAGACACTAAATTCACTCGCACCTGGCAGCCACTAATTCAGCATCTCTCCCAAATAGAGCATTCGCGCTTGGTCCCTCCTCGCCTGAGAGCTTTACAGTTCTTTGATGACCCCCTTGTGCCTTATTCTAAAGGTGCACAGCAGGCTTCTCCTACTCTATTGGACCCATAAGGGGATGCCCTCCTTCCCCCCCAGGGGGTTCTAATCATCCTCCCCAACGACAACCTGAACACATCCTCTCCTTCCTGTCTCCTTTATTTGGGGTCTGTCTACCCCTCCCCTGTTTGTCGGTTGTGGTATACATCCACTATTCCCAAAATCTGCTAACAATAATGCGTAGCAGTGAATACAAGAGCAAGGCACTACATAGACATGCATAAACCCCACTCATTCCGTCTCTCCACTGGGGTTCGGCCCATAAGACTCCCACAAAATGGTGCTTTATCTAATGGAGACCCTTTTTTCAAAAACAATGTTTATTTGTAACTCAAGCTAAGGAGACAGCGCATTACCCCCTTCCCTATTTTTTTCCCTTTATTGCTCCCATATCCCGCTTTGGTTTATACTTTAATGTCTGTTTCTTGCAAGACTCCATCCGTGTATTATGTTATTTGGGATGTATTTTGCTCTATATCTTCTTTTGACTTTCCCTGTTCAAAATATATTCAATAAACAGATTTGAAATAAAAAAATAATTGTGACTATTCAGTCAAATGTGTATATTATACCATGAGGAAACATGAGTCAGTAAACCACACAAATACATCTATTCAAATCATAACACCTAATACAAGTTAGCAAAAAAATAAATACAATGCATAACACATTAAAAAACAATATAATAACAGAAACAACTTTAAAACAAATAAACATTACCCACTTATAAAAACTAAAATAAACTATAACTTACATTTACATTTTTCTAGTTGAAAACCGTAAATATATTTATTTTCAGTACTTAGTAATATATGTAAAATAAACATATGTTTGGAAAAATTTTAAAAACATATTTTTGTGAGAAATCTGTCTTGTATACAAACACAAATATAACAAAAAATTTGCAATATGTGAAAACATATATATGCAAAAATTGTTAAAACATGTAAAAATATGAACGTCAGAAAAATGTTAAGAAAGCGTAAAAATGTTACCTCATAACAATAAATGTATATAAAAAAGTTTTTAAAAAAAAAATTAAAAAATGATTAAACATGTAATACTGTTCTACTTTAAAACTGATTTTACCAAACCAATGTATCATGATTTAAAAAAAAAAAAAAAACAGTAATACATTTACTATTCTCACTCCAATCTAAACAACACTCGGGAAAGGGTTGGACTTCGATGGATTTACTTTTACTAGTCCCACTGAAATCTAAGCCTCATTGGGGGAATAGTTGGACTATGATTGAGGTAGATTTACTATTCCCACTCCAATCTGTGCGACATTGGAATATAAACCACAATGAACAAACACTTTACATTTAAAGAATATCAGACCAAAATAATATGTATACATGTAATTGGTATAAAAAGTTACATGATAAAACATCTAAACAAGCCAAATTTGATCTAAAAAGAAATAACCTTCTTAAATAAAATTAAAATTAATAAAACAAAAATAATAATTTTGAAAGGTTTTTGTATAGTTTGTAAAAATATATATTTATTTAGAAATTACAAATGTGTAAAATAAATTATTTTACATTTCTATATACTTTGTAAATGATTTCAGAATTGAAATAATATCAAAATTACAACTGAACATTATTTGCATAAAAAACATTTTTCAATACATGAAAAATATTTAAATACTTAAAGGAAATTCTAAATTAATATAAATGAAGACACCAACAATAAAAAAATAATTTTACTAAATATTCAAAAATGATTAACTTTTAGTTACATAAATATTTTTTACAAACATTCTTGAATATTTTAAAAGAAAAATACAAACTATTTTACATTTTAAAACATTTACTTTCTGAAAATAGAAATAAATACCAAAAATACTTTTAAATATATAGAAAATAACATTATATAAATATATAACTTAGTAAAAAGATACAGAACAAAAAAAAGTATGTATATTATAAAATATTCCCCACCCTTTTTGCTTATAAATGCTATGGCCCTGATTACGATGGCAGTCGGTCAGACCGCCGACCTCCATTGCATCGGGCAGGAGACTGTCTGACAAGGAGTTGGTGGTCCCACCCGCCCTATTACTATGAGACCGCCAGCACGGCTGTCAGAAAGTGCTTTTTTCTACTGTGGCTTGCGGTGTGGCCCAGGAAAAGGGCCGCCGCACAAGCCGCAGTAGAAAATTCTTTGTGCACATCCCTGCACTGTGTGCCAGGCACCATGTGGATGATGGATTCAACCCAGATCTGTGACTGGTGATTTGCATATAGCTTTTTCTGAACTGAGGTGGCAAAGTGAGCTAAAGAATAATGATGGATTCAACCCAGATCTGTGACTGGTGATTTGCAGATAGCTGGGTCTGAACTGAGGTGGCAAAGTGAGCTAAAGAATGATGATGGATTTAACCCAGATCTGTGACTGGTGATTTGCATATAGCTGGGTCTGAACTGAGGTGGCAAAGTGAGCTAAAGAATGATGATGGATTCAACCCAGATCTGTGACTGGGGGTGAGTGTCTGAAAAACTTTAGCGCTCCATCCATCATCTCCTTGTGTTTGCTTTGTTCGCCCTAAGTTGGCAGGGTATGCCCAGACGTGGGTCCCTTGCTCACTTTGCCACTGGATTCAAGGTAGCCTGGCTGGTGAAGGGTGTTACCCAGAAACCGGTCCCAGGATGCTTGTTTCCGGTTCAGGGAAGACCTGGCTTGGCAGTTCGGGCTGGACTGTTCCCATGAGGCACAGGGTCAAGACTGATTTGCATATAGCTGGGTCTGAACTGAGGAGGCAAAGTGAGCTAAAGAATGATAATGGATTCAACCCAGATCTGTGACTGGGGGTGAGTGTCTGAAAAGTTTCAGCGCTCCGTCCATCATCTCCTTGTGTTTGCTGTGTGAGGGGCTCTACATGTGCCCCAGGGCCATTTAGCAGTGGCCCACGGGAACACTTCTTGGGGCCCCAAAGTCCGTTTCCATCTGCCTTTTCATGGTAATCGGAACGCCATGAAAGGGCAGTCAAAAAGGGAAGTCCTAATCGCTATGGATTATAGAGATAGGATTCCAACTGCCGCCCAGACAGGATCTTGGATAATGTTGGAGGCTTCAGCCTTTCCCCCTAACCTCTGTGGACCAACCGCATGCAACAAAATGTGATGGCCTGCCTGTCGGGCGGACCGCCACCGAAGGCCTGTCAGTGGCGGTCCATCCGACATCGTAATAAGGCCCCACATTCTGTAATAAAAAACAAAACAAACTCTACTTAATAAATACTACATTTACACACTAAAAACACTCAACAAAAATAAAATAATAGAAACAAATAATAGAAATAAATAATTAAATATTTAAAATTTCACTTTTAACATGTTCAAAGCTTATAAAATTTTTGGAAATCTATATAAAAACTAACCACCCATATCCCTATAAAAACAACATCCCACTCCTCAATTATTTAAAGATTTTAAACAAAAAATGCATATAATTAATAAAATGTTACAATAATATAGAAACAAACAATATTACATGCAGCTATATTACATACAACAACATTATTAAATAGAAAAATAAAATCAATATTCTTATCTGCGATATTATATATATATATATATTTTAATTATCACTATCTAAATGCAACAATATTATGGTACGAGGATGTTTCTCGATATTGAATAATGCTGATCAGGACACCTGTAGTTTTATTCACATCACATCTAGGTGTTCACTGTGCTAATAAATTCACTAAATGGATCAATGTGTGATTGCAGGCACCCAGATTAAGCAGCTGGCTGGCCCACACCCTCCACCTATCAGGGGTAAGTAGAACGAGAACCACACATTTCATTTAGGTAAATGCATGCTTTACAAATACAAAAACTATGTTATCTCTACAGATCACCAGAGCAATCGCACACATAATTTCATTACAAGTCATGTTGTAATATTGATGTGGGTATTAATGTAAGGTTGTGCTTGATACAGATAACATTCTTTGTGAAATTTTCATTTTTACAATTAGCCAGGCAAATCTTGGCAAAAAGGGAAGGGGAAAAGGCACCCAGAATGAGGGAATACACAAAAGAACGCTACACATAGATAATCAAGAGGGAATTCCTCTGCAGGTAATTGGCACACCCAGCAGTATTTGAAACTCACAGAGGTGAGCTTTCTGATCTGATGATCACAATACCTGTAATGAACGCCACTTTAGAGAAAGTGCCAAACACATGCTGAATAAGTTTGGGGTTATTCACAAACTAAAAACAAGTTATCCCTTGATACACTCAATCACAGAAACATCCTCCAAACAATAGACTTCTTATCTAACACAATACAAATAAATGAACCTTTTTGTATAAAAAGAAAAAACAGGGATCTCACTCGAGATCCTTACTATAATTTAACATAAACTACCACTTAATCATGCAGTGCAAATTTTTTTTTATTAAAATACAATATATACATATATAATAATAAAATATATATATTCAGACATAACAAATCAATTCAACATAATTCTACACCATTAAGTTGATCAAATCAGGACATAACATAACAAAAATAACACTTATACCACAGAGAACCCTATTATATAGGGAAAGAATGATAATAGACAGTGCACTTTGTCTTTTAGTACCACATTTCCCTAGGAATGATTTCTACAAGCTTAGCCTGGATACATGGACTGTAATTTGTATCTGCAGGTCCAACTTGTCCTCGGGATAATGTACAGAAATGCGTCGAAGCGTTTCGATGGATGTCTGGTTATTCCATCTTTATCAAGACAACAAATACGTTCACTTTTCTTAGTGGTATTTTGGAATATTATGCCCTCTGGTGCCTGGGGTCATCTTCTGGAATCAGGTCCTGCGCTCTCCTGTTTGCCAAGCGAACATGACTCCTGACACACAATGCACCAGATTCTTCAGAACAGCAGCCAATAGATAACCGTTTGATAATGATCCTTCTGTCAAACTGAAGCTGTGATATTTTCCTTGGAAGGATCCATCGAAACGCGTCGACGCATTTCTGTACATTATCCCGAGGACAAGTTGGACCTGCAGATACAAATTACAGTCCATGTATCCAGGCTAAGCTTGTAGAAATCATTCCTAGGGAAATGTGGTACTAAAAGACAAAGTGCACTGTCTATCATCGTTCTTTCCCTATATAATAGGGTTCTCTGTGGTATAAGTGTTATTTTTGTTATGTTATGTCCTGATTTGATCAATTTAATGGTGTAGAATTATGTTGAATTGATTTGTTATGTCTGAATATATATATTTTATTACACAAACTGTGTTTTTATAAAGTAATGTATATATTGTATTTTAATTAAAAAAAATTTGCACTGCATGATTAAGTGGTAGTTTATGTTAAATTATAGTAAGGATCTCGAGTGAGATCCCTGTTTTTTCTTTTTATACAAAAAGGTTCATTTATTTGTATTGTGTTAGATAAGAATTCTATTGTTTGTAGGATGTTTCTGTGATTGGGTGTATCAAGGGATAACTTGTTTTTAGTACTGGTAGTACTCCATTCCCTTGGTGTTTGACAAGGGGTCTCTCTCTATTTTAAATATGTTATTCACAAACTGCCAACACACAGCATCAAAAATGCAGAGAGCTTGAGGAAAAAAATGTAGGGCCTGCCCACGACCCTCACCACCACACTGTCCTCAGAGGATCCACAGCAAAATAGGCCCAAAATTAAGTGGAAATATGTGCCTAATCCAAGGAACCCAAAACCGCAAAAGTGAGGGGAAATAATAAGGCACACTTCTCACATCCTCCTACAAGAATTATACTAAGAAAATAATTTTTGCCCATGGTTGCCAGTAGACAAATTGTAATGCTCTGGTTACTTAATGGTAATCATCATTACTATTTCTCCTATGTTTCCTCATCACATTTCTTATGAGGTCAGAGAAACAGACAAGCCCTGTAAATCTAACAAAAACTTCTAACTCGTACACCTTGCCTTGAGGACATAAATACCTGACTATTGAACTGGAAGCTCTGTTGGAAATACCCAAAACAATACTACAATACGCAAAAATGCACTACACAGGAAGGTAAGCGTGAATCAACGTAGCCCACAATACGAAAGAGTATGACCCAGTGCAATAAAGATCACTGGAGCAATATACATTTGTCCTTCTTTGGTGCAGTTCTAACATTATGAGGCAATAGCCAGTTAGCCAAACCATTAAATAACATGTCTTGATAGTGTATACATACTGTGAGTATTTGGGCGTGTTATATGATATGGCTGTGGGGCCCTATCGTGGAGTACACTTGCAAATACCATCCTGCATCCAGTCAGTATCATTTACTTAACCTTAACTCAACCCTGGGTAGCTGTGGCTGCGAGCAGAAATGCTTGGCAAAGGAACTATGGGGCATATTATCAAGAACGGCGTTAAAATTATCGCCGCTTTAGCGGCAGAAAACTGCTGCTAAAGCAGCGATAATGGGCTTGATAATATGCCCTTGAGAATTCCAATAGAAGCCCATGTTGACACCAGAACATGGGCTTCTATTGGAATTCTCAAGGGCATATTATCAAGTCCATTATCGCCGCTTTAGCTGCAGTTTTCTGCCGCTAAAGCGGCGATAATTTTAATGCCGTTTCTTGATAATATGCCCCTTAGTGTAAAGCATTTAACAGCACCAAACAGAATACGAAAGTCACACAACAAGAAATATACACAACAACAATTTATAAACATAGAACATAGTGTTATGAATGTTTAGAGTCCTAAATCATCTACATCCACTAGAGGGTTCTAGTGATACAGGTTTTAGAAGAAATAAATACTTTTAAATGCAACCGCAAATAAGCATTGGTCAACAAATCTTTGCAAACTTTTGAAAAGTTTGAAACAGTTAGTGCAGCGACTCCGGACCAGGTTGGGCAACACAATCTGAAAGGGCAGAGGTCTAGGAGTCCAGTAAGGAAACTTAGGCAGTTACCTGGCCACCAGAGCATTTTTTAAGCAAGTTCCAAACTTTACAGTACAACCGCCATAGACATCAATGAAGTGGTCCTGATGCTTAGGATACAGGCAAAAGATGCTCAAAGGATGCTCCTGGTGCTGTGCGGTCGAGGGGGATGAAGAGCAGTTGATCCCTCGGTCCACAGGTGGGTTGAGGCACCTTTGATCTTGGCACTAGGGGTCCGATGAAGTCCTCTCCGCTACAGTAGAAAGCCAGCTGCGGCTGGGCACTCATTCTTGTGACACGGCAGTCACAGCGAATATCCTTGGTGGGGGCTAGTGTCCCTATTGGGTGACAAATCCAGTCTCTGATAGTACTCCGGCAGAAACGGGTGCAACTTCAGCTATCTCGGATTTGTCTCTTGGCATGCCCTGTGGAGACCAGCGGTGATCCCTCAGGAGTGGCTACTGCCTTGCCAGTTGGGCTTCTACAGCTGTGATGTCCCTGGTGCTGTTCCAGGGGGCCAGTCAACTGACCCTTGGAGTCGCTGCTTTGATATATGGCCGGTAATTAACTTTTCACCGAGCCAGGAGCCACAGGCACAGTCCAATCTCACTAGCCCAAAGTGCAGCAGGTGCAGTCCTTCCGACAGTGCAGCCTCTTTTTCTGCAGCTTCCAAGGTAGCAGAACACTCTTAGTCCTCTTTCCAAATCCTCAGTGTACTCAGGCTCAGGGTACCAGGGGTGCCCGTTTTAACTTGGGAAGATGCCCTAAGGGGACAGCACGTTCACTAGCCAATGGGCGAGTAGGTGCCCTCCTGTTTGGTGGCAAAGTTCCGGTGATGTGTGGCATTTGGCTATCCTAGAGTGCAATATTCTTGCCACTCTCAAGATGTCTGAACCTTCTCTCGACTGTCAGGAACTTGGTAGTCCACCCCAGAGGTTTGGCTCCATGAGGGCTACATGCCCCTGGGAAAACTGGTTTGGTGACGAGTTTTCCTTCTCTGGCCCTGTCTCCAAACTGCCTACAGGAACAAAAGGCATCCTGCTCAGGAGTGTTTGTCACAGGCGGCACTTCAAAGGTGGCTTCCCCTTTGAAGCTCATCTTTTGAGCCAGCACCTCTTGCAGCCTTCCTGGGAGAGGAGGACACACCTCACTTGGCAGACACTGCCTTTGTTCCTGAGCCTGGGAGTCGTTCACATGTCTCCCCGGGTAGGCAGAAAGCTGTCTGTTGACCAAGGCTTGTGTAAAGCCACTGGACCTGCTGGGTCACAGAGAGGCAACTTTCTAAAAGTTGCTTAGCTTTAAAAGTGATATAAATCTTGATTTGGTCATCAAGTCAGATTTAATGCCATGATAAACTGTATACCATACAGCACCCAGTGAGGTAGTCCCATTCAGAAGTTCGCTAGCATGCATTGCCAGCAGTTAACCCTATGGTAGCCAATAGGGCTACTAACCATTCCACATCAAAACGACAATTTGGATGAAAAATATATGTCTTACTTAATAAAATATAGTTCCCTGCCATAGGGCTCCATGAGTCCTCTTCAGGGGAGACTTACATATGATATTAAGAGAAGTGGGGACTTTTCCTTTAATGGTAATGGCAAAGTCGAACTAGCAGTGTGCATACTGCTCTTCTAGACTGCAGTGGCAGGCTGGTGACCATTATAGGCCTCATTACGATGGAGGTCGGACGAGTGTCCAACCGCGATCGTTTCGGGCACAGAACCATCCGACAAGGAGTCAGTGGTCCCGACAGCCCAATTACAATGCGACCGCCGTGGAGGCAGTCGTAAAATTCTGTTTACCATTGCGGCTTATGCAGCGGTCCAGAAAGAGTGCTGCTGCACAAGCTGCAATGATAAAGAGCATTTTTAAACATCCATGCACTGTGTGCCAGGCCCCATTTGGTGCCTGGCACACGGTGCATGAATGTTTGTGGGGGCATCACAGATGCCCCAGGGCCACATAGCGGAGGCCCATGGGGGTCCTGCTAGGGGCCCCAAAAGTCCCTTTCCGACAGCCTTTCCATGGCAGTCAGACCGCTTGGGAAAGGCTGTTGGAAAGGGACATTGTAATCCCTACGGTGGCATCTGCACAGGCACCGCCTTCATTGTAGGTCTTACAATCCGACCGACACCCTGACTGGCTCCTTGAGCCTGTCCGAAGCGTTGGTCTGTCCCTCCTACTGATGTGGTCTGACCGACCACATCATAATGCCGCAGTCGGACTGCTATGCTGGATGTCGGTGGGACCACCACCGACGGCCTGTGGGTGACTGTCCCACCGACATCATAATCAGGCTCTATGTTGTTTGTCATTTATAAGTAAGTCATGGGACCGCCATGCCGCCTGCCTGCCAGACTACTGAAAAGTCATAATCTAGCGGGTGGCGGCGACCTTTTGCACCACTGCACCACCATTCCACCAAAAGTCGTGATCGGGACCTAGTGTTCTATTTTGATGTCATCTGTGTTGTTGCTGATGCCTGTGGAACTTAACAGGAATGGATAGGACGTTTTTGCTAAACAAACTCACGTTTTATTGCTTAAAAGGATTTAACATTCTTTAGTGCTATGGATTTCATATTTTACGTTAATGATTATTCTTTGAAATGGTATAAAAGACATTGATTGAGTCTTTGTTAAAATGTAATAAGCATTGCTGCATTAAAAACCAGGAGATAAGTACCAACACAATAGCACACAAGTGCTTGTGTATTGTCCTGTCATGCAAAGCCATGTCTTCAAAATCCTGCAGAGAAGAAATATTGTGCTTGAAGGCAAAACACCAGCGCAGGAGAAGTATGGTCAAGAATTTTATCTGAAATTCCAACATGTAAATTGCCTGAACCAACGCTTATGTAAAGTCACCCTATTTAATAATTCAGATCTGCCGAAAAGAAACTGCATAAAGATTTTGCAATGAACACATCAAAGAAAGGTCTATCAGTAGACAACAGTGCAAGCAACAGGTTTGACCTTTTAAAATGACTAGACGTGTTAAAATGAAAGGGCTTCAATTCAGAAAATCTTCCATACTATTTGTAGAAATACCCAAAGTGTATCCTGTTAAGATGCAAGAACCTTAGAGTGACATACCTATCTGGGATTTAAACCAGTTTTCATTTGAATTTTGTTGATGTTCTTGACCATGTTCCACTAATACATCAGAAAATGCCGTAGTTATTGCATTACATGAATAAGAACAAAAATCAGCAGCCATCATACTCATATGTAAAACTTAGGGGGCTAATGAATAACAGAGTGATTCTTAAATGTTTGTAATTTCTAAATTCATTTACCACTTGCTACTAAAAGTCTAAAAACACTCAATAGAACTGTATTTAATGCCAGCCCAAGTCAACAGGTCTCATGCAAATGACCAAGTAAGAATGAAAGTTAGAAGGGTCCAACAAGGATGCAAGACCCATTGCCAACAGGTTCCACATGACCTTGAGCTGGAAGTGGTTCGCACACACCTGTGCACCAATCCTCCTACATTCCCTAATGGTGGATGCAGTCAGTTTACTCACAGATCAGTTGGTTTTGCAGGTCATTTAACTGATATTACAATTATATTACCTGTCAAATACTTGCCCACAAAGACCATGCTAGCTGTCAATCAACTAGTTGACCAAGAGATATAAAAACATCTTGAAAGCACTACTACACTCCTGGTCCATCGAATACCTTGGGCCAAGGGAACTACACAGCAGTCAATAGAGCAACAAGGTTACCCAGCAAGAGAAAATATGCAGTTTGACCTCTATTGATACATGATAGAAATATAAATGTCTATCATAAATAATTGTGAAAATTAGTACAGCACTTTACAGTTAGACTTACAGACATCTATAGGAACAAACAATAGGGTAAATACCCGATTCTTTAAACCACAATAGTGTCTTGTCATGGAGGAGTAGTTTCAAATACATGTCACTGAACCTCTCACAATTGTGTAGAAAAAAACATTCTCAATATTTACTCTAAAGTCTGAAAGGACATTGAGTAGTCATTACAGCATTCAGAACAAATGAATACCCTATATTGTGTCCATTTAATGTAAAATACTTATCTGAACACCCCAGTCTTAGGAATATTTATCATCTGAGGAGTGGCATTCAGTCCTCACATCAGGTTCCAAAATCTAGATGCTAAGAGTCATAACCATCCATCTTATTGTGTGCCCATTATATTTACTCTCCCAAGAACAACTCTCAAAGAAGGCATGTGAGATCAGCCAAGTTAGGTCATTATCAACAACCTGAAGGGGTGATACAAGCATCTATGGCTTCCTCAAGCCCCTGAGTAGGAGGGTTGGTCATCTACACTCCAAATTCCCCCTCCACAGCACAAACTCCAAGGGAGCCTACAGGTGGTGCAGGTCTCGTCACCCATTTTGTGCAATCCAGAATCAGAAACCCCTGCCTTGCATGCTGTAAAACGTGTTCGCCGACAGATACCCATCAGCCCCGTCTCTCCATTCTATAGCGTCTGACTAGCCTGGGTACCCGCCAATGACCACACCACACACGGAGCTTAGTGTTACATGTCTTTATTCTGCTGCATGTAACTGCTAACTCAACATTCTAAAACAAGCTTTCATGGCACTGCGCTCTGAGAGCTCTACAGGTCAGTTAGGAGCCAAAAGAGTTCAGTCATAAAACATCACAAGACACTACGTCTTCCCCTCTGTTAAATATAAAATTAAAATTTTTTACAAATCAACAAATATATATATTATATTATACAATCACATTTCTTCAATCAACCTTATTGACGCTTTAGTTGTTCAAACTGATCTGGTTACTGAAATCTGGGATCTGTCATCTTCACTGTTAAAGATCTTCAAAGACGGGGAAGAAGGAACAGCAGTCACAGGGTTTTCAAGTACAGTCTTTCATTCACCATCTTGATCGGAAGACGACGAATCAAATGTAAAAAATGAGAAGAGTCAAAGGGAATAGAATTCCCAGGACACTGGACAGTCACCATATGCTCCTTAGTGGACACAATGTGGAAAAGCTTCATCATAAGGAGCATCAGATTTTCTCCTTCACAGTTGGTGAGTAATCACTAGATTTCCTGTCTTAAACTCGATGGGCCCGATTCACAAAGGTAAAATGAGACGAAAGTCTATCTTTATGTTTTTTGGTATTCACAAAGGGCATTTACTACTCGTAAATGCCCTTTGTGAATACCGAATGTCATAAAGTTAAACTTTTGGTATTCAGAAAGGGCATTTTCGAGTAGTAAAAGCCCTTTGTGAATACTAAAAAGTCATAAAGTTAGACTTTCGTCTCAGTTTATCTATGTGAATCGGGCCCGCTGTTCTTTGCATGTCGCCTATTGTCGGCAAAGGCGTTCTTCTTTTCCTCGTTGACCAAGTCTTTCTTTTGAGTCGTATTCTTACTTTCTTCTGTTTTGTTGGTCCATTGAGGTAGGTTGGTTGTCATTTCTCTCCTGAACATCAAAGTCACAGGACTTTCGCCTGCGGTCAATTGAGGTGGAATTCAACACAGTTTGCAAATTGAGCTTCTCAAGAGTTGCATGCTGTACTGCTGTCTTTGACATACTCATAAAACGCTCAGCAAGTCTGTTGGCCTGCGGCGACAAAGGTGTTCTCTTCTGATGCTTTATGTTCAGATGCTTGCTCACTTTGCCACTGGATTCAAGCTAGCCTGGGTGATGAGTGATGTTACCCCGAAACCAGTCCCAGGATGCTTGTTTCCGGCCCAGGGAAGACCTGGCTTGGCAGTTCAGGCTGGACTGTTCCCATGAGGAACAGGGGCAAGACTGATTTGCATATGGCTGGTTCTGAACTGGGGTGGTGAAGTGAGCTAAAGAAGGATATTGGATTCAACCCAGATCTAATAGTGACTGGAGGTGACTGTCTGAAAAGTTTCAGTGCTTCATCCATCATCTCCTTGTGTTTGCTTTGTTTGCCCTAAGTTGGTAGGGTATGCCCAGACGTGGGTCCCTTGCTCACTTTGTCACTGGATCCAAGCTAGCCTGGCTGATGAGGGGTGTTACCCCGAAACCGGTCCCAGGATGCTTGTTTCTGGTCCAGGAAAGACCTGGCTTGACAGTTCGGGCTGGACTGTTCCCATGAGGAACAGGGTCAAGACTGATTTGCATATGGCTGGGTCTGAACTGGGGTGGCGAAGTGAGCTAAAGAACGATGATGACTTCAACTCAGATCTAATAGTGACTGGGGGCGAGTGTCTGAAAAGTTTCAGCGCTCTGTCCATCATCTCCTTGTGTTTGCTTATGTTCAGATGCTCCAGAACATCTTTCAATTCTTGACTGTTGAATGGCGGGCCATTATCAGACTTCAAACTGGCTGGAACGCCCTATGTTGCAAAAATGCTGTCATAGTCTCTCAATGACTTGCTCATGACATGAGTTGTGGTTGAGAGATCCTCTATTAATGGAAATCGAGAGTACTCATCCACAATTACTATCAGATGATGTCCATTGTCGAGTGGACCAAAGAAATCGGTGGCTATTCTCTCCCATGCATGCTTAGGGATTTCTGACATGGTAAGAGTATATTGAATACTGTTCATAGTGAGGCAGTTACATAGATGACAGTGCTTGAGTTCCTTTTAACTCTCTCATCTAAATATGAAAACAAACTCGGCCTCTGAGAGGTCTCTTGGTGGCAACAATGCCACAATGTCCTTTGTGAGCCACTTCAATTATTTTCTGTCCTAAACTCTTAGGAATTAGGATTCTCGACCCTTGCAGTGTAACTCCTTCCTGAATTATAGACAGTTCATTTGTAACGTTTGTACTTTTAGTATTCCCCCGCACTGGGGAGAGGTTGAGCATGTTGGTTCCATGACTGATGTGTAATTATATCTTTCAACTTCAGCATTTCACTATCATAGCTCGTGGCAGTGATGATCTGGCTTAACAATATGGCAGCAAGGGTATTTTACTGTACAACGAAATTAATATAGGCTTCAGCCATCTTGGATGGGGTACCTTGACCTTGTATGACCACTCTTGTAATCGGAGTCCCCACTGTTTAATGTGAGGAGCATCGTGGGGTTTGGATTGCCAAAGACAGTCAATGAAGCTTGATTATCAGTTATCAGTGTAAAAGTCTTTACATAAAGGAATACATGGAAATGTTTACAAGCTCATACACTGCCAAACTTTCTTTTTCAGGTTGAGAGTAAGCATGTTCTGTTTGAGACAAATTTCTGCTGGCATAATCCACAATATCCCTTTGAGCATGGGGGTGTACGCTGTGCCAAGATAGCACCTAATCCAATGGGGATAGCGTCAACAACAACCTCTGTATGAAGCTTTTGAATGAAAGAAGCCATTGCAGTAGCAGTTTCAATGGCGTCTTTGATTTTCTTGCAACTTCTCTCACATTCTGATGACCACTTGAATGACACATTTTTCTTTGTTAACTCTTGTAAGGGAGCATTTATGGTAGCAAATTCTCATATGTATCTTGAACAGTAACGGGCCATGCCAAGAAATTAACATTTTGTAGAAACATCTTGTGGGGGATCAGCATTTGACAGCACTTCTACTTTAGCAGGATCATAACCCCATCAGAAAATATATGTCAAATAATTTTAACTTTGTCTTGTGGAACTCACACTTATCTGCATTCAAAGTTAGGCCTGCATCAGTCAGTAAGCGACATACTTGGGTGAAAGCTTTATCATGCTCCTTCTGTGTAGCTCCGAAAATCAATATGTCATTGCTTTAGTTGAATGCATTCATAACCGGCTGTATGACACATCGAATGACGTCTTGGAAAGCGTTCTGCAGCCGTTGACACGCCAAAACTGAGTCTTTTATATCATAACAGACCAACATGTGCAGAAAAATTTGCAAAATACCTGCAGTCTTCTTCGAGTTCCAACTGACAATAACCTTTATTTAAATCAAGGTGAGAGAAGACCTCTGCACCATCCTATTTCGTTACAATGTCAGCAATGTGTGGACTGAGATGTTATTCTTGTTCAATTGCCTTATTTGCTTGGTGCACATCAACGTATATGTGTACCGGTCCTTCAGTGTCCTTTTTGGGTACTACCACTATGGGAGAAACCCATGGCGTCGGTCCAGTTGAACGCTCAATAATGTCATGCTTAAGTAATGATTCAAGTTCTTTTTCAACAGTCTCTTGTAATTGAGAAGCAACTCGTCTATCTCTCTGAGCAACAGGAAGGACATCGTCATTAATGCACAACTTTAGTTTCATAGTCTTTAGCTTTCTCAAACCACAAAACAATGAAGGAAATTGACTTACTATTTCATGGTGAGCATTCATGTTGTAATTTACAGAAATAAGAGCCATATTAGCAGCGGTACTAAAACTGAGCAGACAGGCACTTGTTGCTGTAGCTTGAAGCACATGGGTGGGTGGTTGCAACTATGTTTTCTTGTTTTCTTGTGTTTCAATGTCACTACAAGTAAACCTTGACTTTTTATCAGCGTTGATGCGGCTTAAGTATACACTTTGGTTTTCAATGGCGTAAGTCGAGGCAATGAAGACAATTAATTGTATTTCTCTTCAGGCATTATATTTATCGATGCATCACTGTCGATGGTGAAAGGTATCGAACATCATTTATTTCAATGTAATTTTTGGATGATATTTGTATTACTTTGGTGCTTTGGCATGTCGACTTTTCTTTGACTGACATTTTTCTTTGCATGGAACTAGTCCAATATGAGCATGTTTCTCTGAGGTAAACATTGACATTGCACAACTGTCATCCTCACTTTAACTTGATATTGAGGCAGACAAACTGTTTGACAATGAGTTAGATGAGAATCGACTTCGTTCAGTGTCAATTTTCCTCAATGTATTTTTTTCCACTTGCCCTGGTGGAGGTGCATTGAACGATGCCTCTGGAATGTCCTGGCAGCCCTTTTGTCTTCGCGCCATGACACACTTTCTTTCTCCTTCGCATGACAAGCCGTCACAAAATAGTTCTCTTTCCCACAGCCTTTACATATCTATCAAATGGATGGGCATTTACCTTCCAGTGGAGACAAAAATCCACATCTAAAGCATAACTTCTTTTTACTTCTAGACAGCACTTTGTGTCCTTCAGTCTTTTGCTTTGGCTTACTTTTTATGCTTATGACTGATTCACTCAGGGCACCTTTGTCCTCCATGTCAGCAGTTGTCTTTCAAGCATGCTACTCAGCTCTGGCATCTATCGACACTCGCTCCAGATTAGGAGTTTCTCTCAGCATTCATCGTCTGAATGAAGCTGACAAGCATCGATCAATAACTCTATGTCGCATAGCTTCCTCATCATTAAATTCATTAAACTTACATTGTTTGATGAGAGTATCAAGTTTCTCCACAAATTCATCAATGGTTTCACCAACTTTTTGGCATTCTTGACTGAAAATGTATCTTTCAAAATCAACAATTGGCAGTGGATTGAACTTTAGATTCAGTGTTGCTTTAATCTAACAATAGGTAATTTCTTCGTCAGTTCGCTGCATTTTCTTTATGACTTCTTTCACACCATCACCAGCAAGATTTTTGAGATACTTGATCATCTTTTTGTTATCAGTCTCTTCAAGTGGATCAATGAAATCACTAAATGTCTCTATACACGCAGACCATCTATTGCCAATATTTTGTGTTTTCGTGGTATCGAAAGGGGGTTGGTGGTTTCAGGAACACCACAGCTTTGTTGATCAGTGTGGAACTTACTGAAAGCGCAGGTGGTTCCTTGTGACTTGGTGTTTGCAACTCATCTGTGAGACCTTGTGACATGCTGGCCTTTGACTCATCTTTAATGAGAGCTGGAAACGTGACTTTCTTTGCAGTCACCAGAAAGATATCACTATTACAAGAGTAGTTCTCAGCTTCTTACTTTCTGACAACCTGTGAAGATGTGTTGAGCCCCACTTGGCATCTTTGTGAATGGATCGCTTCAGATATGGACGGCTCCATAAACACAACCCCGAACACTACTCCTTGAGTCACCTTAACCAAGTGTGGTAGTATGATGAATCTCTTCAGAGCATTTAGTAAGTAATTTTTTTGTCTAAATGTCAATTTGCATTTTGTAACACCTGATTGATCTCCACCTATCAGCACTTCTGTTTGCAGCGTTATTTTGTAAGTTATGATTGTTTGTGGCTGCACTTCATAATCCAGGTTAAATCCATTTTCAACTTTAACACTCCGTATATTGTACAATTTTATCCTGCGTGGCAATGCGGTACTTTAATGTATGGCATGACCTGCAGGTTCTCGAACATCAATGTATAAATTCTTTGCAACACTTCCCTTGCCTTGATTTGCTTTACAGTGGCTGAAGTTTTTACTCCACGCGCATAAAGCGTCGATTTGTACTTCAACAGCGGCACATGTGGCATGCATGAGCAGTTTGCTTGGACCATGACCAACTCTCTGGGAGAGCACGGTCATTCTTCGGGTTACTTATCCCCTATCTTGGTGCCATTTGTAGCGTCTTCTCAGCCTGGGTACCTGATAAAGACCACGCCCCACACGAAGCTTAGTATTACATGTCTTTATTCTGAAGTTTGTAACTGCGAACGCAATATTGTAAAACAAGCTTTCATGGTATTGCACTCTGGCACCTAGGTTACAGCTCTACAGAGTCTATTGGGAGCCAAAAGGGTTTTGTCAAAAAACATTGCAAAACACTACACATTCCACTAATGATCGCTAGAAAGGGATACTCTATATGAGGAGACTGGCAGGGGAAGGGAAAACCTGGTGGACCATTGCTGTTCCAGAACTCTTGCCAACCCTGACACAGAGTGAAAAATAAAATGGATTCCTGAGAGACCCAGGACTCTAACCTGCACAGCACAGGTAATAAAGTCAAAGGCCCCGTTTGTCAAAGTGAGCACTTCAAGGGAATCCCAGGCCTCGGGATATTAGCTGCAGGGACATCCACTTTATAAAATGGAAGTGAATAAAGGTCTTCAGCAGCACAGCTTCTTTACAGTACATCTGAAGCAGAGCAAACAAATAAAAAAGAAAGGGGACTTAGCTAAATTTAGAGTAGCATCCAGCTTTCACAGCAGAGTCTGCCTTAGGGAAACAGAGCAAATGATTTGTGGAGCCCTTTACCAATTGAAACAAGAACGGCTCAATGATTTTTCATAAAAAACAGAGAACCGTTCCTTTCAAACAAAATGGAATTTAAGATGTATTCCTTCTTGTCATCTATGCATCTTTTTCCCCTCATCTCTTCCCTCTCCCTTTAATCCCTCTACTTCACATTACTTATTTTGATTGTACATCAACATCTTCCTCCATGAAATCATATATCTGTTTCCATGTCATACTGAAGTCTACACATTTCCATTTGTTTAATGTAATGACACCCTCCAGTATAGCATGCTCCATAAGAATGCATAAATATAATACAAAACATGAATGGACTAGCTTGGTTGTCTGTTTCCCTTTCATGATTCACTGGAATAATGAAAGAACTGTGGCAAGGTAGATGGATAAAGCAATAATGCTGTACAAAAAACGTAGGCATTTCATCAGTAAATGGCTTGGGCCTTCCTCTAATCATCTCCTCCAGAAACAACAAATCGTGGATGCAAAAATCAGTAGATCAATATCAAACCAATTGATATCAAACAACAACTAACTTACTGCAATAAAAGAGTGATACTTATGAAGGACTACAGTATCACTGAAGCTAATGCCAAATGGAGCACAAGAGCTGCAGAAGTCAAAAGTGCCTGACAGAAAGAGCTACATGCTCAGGTCCCAACTTTGTGAAACAACAGAACATGAAGAAAACTGACAGGCACATAGGAGACAGAAACCTCATCCTGTCAGGGCCAAATCAGGCTGAAAGGAAACCACCAGTGCTACAATCTGGAATGGAAAGCATGTGCTGATAACAACCAGTCCACAGAAAGTAAACAGAGGATCTTCAGTTGAACAGTAAAAGGTGACCAACAGTAGACTCAGAACACCGGTCAAGAAAATAAAGCCCAGCCAGGGAAAACAGTGTGCGGTCCAACTGTAGATCAGAGCTCGAAAAGCACGAAGGAAATCAAGCCAACCGAACTAAGCAATCAAGACATCCAACCTCCCTCCAAACAGACATACAACCACAAGGAGAGGAAGAAGAAAGCAAGAATATACCAACAATGAAGAAACCAGGCCTACAGGACCGAGCCCAGGCTTAATCCCAAATCATACCAAAACCCAAAACTGTTTCAGAAACTCTGGGAACAAAAAAGCGAGAGCCAAGACTCAAATCAACATGACCATGGGTCGAAACCAAAACCCCAGGTCCTGCCACACCTAAACATGGAGGTCACAATAGTTTATGGTTCGCACCACGGCTACGAGGAACTTAAGTGGGGAGCCTGAGAGGATAATGTCCAACCCACCAGCTCCAATCCCAGCATGGGGAAGTGAGAACTACAAAAACCATATCTACAAACTCCAAAATGGATGGTGAGTGCAAAAGAATGTCACAACAGACAGGGCCCATATTACATGAATGAATCAATAAAGTTCACAAGAGTAAAAACTCAGTGTGTAAAGTTCAATCCACAACCTCCTATGTAGCATGAAAGACAAAAGGATAACAGAACATACCAAAACATCCCAAGGCTGAAAACTCTAGTTCCAAGCCCAGCAGGGAGCACTCACACATGCACAAGGGTTAGAGGCGTGATGCCACAAAGTTCATGCCAATCAAGCAGCACAAAAGAAAGGTAAAGTGACATGGTATGAACATCTCAAGCCCCAATATTAGTATAGAACACAAAGGAAATTAGTGCACACAAAATAAGTCAAAAATTCTAGACCCAGGATGGAACACTCACACAATCTAGAGTGGCAATAGACTAACACCTTAAAGTTCCAAAACTGCAGAAAGTACAAGAAGGAGCCACAGTGCCCATGCCCATGCCCAAGCATCTCAAGCCACAAGACCAGCAGGGAGCATAAGAAAAATCAAAGTGCCATGTCGCCAATTACTGACTATCAACCCAGCTGGGAAATTTCTCATAAACCAGGGAGGCCACAGTCTAAACACCACTCTCCATGCCCATCAGTGATATAAAGTGGAAGCCAACGTGACAAGTGTTCACCACCTCAAGCCTAAGTGCAGCAGGGAGTATAAGAGAGAACTAAACTGACCAACCATACGTTCAATCTCAACATCTAGAGTGGCCATTGCAGAACACCCCACACCGAATTAAAGTAAAGAATAAATCTCCAATTCTGGATTCAGCAGGGTCTTTTACCAGGAAGCAGAGCAGCTGCTATGGACTGACAATTGGAAGCCAAAGCAAGCAGAGAAGAACACCTCAAGCCCCAAGACCAGCAGAAAACATACAAGCAAACCAGAGAAACCACAGATTAATACATAAGCACCAGCCACAAAAGAACTCAAAACCCTGAGTTGCAACAGCTTAACCTTCCACACACAATGCCCAAAAAGAAGTATGAAAGAAAGGCAAAGTGACTACATTACAACCCCTTTATCAGAGAGTAGAAGAGGAAATCAGAGTGACCAGGAATGTATGCACATGCACCAGACACAAAAGGAAGTACTCACAAACACTAAAGCGGCCATGGCTTAACACTCTCTGCTCCATGCCCCACAGGGAGCACAAGTAAAAGAAGAGTTCAGATAGGAACACCAAAAGAAAACAGAGGGACTGTGTCCATACAACACCAATTCCTGTCAACAAGGAACATAAGCAGGGAAGCTCTGATAATCTGCAATAGAAAGGAATCAAGTCTACAACCAGTAACTCCAGACCCAGCAGTGAACTCACTGGGAGGGAAAAGGTCAGGCTATAGGGCATAGACACAGAGATTGCCCCTCCTAGATTGTGGCCAGAGACAAAAAATGTAAACCCACAGCTCACAACCATATAGGGAGAAATAGGGGGAACAAAATGCATACTCTACAGCAAAACATCAAGAATAGAAAGCTGGAAAAAAACTCAGCATGTCACTAGGCATATTGTGAAAAGCTGTTAATCATCAAGAGAAGGGCGCACCACACAGTCAAAGACACATATAGTGAGAAACAAAGCCCAAACACAAGCCCAGACAAGAGCGTTGGAAGGAGCTTCCTGGCAGGGTTCCCAAGAAACCTCAATCAGCAGGAAGACAAAGAAAAGAAAAATAATTGAAACATTCTGTTCACCTACAAACGAAAGAGGGGGCCAAATACCCAATGAAAGAAGAACCCACACCTGGCACTAGCAAAACTATGTAATGCATAGATGAAGCCAGGGAGAACAGGATATTGAAGAAACAACTACAAAATACTTACAAACAAGCATGGAAAAAGTCCGCCCACTAGAAGCTATCAAGCCCATGAGCCGTTCCTGAGACTGACCATATCAAAGCATCAGGAGAAACCTGAAAACTGATTTATGTACCTGAAAGTATGCAAAATAGTCATACCTGAAAATTGAAAGGAGGCGTAAAAAGGAAAGAGTATTCACATAGCCAGGAACACACCCAATTCTCCAACCGCAGCAGTTGAAAGGTACTGTAAAACTGGGAGGGATAACAATGTAATATATCACATAAAACAATGCCACATGTCAGAGATTGCAGTCAAATGAGGCTGTACCCTGCAGGTGATCTCCGGGGAATTGAAAGCACAATTAAAAGAGGAGGAACCACCGAGAGCAGACTATGACCTGCAGAGAAGTAAATCAGTCATAAAATGTTCTGAAAGGAAAACCTATGCCGAAAGAAACTTGAGGGTTTCAAGCCAGCACCACCATGTCAGGAAGTGGAATACCCATGTAAATGCCAATTACAAATCAGAAAAGGAAAAACATGTTGGCACAGATCACACACCATTTGACAGGAGCTTTGAAATGCAGAAGGGAACAGGAGAAATCTCAGCTTGACTGGGGCTTTTGAATTCTGCCTGGATGCAAGAAAAGCTGGAGCCAAGCAGGAGATGGAATGAGCTGAGTCCACGCCCGACATGTGGCTCTAATCACTCGACCTCATCATCAAGCAGCAGCTCCAATCGAAACAATAGTGAATGGGTCAGACCAACACAGTTCTCTCACATCCCTCAGGCATGGTAGGCTTATACCGATATAAGGAAAGTAGAGGAATGGGCAGAGAAGACAGAACAATGCGGCAGATGCAGAGCAACCCCAGGAAGTGAAGGTTGCAAACCAAAGATGGGGGAGTTGGGAAAGTTGTTTTTCCAGAGGAAGCATAGGGGAGGGCAAGACTGCAACCTTCGGTAACTGCACAGTACCTGCCAGAAAACACTACACCGAGCTCCCAATCTTCACTCATGCATGCTGATAGCTTGTGGAGCTCAGACCACTGCCACCTCCAGACTGGAGTTCAGTAGTTGATGCTGTCCCTCTTGTCCTGCAGCTCAGACTAAGGTCTGTACAGGGAGGGTAACAACAAACAGGGAGGAGTCAGAGGACTATCAACCCCAAACCTAGAAACCTGTCCTCCCTTGCACCTCTGGCTCATGTAGCTGAGGCAGACCGAAGGTGATCAGGGGCAGGCCAAAGGTTATCAGAGCCAGGCCGACTACCTCAAATTGTGGCTACCTGGAAGCACAGCATTGCAGGCCAGTTGGCAGCTGGTTAGCAGTGTAGGATCCAAGAAAAGACTCCCTCCAACCAAGGTGAGCAGAAAAAGAGAAAATATAGGAATGCCAGGAAAGGGGACCTGGCCCAGCCAGGTCAACAAAGCAGCATCTGCGGAAGCAGACACAAATAGGCATTAGCGAAGCCTACAGGCCTTGCCTCTGGGTCTTATTGGCTTTACCAATGGTTTTTAGCAATGTTGTCCAGCATCCCTGATGATTTGAAGCATGGCTAAAATTAGACAAAAAAATGAGCACTATGACGTATTTACCTGCCTCATTTTGCAGGTGCACACAACATGCATGCGCGTGCCTACAACATAACCCAGACACATTTTCTTTTCTTTTTATTTACTGATGCAAGTTAGAGCGATAGATAAAAAAAAGGTGGCATGAAAGCTTTTTTCTGGTTTTGGAGCACAGGTAGGAGAAAGTAACATTGAGGTCGCAAATAGGAAGAAGCAACATGGAGGGCTTGGCTGGGGAAGAAAGCAATATGGGGAGTAAATCAGCATGAGAGGCAGAAGCAACATAGAGTGGGTGGAAACTAAACAGGGTGCAGGTGGGGAAAGAAATATGGAGGCCAATGGGAAGCAATGCGGGCAAGAGAGAGGAATGCAGAGCAGTTGGGGGAAGAACACGGGTGAGAAGTCAATGCAGGGGAGAAGCACATGAGGGCAAGAACATTATGGAGGGGTTTGAGGGGGAAGCAAATGGGCGAGAAAGCAACAGAGAGCGTGGTGGAGGGGGAAGAACAGTATATGAGGGATTTGGCTGAAAAACACATGCTCTTGTGGAGTGCTTAAACAAAAAGAAAAAGTAGTACTTCAAAAATGATCAGTGATAGGACACAAGTAATGCAT
Organism: Calotriton arnoldi; assembly: GCA_963921515.1. Taxonomy (NCBI): domain Eukaryota; kingdom Metazoa; phylum Chordata; class Amphibia; order Caudata; family Salamandridae; genus Calotriton; species Calotriton arnoldi. Next base: position 84,400 of record CAWUFW010012053.1, read on the forward strand.
CCATACCGCAGGGGAGGTACAAACACAAGAAGGGGAAGTAAAGCCCACAAAACCCGACAAATAAAAAGCAAGCAAATGGCAGTTACAATAAAACCAACCAATGGTCAGCAATGTGCAGGATCTGTGCCCACTGTAAGCTACAATAGGTCTTTTTCCCAACAGACTCCTTGCGTTGTTTAGGAGGTGGGACCTAGAAACAGGAAAATCAAGGGGTGTCGCCCCCTTTATGGCCCTCATGAGATATTGAGCCTGAGGGGAAGGTCAGAAAAGGAGTGAATGGAGGCTGGTTTCCATTTTTGTTTTGCCAGGTCACGTGGTGACTGGGAAGAAGTGAACACATCTCATTTAGCAAGTACTGGGATATGGAAGGAATGAGCAGGTAATGGAACATTAATCTTGTGAAACAATGCATATGGGATTTCAGTAGAAAGCATTGCACAGAAGCCTATAGTCACGCGTAAAATGCACAAACATACAGTTCCTGCTGGAAATTGTTCCAGCAATTCTGTGTAAAATGTTCACTCTAAATCGGTAAGTATAGGGGGAAAGAACTTTGCTTAGATGAAGTCAAAGTCAAAACAGGACGTTTTTGCAATCTTTGGCAAGGTACACTCCATCCCTTACATGTCATCAATGTGCAATTTGCATTTATATTATAACATTATATCCACTGTGTACCTTAATAATATTAACGTGTGTGAACATTTAAATGCATTAATGAAATGGAACTACTGAAAAACTGAATCTTATAAATGCGTGCACAAATGTTTAGTTTAGCATGAAGATGTACTTTGTATTCACATTGCTTTTATACTTTGTCACATTTGCATATATTTTGAAAGTCATATTTGAAAGCGTAATCATGTATGCTTTTATTTACATTTACATCTGTTCTTGAGTTATATGTGTACAAGTATAACCATGTATTTGAAGTGCACATTTAAATGTTTAGTTAAAGTTAGCTTGACTAAAGAAATGTCTTGTGATTTTGAAATAGGCTTTGCTTGGTTAGAGTGTTTTTTCCTTTCACAGTGAGTTCTCAAGGTTTCATTAGTTAGAGAAAAAGAGTATTGTTGTTTGTACTAGTTTCTTGTTTGCAAGTTCTGAAAAGAGAAATCTTGGCAAGAAACGTGAAGACCTAATGAGCAATTAAAGCGTCCTATTCATTGTGTATGAGGAACGGAGGGATGTTCAAGGTTGAAGCAACTGTCTAAATTCTGTGGGATGGGAAAGTCAGGTAATGCTGCAAATGCACAATATGAGGATGGAGTTGTTTGGCTCCTGGAGAGGTGGGAAGAGATGCGATTTTTGCGGAAGTTTCTGTTTGTTTGAATTAGTGTTCACACTGTTAGAAGTTAGAGCAGATTCCCTTAGTCTTTGAGGGGTACAGACCTCTCTGCTTCCTTTATTGTTTCAAGTGTGAAGCTTCAACTAAACACTTATCCCAATTCTGGGAGACTTCTACTGGAGTCTTTACTATGCTGACACCATCCCACATTTCTGAATTTCATTGAGACCCTATTCTACGAACCATCCTTGTTCTTACTTAGAGCCCTGATTAGATGACTTTAAACTTTTTCATGTTTGAGAGAGAGAATCAGAGTTTCTTTAAGGAACATCTAGTTCTAATTCTCAGTTTCTGTATTGCTGTGAGTAATTTGTATCTTATTCTATTGAGACTGAATCAATTGTGATATTTCATCTTGCAAGCTGTAATCCTGTATCTTTTTAATATTTGACTCACCTGCATATATATTGGATTGACTATTAATTGAAAATAAAACTACTTAACTTCAATTATTGATTCCTGGTCCTTATTGTGGGGTCAAATGGGCTTCACAAAAGTTGAATTGTTTTATCATTATTAACTCCCTTTTCATCTCAGTCAACTTAAAAAGATCTGTCAGATGAGAGATTGTAAATCACACTCGTGCAAACTCATAATAGTTTCAAAACTGTGGGGCCGAAGATAAAAATCTGTGCACATCTAGTCCTCCTTGTCAAAAATATCTTACCTCTTCAGTGCTCCTCTGAAAAAAAGAAAAAAAAGAGAGCATGAACATAGGGAATGAGCAGGATTTAAAGGGACATTTTCTTCATGGAGCCATGCAGGCAAATGTCTCAGGACCTTAAACTTAACCCTCCAGCATTTATGTTTTCATTTGCACTGATTTCAGGGGAACAGCAGTAAATACAGTTAAATGTTAATTATATCCTGCTTATTGCAAGAAGTATTGGATTTAGCGCCTGTTATGTTCAGTAAATTGCTACTAAGATGTCTTCTCGCCCACAACTAAGGTGCGTCTAAATTTACATATAGAAGAAATAAAGGTGGCTTCTTCTCAGATCAAGCAGTGTGCGCTGTGCAAAGAGCTGCACGCGCACGGCATTTCATTATGAGGCAATGAGGTGGATAATAAATAATGAGGGCCAAGGGTAGAAAAGCCTTTAAAATGCAGAGCTTGCACGTGCGCTGTTGAGTCAAGATGCAGTGGAAAAACATAAACAGGAGAAGCAACAGCCACAAACTAGGATTTGAGTTTGCATTAATGTAGTTATTCATAACGGCAAAGGAGGGACATAATGATCAGTTAATTACTTTTGCGAAGCATGTAATTAGTGTACAATGAAAAGGGAGTACAAAGGATGTCGCTGCCATATAAAACAGCCACAAACATGGAGAAAGAAACCTTGACGCCTTGTTATCGCGCTTACCAGCCTTGGCATTTAACTAGTTGTTTTGCTCATTTGATTTTTGAAAAAATATTACATTATATTACTACCTAGTGTGTATATATTGATTTGACAGTTCTGTATAAACTAAGATGGAAAAAATGTATGCTGTCAGACAACGTGATGCATAAGGCCTGAATTACGGAGTGCTTTTGCGGTCGCAAAGCCTGCAATCTGCAAAATCAGCAGTGGCGGCCGGCATGACTTGTGGTTGGGGGGCGGGCACAGGGGGTCATGGGGGTGTCACGTGGGGGTGGGGGTGGGAGACAGCTAAAAGTTTTTAAAAAATAAGTTACCTTTTCGCCGGTCCAGGGTCCCGTATCTCTGGTCCTGCTCCTGCTCTCCTGCTTTCGACTTCAGGAACAGGAAGCAGGCAGCCAGGCTCCCTCCCCTAAGCCAATCACAATGCTGCAATACAGCGTTGTGATTGGTATGAGCGCCGTGACACGGCGCTCAGCCTGTGGCTGGAGGGGTGGGCATGTTCTCAATGCAGGCTGTAATGCAGCCTGCATGGAGAAGGGGAACGTGCGCATGACTCGGGCCGACCAAATAGTCATTGCGCACTTGGGAGTGGGCAAACCACTCCTCCCCTGCCCTGTTCGGAGAGCAGAGCAGCCCCGCCGCCCCCCAGCCCGACCTCAAAGGAAACATCAAATGATAATAACTTATCGTTATTATCATTTTATATTTCTTTTCCTTTCCACTGCTTGAAAGCAGTGGGGCGACGCTCCTCCGCCATAGCAGAGGAGCTGCCACTGAAAATCAGAGGCTTTGCGACTGCAAAAGTTGCAACAAGCAAAATTATTTTGCTTGCAAAATGGCTGTTGTGACCCATTATGACTAGCAGTTCTCAATTGGTGTGGGCATTTCCTTACTTTTGCATTGCAGTGCTGTGTACAAAAGGTTTGACTGCAGTTGCAGACGCAAACCACTGAAAAGTTAGACATCCAACATGTGGTGCTAATCAATTCGCAAAATGGAAAATGTTTCTGTTGAACAGCTTCCACTATGTGCATGGTGGGAGGTGGCACAGGGAGAGCAGACAATTGTCCGAGGGTCCCAAAGTCATTACTTTCATCTGAACCATTTTTTTTAAAAGCAAGCCCTGCCCCTTTACAATACATTGGCTGCTTGAAAAAACAAGAAATGTTGAAATGTGAGGATTTTGAATTGAAATGAAATGAAATGAAAAAGAAATTTATAAAGCGCAAACATTCACCCGAGGGCGTCAAGGCGCTGGCTCATCAGACCAAAAGATACCAGACAGATTTTAACACATCAGAGATTAAAAAGCCACGTTTTTAGCGCCTTTCTAAAGGCCAACAGATGGGTTTCTTCCTTTAGCCTTAATGGAAGCGAGTTCCAAAGTCGGGTAGTACCGACCAGGAAGCTTCTTCCTCCCCAAGAACATTTTTGGAACCTGGGAACTACCAGGTTATGAGCATAGGCTGAGCGGAGATGACGGGCCGGGATGTAGGGCTGCAAATTCTGTTTAAAAAAGGCAGGTCCTATGTCATGAATAGCTTTAAAAGTTATGCAGACGGCCTTAAATTCGATCCGTCTCTTCACCGGCAGCCAGTGTAGCTCTTTAAGTGTCATAGAGACAGATTTGTGCAAAGATCTGCTCTGCCTCTTATGCCGCTTCCCTGTGTTTGCATATCTTAACACGAGGTAACAACAAGCCTCCAGCATTATAAATATTAACATTTATGAGACAAGAAGCTTGTGACCTCCTGAAATTTACATTTTGTGATTCAACTAATTAGTGTATCAGTAGCATTGAAAACCAGGTCACGTAAAAAAAAAAAAAATGGCTTTTTTGTGCCCTGTCCTTTGCACATGGATAACTTAGGGCTTAATTATGAGTCTGCTGGTCCATGGACTGCCAGACTTGTTGGGGCAGGGCAGTGGCAGACTCCCGACTGCCCTATTACGATTAGGGCGGTCAGACAGCCATTGCCCGCTGCAATCACCAGAGAACCGCCGTTCCCTGGCAAGGTTGTGGCTGTCAGGAGGCATCAATATGCTTGGCGGGACTGACGCGGTCCCGTCAAGCATATTAGACGTTTCCTGTCCACCATGGTTTTCATGGCGGCTCCTCCTCCATGAAAACCACGGAGGAGAGAAAACAAGGGAGCCCCACAGGGCCCCTTGTGCCTCTGCGCCCTGGGGTGCTTGCAGGGGTGCACAACATGTGCTCCCCTGTATGCATGCACCCCAGTTCCTGCACGGCATGGACTTATGAGTCCATGCCATGCAGAAATTGTTTTTGGCGTTCCCATTGCGGTCTCCATTTTCAGGGCACCGCCATGGGAACGTCAAAACAAAGCCCACCAGACAGGAGGAAACTCCTAATCTGGTGGGTAGCCTGACCAAGGCTGTGGCGGTGTGGCAGCGGGGCGGAACTGGCACTGCAATGCCAAAGTAAGAATCAGGCCCTTAGTGTATTGCCTGGTCTTGTTAACATAGTATGTGTTCTAAAGAATGATTATGCCAGACAGTAACAAAGCTTTGGTGGACAGAATGAGCTAGAATTGGTTCTTGTTTATCAAGAAATGTCCTACAGCTATTACACTGGAGGCAGATGGGTGCACTGTGCTGGCACACACTCACCTGAAGGGTATTTGCACTCTGCATGTACTGGTACACAGTTAGAGCGTGCCAATCTCCACCACCCTTTGGTACATGTGAATTAAATAATCACTGACGTTTACAGAGGCCCTAAATGGCTACTCCAAGGAAGGAGGGAGTTTAGACTCCACCCACCATCTAGGGCATTCATTGGCCCACTAGAACAGCTGCAAACAATGCATGAGCAGATGTGCAGTATAATACTGGGCCATTGTACCCTTCTTCTGTTTCTGGTAGAAGGCAACTCCCCCTACGCAGGTGCTGGAGTCTGTGCTCCTGAAATTGTAGCACATCTGTTATGAAATTGTAGTTATTTATGTTTATATTCTCGTGTAGTGCTACAGTATCACCTTCTGGTGATTTCGGTGTCCTAAGAAAGATGAAGATGATCAATTAAGAAAGGTGTTAAGAGTCCAACAGAATGCAAGGGAGGTCCTCTAATATTTTGTATTCACTGACTACAAACCTAAAAGGCGATTAATCAAACAACAGTATAAATAATTTTTGTTAGAAATGGAGTTTCTGGTTGTCAGTCGGTATGCATCCTGTACAAGCAGGGACCCTCACTCTGGTCAGGATGAGTAACGTACACACCTAAGCATGCCTGTGCTCACCCACTAGAAGCTAGGCACAGAGCAGTCAGGCTAAACTACAGAGGCAATATGTAAAGCATTTCTGCACACATACAGTAACACAGTGAAAACATCACAAAAGGACTCCACACCAGTTTAGAAAAATAGCCAATATTTATCTAATCAAAACAAGACCAAAACGACAAAAATCCAAAATGCATAAATCAAGATATTACTTTACAAATGTTAAAAACAGTTCAGTTCATATAAAACTATGGATGCATCACTTTTTAGCACAAAGTACCTGGGATGCGTCAAAATCAAAGATAAAAATAGGCGCAGGGGAGGTGACTTGCCGGAAGAGCAAAGCAATGCGTTGGTTCCTTACTCTCAGGGAAGATGATGGGTCGGTTTCTTACTCGCAGGGAAGGTGATGCGTCGGTTCTTTACTGATAGGTAGGGGTGTTGATGAGTCAGTTCCTTACTGTGAGAGGAGGTGATGCGTTGGTTTCTTACTGCGAGGGGTGGTGATACATTGGTTTCTTACTGCAAGAGGAGGTATGTGTCTTTTCTCCAGACATGAAGTCCTGGTTCCTTACTGAAGCCCTGCATCTATGTAGACTAGGCACACAGGTGCGATGTGTGGAAAATCCAGTTGTGCTGGGTTGATGCAGCAGCAGTGAACAGGTGCTGCATCAATTTTCCAGCCGTGATGCAGGTGATGCATCGAATCTTCAGCCATACAGCAGGGTCTGCGTCAGAGTTGGAGTGGGTGTCTCGACGTCGAAGACACATGCTCAGGAGTCGGGCTGTGGCAATTTGTGGGTCGCATGGCAGACACTGCGCTGAATCTTCTGCCACGGCGATGCATTGTTTTTTCAACCACACAGCAAGCTTGGGGTGGAAAAACAGGTGCTGAAGACCGGTGTGTGGATTTTCTTGACTTGAAGCAGCAAAACCACCTCCAAGGAACCAGCACTGGACTTAGCACCACTTGGCCGGTCAGAACTTCTAGCAAAGGAGTACAGGGGCGCTGCAGATGAAGTCTTTGATGGCTTTGATACTTCAAACAGGAGGCAAGCACACACAAGCCCTTGGAGAAACTTGACAAGCAAGCTGGATACAAAAAACAAAAGTCCAGTCCTTTCAGTCTCCAAGACAGAAGCAGCAAGCAGCAGGCCAGCCCAACACAGCAACAAGCAGAGTGGCAGTTCCCCTCCTACAGCTTCTCCAGCTCTTCTTCTTGGCAGAATCTCCTCTTAGTCCAGAAGTGTTCTAGAAATGTAGGGTGACAGCTCCAGTACTTATACCCGTTTCTTCCTTTGAAGTAGGCATACTTCAAAGGAAATTCTTTGTAATCCAAAAGATCTTGCCTTGCCCTGACTTGTCTACAGGCACACTGCAGGGGGGTGAGACAGCTTTGTGTGAGGACAGGCACAGCTCTATTCAGGTGTCAGTGACAACTCCTTCCCTCATTCTAGCTCAGGAAGGCCCATCAGCCTGGTGATGGGACATCAGGCTATGCAGGGCACACCCCAACTCCTTTTGTGTGACTATCTAGAGTGAATGCACGAACAGCCCCTGTCAGTTTAAACCAGACGTTAATTCCACAGGCAGGCATAGACTCAAAATGGTAAATGCCAACTTTCTAAAAGTGACATTTTCAAACACACAATTTAGAAACCAGCTTTACTAAAAGATGTATTTTCAAATTCTGAGTTCAGGGAGCACAAACTCTAAATCTCTAGCAGTCCCAATTGAAAGTTACACTTGTAAGGTGTTACAAGGCAGCTCCAATGATAACCTATGGGAGAGATAGTCCTTTCAAGAGTGAAAAATGAATTGGCAGCATTCCACTATCAGGACATGTACAACACACCAGTACATGCCCTACCTTTCACAAAATCTGCACCCTGCCCATGGGGCTACTTTGGGCCTACCCTAGGGATGCCTTACATGTAACAAAAGGGAAGGTTGGGGCCTGGCAAGTGGCGGCACTTGCCAGGTTGACATGGCTGTTTGTAGCTGCACTTACAGACACTGCACTGGCAGGTCTGAGACACGGTTGCAGGGCGACTAATTTGGGTGGCACAATCAGTACTGTAGACCCACTAGTAACATTTGATTTACAGGCCCTGGGCACACACAGTGCACTTTACTAGGGACTTACTAGTAAATCAAATAGGCCAATCATGGATATCGCTTCATAATCACAATTTACATAGGGAGCACTTGCACTTTAGCACTGACCAGGAGTAGTAAAGCACATAGAGTACAAAAACCAGCAAAAATGAAGTCCAGCATACAGTCAAAAACAGAGGAGGTTGAGCCAAAAAGCCAAGGGAAATCACGCCAAGGATGCCAGGTGTAACAATTCTGTTTTCTGGAATTTTCTGAAATGCATAAGATTGAGTTTGGCACTCAACTTTGTGTACATATTGTTCTGTACTCTACCGTCTTGTATGGGATCTGCCTTCATCCTTTAATCTTTAGAAGCTTCGTTGTGTTGCAAGGGTGAAGCAGAAGGCGGGTCTGAAGGTGGTGCAATATAGAGCTAAGGTGTTTAATTAACCTGGTTATGAACCACAAAATGCCTCGTGCGTGGCACAGATCACCCTGATATTAAACCTCACTTTCACAGGAAGCCATGGAGGTTCCTTCATAGCTTGTGTAACATGATCTTTTTTACAGAGGTTATGACAAAACATTTCAGCCTGATATTGGACTTTTACTATCAGAAGAGGATCTCATAAAGAACTTTAAAAAGTGAAGATGTCATGCAAGATGCCATCAACATGCAAAAATTACATAATGTACAACCAACAGGATTCTGCACCGAGAGCAAGTGCTTTTGCTCTGCATTTGACATAGAGTCTTAACACACATTATTTTTCCAATATGGCCTTGCCTCCTGCAGTTTGAAGGGGACCATATTGTCACGACCTTCTCTTGCTCCCTCTCTGTCACAGCCCCCTCTTGCGTCCTCTGCATAGTGGTGTAGCACGCAGGGCTCATGTTGCTTTATGTAGTGGTCTAGCAGGCAGGGCTCATGTTTCTTTACCCTATGGTGCCCTATGCACACTATGACATTACTGACTAATGCTTCCCGAGAATACTCATGACCCATGCTCCCCCAACACCCCCCATGACTGATGCTTCCGCAGCATCCCCTAAATCTGATGTTCCCCCAGCTCTCTCATGACTGATGCACCCCCAGCATTCCTCATAGCTAATGTTCCCCCAGCTCCCTCATGAATGATGCCCCCCCAGCATCCCTCATGGTTAGTGTTCTCCAACACCAGTAATTTCCTTTATGCTTGAACCCCTGCAAGTGTTCCCCACATCCTGTGAACCAATGGATTTACTACTCTTGCTGTTCCTAGGGCCATGGTGCAGTTTTCATTAAATCCCTGCATGCTTCCCCCAGAATCCTGTGAGCCAATGGCAAGCCTTGCTCTCGCTGTTACTGGGGCCTTGGTGTTATTTTCCACTATACACATTCAAGCAAAAAGATACATTTGTTTCCTGTTATTTGGTCAACAAGTTGCACCTGCACATTCTGTAAGGTCAAAGAGTGTACTAACACATGTTTTCATCAAGGTTCGAGAACCTTCCAGACGGCCATGTGCCCCACGTGCTGCATGTGATCTAGCTACATCAATTGAGCCTTTGAGAGGGTATATAAAACCCACCCAAACCCGAATCAGAGTTTCGCCTCGCTCCCTGCAGAGCAAACTTCACTCTTCCCACTCACCTGAAGAATCCTGCTGGAAACAAGAAGCACTCCAGTCTCCTAGAAGTCCATCCGAACCAGAGGTTCCTGTGGCACCCGCTCCCTGAAAAGTCTTACTCCTTGCTCCCTCCTGCACAGCTACTCTGGACCACTGCTTCTCCCTGAGTCAAGGCTTCGAGATCTTCTTCGAACTTCAGAAAAGTTGAAGAACTAGGCTAAGTACTTGATATCAGGTTAGTGCGCACTAGACCTCCTCAGTAGTAAACAGGACCTAGTATCCCCGTCTTCAAAGACTATAGACTTTTCCTTCATTTCCTCTCTGTGATTTACTCCAGCACTCCTTGTGTGTTTATACTCTGGACCCTCCCTACAACCTTGATGCTAGAACTGTCACCACTCAAGGATTAGAGACTTTAGTCTTGTGGTTCTCTGATGAACAGTAGTGTGAAGAGAAAACACTTCTGAGTTTTTGATATACACATCAACCTTGTACCCCATCTTATGTTTCGAGTGTATCCCTAGGAGTGCAAGTCACTCCAGCCTTTGCTCCAAGTGTATCATTAGGAGTGGAATATTCTCCAACCTTGGCTCTAAGAGTTCCAATAACTCCAATCTGTATTTCAAGTTTATTCCTAGGAGTGCCACACTCCAATCTGTGATTTTGGTATTTCTGTAATCATGCAGAGCTGCTGATTAAACTTGTAAGTTTGTGTCACTAAAGTTAATGCATGTTCATTGTATGTAAAGACGTGTAAGTGTACTGAAGTAACTGCCTCCTTTTGTTATTTGGTATGGTCCAGTGCACATTTACCTTGCAAATGTAGACGGTCTTAGGAGTGACAACTCCTGTTACGTAGTTTCACACAGCCCCTGAGCAAATCTAGTACTGCAAGTCTCTCTTTTCTAATTTTATCCCAACACCCTTCGCCCCCAGGGGACATGTGGACTCTCAGGTTTTGGTTCCTGGATCTGCATTGTCCTTGGGTGGAATAGGAGGTCCAGCTTCGGCTCCAGTGTCATCTCTGCGGATTGGACCATGTGAGTGCATGACACATATCAACCCCAAGAGATAGTTTATGCAAATCAAAAAGATAAGGTGCCCTAATTTTTGAAGGGATGAGGGAAAGTGACCTTATGCAAGGTAACACCCTTTGGATTTCTTATAGGGGCTCTCACACATGTTTAATTTGTGGCATGCTTCAACATCAAGTTCCTCATACAGAATTAGGGTACATCTGGATGGGCTCACCCTGCCTGAGGGAAGTCTTGATATTGCTATGGTAAAGTGGATAAAATTACCTAGGGTATACCTGAAGAGGAACTTTATTTAGGGTTTTCTCTGGTTAGATTTAAAGCAATGGTACCGTGTTATACCTAGGGGATGCTAGAATCTGACTAATGCTACAGCAGAGCTAATATGGTTAACATGTTATGGCTACCGCATTGCCCAAAAAGGTCAGTTGGCATTCGTCAGGACCCAAGCAATCCCTATTCTTGCAGTCAGATACAGATTCACTATTTCTGACCACAAACAAATATGCATACACTCATGCACACATATAAATGTTCCTTTATTCAGGAAGTACAATTTAGCCCCCTAGGGTGCTGGTTTAAGTTAACTCTGTTGTCACACTTTCATCAAGCATTAAGGTCCAATGAGGTACCTAAAAAAATTATTTCCATCGACCCTGCATGTATATGGGAGTCCCAATAAGAAACCTAAATGGTTTTACCTTACAGGGCACAGGACTGCATAGGATTCCTTTCCCCCTATCCCTTCAAACATTAGGGCACCTGGGGGCTTATTTGAAAGCCCTTTGTGCCGCCGGTGCGCCACTTTTAACATGGGAAAAAGTGACATACGGGTGGTGCAAGGGCATTGTAAATAACCCCCTTATTTTTCAGATTTGCATTGACACCTTGATTACACTACCACCCCCTGACATTACTGTCGCTCAGTGCACTGCACTTGGGTTCCCAGTTGTGACAAATCTGGGACTATTCCAATGTGCATCCCTTGGAAGAGTAGACATTGTATACCTTTCCAGAGGTGGATTTTTCTGTACTCTAGCAAAAAGGAATGCTTCTCCTTGGTAAAATGTTGTGAAGCACATGCACAGAGGAACAAATTACTCCTTAACTTACTTGAAGTGTGGCCAATGCGAATGTGAAAAATGCTCTCTTGAAACACACTGGTGATTTGCACTACGCTGTGCTACTGGTACAGCATGGCCAGATTTTGAGAGCACAGATTTGTAGTACACAGGAAGCCCTTACCCCCTTCAGTTTTATGCATTTGATCTTATAGATTGCACATACATTCTCTGTCTGAACGGTAGGCCACAAGATGCTGTGTTTCTTTCCTTTGTCAGCTTCATATTCAGGTGTAATTTTATGAAGAATCACTTAACTGACCTTTTCATACTGTGGAACGTTATAGTTTTCACTGACTAATCATTTGTGTTTGTTCTATTTTTTTTATTGCGCAGTTCCCAATCAGCTGAAATTAGTCACAATGAATACCGTGTCCCACTTTGCTCTTCTGTCTACGATTAAGGGGCACTGAAGAGCAATGAATAAAAGTGTTTATTGCTATTAAATACTTTTAAATTGTGCAGTGAGACATACTATTAGGTAAAATATTTCAGGTAATGAAAAGAAAAAAACAGAATTGAAGATTTTACACTACTGCACGGCTCCTGCTGGACTCGTACCTCCCTTGTATCCTGCCGGCACTGTTTTAAGAAATTAAGACAATTAAGAAAGGCACTGCGTGGTTTTTGCTTGTCTGCCGATTAGGGTGGCAAGCTGACGGTTTCTCAGGCAGGCAGTCATCTCTTAGCAACACCAATTCTGCAATAAAAGTACCAGCTATGAATGGAATTCTTTATATCAATAGCTACATCCGTTACTGTCTAAGATAACAGTAATAGCGCACTGACTACACAAGATAGTGTACCTCCAGTGCTCCAACTAGGGATGTTAAAAACTCACACTGTCTGACATGACCTAAACACGAGTCTGGGCTCAAACGTCACTCAATGAGGAGGTTACATTTTATGTTATGTTGTTTGCAACTGTATAGCGCCAACCACCATGTGTATGGCATTGAGGCACATTATCTATCAGCTATCAGAATAGAGGAGCCATCATTTGATAGTATTTGTTGTTTTGTAGGTGTTGGTTGTTAAATGCTTTGTGTGAAAATCAAGTGAGTTTGATCTGGAAATACCTAAATGGTATTTTACGTGTATAGGTTGGTGTGCACTGGAAAATACATGTTTCTTTTGGTTGACGGATGGAAAGTCCTATTCTTGACCATAGAATAATTTTTACAGTCATCACATGCTAGGTCTATGTATTGTAATGTTATACTGTGTTATATTTATGTAAGTGTTATCCACTTGTTTCCAGGTGTAATGTGGTGAGGATCATAACAGTGTCTTTGATTTTACCACAATTTCACAACTATATATCTTTGGAGTCATTTCATATGCAAGATAGTGAAAGAGATCTGTCTAGAGTGTGCAAGTTTCACCTGCAATTGATTCTATGTTTGATGTTAGTATCAATTTTGCAAGAAAGGTTGAGAATTTCTCATTTGTCAAAACATAGTGTGTATCACACCATTGTGTAAGACGGCCTCCTCTTGACAGATCTTCCACTACAGTAAGCTCCTCCTTAGCTTAACCAATCTTTCCTCATTTAACGGTCACATGCTATTGAACAAAAAGATCAAAGAGAAATATGACATATCATTTACCTTATTTGGAACTGTATGTATTGTAGCTTACTATGCCTAGGGGATCAGGGTATCCCTACCCTGCCCCCTTATGTCTATTTTTTAACCTTTTTCTTGAGACTTGGTACTGAGTCAGCCCGAAACTTTCCATGCACAAACTAGGCAAAAAAGAGCACTTTTTTGGAAAGTTTTGTGAAAACGCGTGAAGATTTGTGAAACGACACCAAAGTTATTGGTAATACAAAAATGGCATTTACTATGGAAAACAGATCGTAACTATAACTACCCAGTGGAGACCTCCAGAATCTCAAACTGTCCGTTTTCTAACAACTTATGACAAAAAAGCTTCTAATGTAAGACAGATCCTTCATAAATATTGGCATGTCTTGCATACTGATGAGATACTCACTAACCACTTAGATAGCCTCCCAAGGATAACTTATAAAAATAGCAGATCATTGCAAGATTATATTATATCCTGATATGATTACAAACAATACAATTAAGAACAAAATGCAAGGAGATGCGGCATGTGCAAAGCATGTAAAAACAGTGATAACATTAAAGAAGTAAAGTTCCGTTTTGTGGAGAAGGCATTTCAGTTTAGTAAACATCTGTCTTGTAATTCAGATTTTTGCGTTTACAGTCTGAAATGTACAAGTAATAAATATTACATAGGCGGTACAATTCCTTAAGCCAAAAGAGGGTACTTGAGCATATGAGAGCAATCAATAAACAATAACAATACCCTGTGGCTAGACATTTTAGGGCCTTTTATTTGAGTGGTCAGCCAGTTACAATTTGGTGTACTAGAAGGATACCACCCAATGATAGGGGTGGCAACAGATTTTTAGAACTAGAAAATTGGAGTCTAAGTTTATAATCAATTTTAACACACTGAACCCTACAGGCCTTAACCTCAAGGAAGAATTGTCTGTACATTTAGGCCAAGTTGTAGTGTTATCTACAATGTAATTTCGATCTTGTCATCATGTTTTATAAATAATGTCATTACAGATGCATTTAGATTAGATTCCAAATGTATGAAGCTTTCATGTTTCCCTAGAGAGAAGTGTCACTTCTTAATTTTTATATTTTTATATTTTTATGTGTTTTTCATAGAGGTACAAAATGGACTTTCCAGCCATGAAGTGATGCAAGAGAGCTAAGATATATCTTTATTTGTGTATTAAAAAACATTCTATGTCTTGTAATATTGCTTTAGTATTTGTTTGGGTCAAGCATACTTGAAACAATTGTCCACTTACGCTGGACGATACAGTATGACTAACATATACTATAGATTGATCCCAAAAATTTGTTTTATTTAATGTTCCATCTGTTTGGGCCAAGTATAGTTGAAATAATTGCCCACAGGGCGGGAAAAACAGAATGACTAAAACATATATCACAGCTTAACAACTTCTCTCACATAAAAAAGCATCGCTTATAATGGTATTTTTTGCTTTGAAATTTATCATGATCATGAGGTCAAAAGTCCTTGTGATGCACACTTTATAGTTTTCTGGTATTCAATTACACTAAGAATGATGTGGTACATATTGGAGCTATAGCCCACATGGACTTCAATCGTGAGTATTTATTAGGTTTCTCTAATTGAATTATCCACTTGGGATAAATATTTGCATTAAGAGCAATATTGAGTGAGAATGTGTAATGCATTGTTTTATATTAGTGGTTGAGAGATGAATTTATCACTGCAAATTATTTTGATAAAGATTAATGTTCTTAGTATTTTTGTTAAACAGATATGTCAACATTATTACGAATTTGCTAAAATAAGTATGTTTAAGAACATGATAAGATGGTGCCCATTTGGACTGCTACTCAATATCCCTATACAAAGTAGTCAGTTTTCACTGTTACTCACTATGGAGCACTATTTAAAAATAAAGCATGGGTCTCTAACCCCCCAACCCATGATGAAGTAGATACTTTCTCCAAAACGAGTTGGGAGTGTTTGTTGCCAATAAAGGAAACCGTCAGCTTTTGAAGGTTTGTGCCTCTTGCTTTTTGCGGCAAAACAAGACTTGTTTTGATAATATATATTTTTTTTTTCACTAAAAAAACCCCCAGGTTAATGGGATGTTATAGTTAGGTGAAAATGTCAACAACAACATACTGTTTTATACTAACAAAACCACTGAAATTCACCAGTTAGGTTATTTGAAGTAACTATAACTTGTGTCCTTAGGTTACTTTATCTCATGCCCCGCCATGCACAATCTTGTCATCAGGGATGTATTTTCAGATACTGCTGTTTTTTTATCAATGATGTGATAGATTTTAGACATCTAGTTGGCATGTAAGGGGAGATGAGACTGCCTCTTAAAATCAGAGGTCTCATCTCCCCTTACGTACCAACTAGATGTCTAAGATCTGCACATGAATGCCTGCCTCCTAAGAACCTCAAGAATAAAGAGATTGAGATGGGGAGGGAGATCATTTTCACATTTAGTCCAGAAGCTTTGGAATTCCATGCACTTTGGGTTGAGACTTCTGAAAGAGGAACTTAGCTTTAGGAAAAAGCTGAAGGCATGGCTGTTCCCCCAGTATTTCCCTATTTGGGTCTTTTACATTTTTATGGCAGCAACTCCCAATTAGAGCTGGGAAGCGTTAGGGCAGCTATGCACTTAACAAAAACCTAAACATAAAGATAGATAATGTCATGAGTGATGTGGGGTAATTAGTGGTGCATGGCTAGAGCATGAGTATTAAATTAAGTTTGCACCAGGGGAAGAGGATCCGTGGAGCCAGAGTCAGCTCGGGGAGGGGGGCCCCACACATGGCCCTCTCCCAAAAATAATTATATGACCCCTGGGCCCTGGCCCAACCCAGACATCATTTGACTAAAAATGCATGCCGCCTGTCTTTTTTTTTCTTTTGCCCCAATCCTGCTCGAGTACCGCAGGATCATGGGAAAAAAAAAAATTAGCCCTGGGTGGGTACCTCTGGCACCCACCTCCCACAAGGGCTATGGGGCCAGGGTATCTCTACCTGGCCCCTTTATATTGTTTTGTTTTTACATTTATAGGACAGGGGACTAAGTCCCAAGAGTCCTGCAATGGCTTCTGTAACATTTCTTTTCATGTTGCAGTCAGCCAATCAGACCGCTCGCTGCTGTGGGACACCTGCTTGTCTCATTCCCCTCTTGATGGATCACCCCGAAAACGTCCAAGAGATGGAGCTAATCAAACAATAGCTCTTTTGTGGAAGGTTTTGTGAAGATTCAGCAAACAACACCAAAATTATTAGCACACCAAATGTGCATGTGTGTGTATGTCTGAGTGCGTGCATGTGTGTGTGTGTGTGTGTGTGTGAGTGTGTGTGTACATTTTTTGTGAAATCAAAAGATCTGTCCATCACCAGACCTAAAAAAAAACACATAGTGGAATGTGGACTGAAATCTGTGAAGGTATGCATGCCCTCATGTTTGTGAGACTTCACAGGCCAGTGAGGAAGCAAGGTTCAATCACGGGGCAAATTACACTTATACAGGCAGTGCTCGGCAAGAAGAAAAAAGATCTGCAATGCACAGGAGTAGCACCAATGTTCTTCATTAATATGTCTGGCTCCAGTGCTTAATTTGAATGAAGAGTCAAACTTTTAGGGAGTCCGCAAATGATAGATTTACCAAATAACAACACGGCATCATTTTTTTGTCTCCTCCTGCATTTTTTGTCATCACCCTACCCTGTCTTTGTATTTCACTTTTGCAGGTTCTTTTTCATCCCTGTGTCTATATCTGTCACTGTTGTACTGCATTTCTTATCCTCATCCTTTTCAGCTTTCTGTCTTTCTCTCTCGCTTTCTGTCGAAGTTCTGTGAAGAAAACATGTCCCAAGAAGTTAGTGCCACTACTTTTCACCATAGACACCAATTAGGCACTGTCCGGCTCAAAAAATACAATTCCTCGTTTGGAACCCACGGTGTTTTTGAAGTGTTTAAAAAGCGTTGGTGTTTTCTGCCTGTGGAGTATTTGCAGTAAACGTTTCTTTGTGCTTGGCTGCTCTGGATTTGTTATTCAAGGAATAAAAGGAAGGAATCCAGGACACCTCGGTGTTCATTGATTTCTGTATACAAAAGACAACAGTAGGTAATGGGGTGTTTGATTGACCAATGAAAAGCAATGTTCTGGATTAAGCAGATACTGAGGATATAGTAATCCTTAACACACTGGTTAATCCTTGGGAATGTCTAAAGCACTTGAAAGAGGAAATTATCTTCAAATAAATAATCTGTCTGCAGCTCTCTTTCTTCAGTCCACCCCGCTGTACAGTTTTCCGAACTCTCTGATGAGGTATGAATAATTTTAAGTGAATAAAAGTGCTGCCTCTCCTCCCCACCACTCCGGGTGCCCAGCTCAGATATGTTAAAATGTCCTGGGGGCAGTATGAAAACAAATGAAACCCTTGGTGTGAATATATACCAGCGGCAATAAAGCGAATTCTGCGGTACGGATCAGACCAAGCTCCGTGGTCGCTGGTACAGATCGATGGTGTGTGAGAACTAGCAGATTTTGATGTTTTGAAGGCCCGGTGTATGGCGCGCGGCCACCTCCCCGGGCCAATGAGTGCCGCTGTTCCAATCGATACTGGAACATTGCTGTGCGCGCGGGCAAGAAAAATCCGTGCGTGATTACTAAGGCGTTGGACAACTAAAGATAAACTGTTATCCACTCAGCCTTATAATTAGTATTTTAGAATGGTTTCCCTACATGCATGTTCCTTGGGAAAATAAGAGCAGACTGTTGTTTCATGGCTGCAGTTTCAAACGCGCAGTAAACCTACTGAACAAACACCTGGGGAGCCAAGACTTTGTAATATCAGAGGTTACTGGAGGTACACAAAAATTGCTTCCACCTTATGCTCCAGGTGTGTACTAATGAAGCAGTGCTGCTGGCTGTCACTGACCATGCTTGGACTTTAAAAATATTCGTATGCACCATGTGACACAGCTGTAAAGTGTCAATTGATTAATGTTTTCACGGGATAAGAAGGACCAATCACTGACGCCCACGCCAGTGCCAGGGGTATTAAAGGTGACATCAGGCACCCTTTGAACCTTGCAAGGTAGACTAGACTCACTTGTCCGACCCACAGCCCCACAACAGCCTCTTTGCGGCTGTGGGAGTAAGAGAATTGGACAAACTAGAAACAACCGAAAGTTACTAGGAATCATGGGGTCCTGTTTACATTATGTTCTCTCAGCTGAATTTATGATAGTTGAGACCGTGGGTAGCAACGACAAGCCAGGAGTAGCAGGTATTACCTTGCCTAAAATAATTGGGGTCCTTGGAAATAGCTTGCTATTTTCTTTTGGTTTCAAGCTATTTTTAAGCTCTTTCGAACCTCTATATATTGAGTCAAAAATGAACGGAAGAGCATCCTGAATGTCTGCCTGATTTCCATGCGACTGTCTTCCAGTTGAGGTGATCACAGTGGATGGAGATAAAGCCAGTACAATTCAGTATATTACACAAATCCTTGTACAAACCACACTAATCATAACTGGCTTTAGCACGTCACGTTTCCTATTTCATTAAAACACATATGTTGTGTATCAAAAATCAGATTTATATGCCATTCCATCCCCACCCCATATGGTGGTTAAAAAGGGGCTAGTGTGGTCATTTTATTCCCTGCAGGAATCCATTCTGTTTTCTTATCATTCCTTTAACAGGACGTAAGCACCACATCAATAAAATCCCCCAGTCTAAGCGATTTAAGAAGATCCAGTGTATGGTGTGGTTGAGAACTAGGTGCAGTACACAGCAGAACCAAGAAAAATATTAGCGACTTTTTTAAAACATGTTTGTACTAGTTCGATGACCAGGGCAAAGCCTTTGTTAGAATGTGCGTAGATACTGTTTAAAATGAGTCTAGCTGACTGAGATATAGAAGCACATCTTGGGAGTCTAAAATATAGGAAGTTCAGAGGAGGATATGGCCACATCTGCCAACCATGTAACAGAATCTGAAGCACAGGATATTCGGTAGAACACAAGGCCATCAACAGAGAAATGTAAAACTCAAAATGTTCACTATAATGCAGGACCACACATGGAAGAGAGCATGAACCTCAATTGGTTCAAAAGTGATTCCACACACCCAGGTAGACAGTCTGACTCCCAGGATGTTCCGTAACATACAAGGAACACAAAGCCAGTTGAAGACTCTTTTCTAAACTTCGGAATGTTTTGTATAATGCAGGATTGCACAAGGAAGAGAGTACATGCTCACTCTCCAGCAGAGATTGTGTTTATCCATGGATGAAAGCCTGGTCCTTGAATATTAAGTAGAGAAAATGCAAACCCATCAAAGTGAGTCTGATCCCAAGATGTCCTAAAAGTGCATGTCCACACACTGAAGTGAAAATGAACCCCAGGATGTTCAGTAGAGCACATTCCCAACCATAGAAGTGAGTCTTAACCTCAAGATGTTCTATAGAGCACATGTTGACACATCAAAGTGAGTCTGTACCTAAGGATGTCCAGGAGAGCACATCTTTCCACATAAGTTGGTCTGAACCTCTGAATGTTTAGTAGAGAGCATAGTCACTAATGGAAACATGTTTTTTGGATCTCACGATGTTCAGTAGAATATGTGTCCACCCATGGACACGAACCTGAAGCTTACAGAAGGTCTGCTGAGCAATAGTCCACCTGTGTATCTGAGGCCCTGGTTAGAACATTGGAATGTTGACAGTTGGCCTAAGCTAAATTTAAATTATGCTGGTGTGATTTGCGTAATTTGATTTCGAAAATTCTGCTTTACACTGGTTACACAAAATTCCCCAAAATATGGCATTATACCACATCGTGTAATTGCACACCATTTGCAGTGAATTTTTACAGTGGGCACTCTGGAACAAGATGAAAAGCCAGGACACAGACTTGTGCTTTCTGCACTATTTTGTAGCACAAAATGCTTTCTTGAGTCAAAAAGTGATAAGTGGATGAATTTCATGCAAAAATGTAGCTCTAAATGACCAATGCAGTTTGCATAATTTTGCTGAAATTTCACGTAATTATGTGAAAGCAAATTACACAAGTTTCGCACACCGTAAGTTGACAGTTCCATTCAATACAATGGAGCAGCAGTAGGCTATAAACACTAGTATAGGCCCATTGCTGTCAACTATCCAATGTCATAACCTGTAGCCTCTGACACTCCAGCTCCCCTGCCTCTGCAGGATATGTGGATTACATAGGGGAATGAGAGATGCAGAGACTATGGACGAGGGCACACAGCCAGCCTTCTGCCTTCCCTCCACCCGTAGCTCACAGTGTCCCTGGAGCCTCAGGAGGAGGGAGGGGAGAGTTGTCCTCAGCTCCCTTTTCACCCTCAGCTCTGCCAAATGAAGAAAAACTGTTTGGTTGAGCCGGGGGAGCATAGGACTCACTTCTGCCTATTTTCAGCTCATTCTGTCCATGTTTGATATTTACAGTTACTACTGTGGCCCTGCAACAGCAACAGTCAAGCACACACAAGAAGAGATGTGAAAGGCACGAAGCTTCGGAGGCACTTAGGGTTTTAATTATAACATTTCACTCTCATGGAACAAAACGTTCTAACCACCAAAGCGGACTTTACTGGCCGTGAAAGTTCCACTCCCTTACTGTAAAGCTAGAGCAGGCATTTAATGGCCAGGGTAGCCCACTACGGCAGGCTATAAGGCTACATTATAAGTCAGGTGGAGAGAAATTACTGTATGAAATTCCTCTTCACTTGATTCTGGGTGGGCTGGTGTTCCTGAAACCGGTTTTCATGGGTATTGGAACACAGGACCTGTTATGTCCCGTATAGAGGCCCTAATGTAGACCCGTTCATACATGCCCTAAAATGAACGTATTCGTATTTGCCCTAATACGGTCATATTTGTACTTGCCCTATTATGGTCAATGCCGCATATGCCCTATTACGGTCATAACTGTACATGTCCTATTATAGTCATGATTCCTTATATAGGCATGATCTTTCACCCACATTGGTCCTCGCTAGTACACAACGAGCTCTGAGGGCTGAACGTTGTCTATCCTGTGGTTTGAATACAGCAGGGTTTTTCCCAAACACAGGCCCACACTGTACTCATCAATTATGCCTGACTCTCTAGGAATACACCACCTGCATAATATGTATGTACAAAGTTCACCCCTGACGTCTTCCTCAAGTCTAACAAGGCCCAATACAAACCATACGAAGCAACTAGAATCTTCAGGGTATAAATACACCACATCTTACCCGGGTAAGACAGAGGGAACCAAGACTTCCATGCTGACACACTGACCACAGACGCTGAGGCTCCTGCATGCAGTCGCTCCAGCTGACAGCGGTCTAACACAGCCCTTGCGGGGTGTCCAACTCGAGACCAGGACGGGGTCCCACACTCTCTCTATTCAGGTAATGGGGTTCGACTAAATCCTAGAAGGATTCTTGGCTCTTAGGCTTTTAGACCTACACATATGCTAGGTACACTCAGGTACATCTAGTTAGGCATCGTAGGAGTACGCGCACTTTCATAATGCTTTTTATATTCATGTATGTATTCATGATTATTGCAATATGGTAGAACTGTTCTACCCCTTCACTTTTATCGTACTGCTGATAATATATCTCTGCTATTGTCTGTTAGTTGTCGCAGCACATATATTTTACACTAGAATAACAACTGTTCAATAAATACTTATTGAAACGCCCAGACTGTTTATTCTGTGTAGCTCTCTGAGACAAACCGAATAAGTAAGCACGAGAGACTGAGCGAAAGGTAGTACATTGTTTCCACGATTCTGAGGGATCGGGTTGTCATGATCTAAGGTTGCCAGAAACTAATCTCTCCCCGATAAGAGGAGATTCTAGTGGCACTGTGAGCTAGCTAATGCAAATCAGGCTAACATAGGCAGTGGGGGTGCACTGAGTCAGTCTATCACCAAGCCCACGGTTTATGTTATCCAAACGCGCAGGTCCTGCATGGGTACTATAGGAACTACACGACAGACCCAAGTTTATTGAGTTGTAATTTCGGTAAGAAAAAATGTGTAAGGCTTTGCCTTCAGCAGCAGCCAAGCCTCCTTCCCCAGTTTTTGTTTGGGCAGAGGGGAGCATACAATTCTCCCTCTGCCGTAACTTGGCTTCTTCATCCCTCCTCAGCTCCCCATACCCATACCCACCTCCACCCCCACCTACCACACAGAGGCCCAGCACATATTTAACACCTCCTCAGAACAAGAGGTAAATAGATGCATTAAATCCAATGGAATTGTGAATTCTGTGTTGTTTTGCGACTGGTAAATCCAGTCCCACATGATAATTGTCCATTTCAAGGGGATAAACTCATAATTGCATAGTACTGCTGCCATGTTAGTGCAAAGTAACGTAAATTTGCAAGTGTATTTACAACCCTGCCGCTATCATGCAACTCCTTATAATCATGCCCTGTTTGTCAAGGTGTTGAACAACAAGAATGCTCATGTGAAAATGTAAATCCTGTCTGTATCATGGTCATATAGATACTCTCTGTAATCACTGATACTGGATTGGCAGCCAGTAGAGAGGTCATGGAGTATCCGCTTGCCAAGGTTGAGATTAAGCTCAATAGCAAGGTGGTCATGATTAATGTTGGGGTAAGGGAAAAACAAGTAACTGGAGGTCTCTTGGGCAATTATTTGATTGTCCCTGGCTTGATGCCAGGACCAGAAGCCTTTATGGTTTGGTCAACATTAACTGTGTTGACCAGAGCACAGGCTGCACCACAGATTTGGAGTAAGGCTGGTATCATTTCTGATTTGCAGGGACCAGGACAAGGTGGAGAAAGTCCTGAGCGAGGCCTCTTGCTCACGACTATAGGGTACTCCCCTTCCCAGTCATAGCACACTGACTATGTGGGTTCCTTTTAAAACCTCTATGGTAGCACTTCCCTGTTATAGGTTTTTATCTCTGACAGGGTGGCCCTCTTATTAAAGGATAGCTTGCGACCTCCCCGATCAGTTTTAATCCATCACGTATCACTACTCCACTGCACTGATCACCTCACTTGCATTCATCATACGGCATTCTCTCTAAAAAAGATCTCCGTCAAAGTGACCCTTCGGGGGACCCGCAGGGCATTGCAGCGCCGGCCCGATGAGGAGCACCGCCCTATGATGAAGCATGACATCCCCTTGGGGATATGTGAGGGCAACATGAGACAGTCTTGTTGACTGTCCCCAAGCCCTCGGTCTAATCACACACAACCTGTTTAGAGACCTTTTTCTTCTTTTCACAAGAACAGAAGCCCAATTGTTGAGACTTTGATTTGCAGGAAAGGGCAGACTCTGGGAAGGCAGTGGCCGTGGAGGGCATAGCTTCTGCTCCAAAGTGAGAGGAGGATGAGACTCCTGAGGAGGACCATGTGCTGGAGTATAGGTCGCTTCCAGAGTTGCAGGGTTTGTGTGCTGCTGCAAGATGGCCTACCCAGGAAGATTTCTACAAGGCACAAGAATAGTGCCCTGTGCTTGAGGGGCTTTGGAACAGGTCAGCAAAGGAGTGGTCGGGAAACACTATCTTGACTGGGAGGACGGTCGACGTTACAGTGAACTGGTAAATCCTGAGCCCGGTACTAGCCAAAGGCTAGTGGTTCCATTAGTGGACAGGAATTTCCTGTTGTCACTAGCAAATGAAGTGCCCTTAGCAGGACATGTAGGGAATAGAAAAACCTTGGATAGGTTAGACTCTCTGTTGTACTGGCCAGGGATGCACAGAGACACAGAGTTGCTCTGGTGAACCTTTCCAGCTTGCCAGCTCACTAGTAAGAGAGGAGGAAAGACCAAGGCGCCATTAATGCCTCTACCAGTTGTAGGTGTTGCATTTTAGAGGGTGAGAATAGACAAAGTTGGTCCATTCGACTCCAGCTCGCAGTGAGGCAACAAGTATATCTTGGTTGTGGTGGATCATGCCACCAGGTATCATGAAGCTGCACATATAGGGGCATGATTCCAAAGGTGGCAGCAAGACCTTTCCTAGGGATTCTTTCTAGGGTTGAATCTCCAAGGACAGTAATTTCCGACCGGGGAACCAAATTCATCTCGTCTTAATAGAGAGCGATGTGGGAGCAAGCTGGTGTGACATACCACGTATCCACAGCATACCACTCACAAACTAATGGTTTAGTGGAGCAGGTTAACAAAACACTGACAAGCATGATGATAACTCTACCCGAGAACCTCAAGAGGAGGTGGGATCTTTTCCTCCCATGCCTCTTGTTTGCCTACCGAGAGATTCTGCAGAAGGGAGTAGGGTTCAGTCCCTTTGAACTTCTGTATGGACATCCAGTGCGGTGGCCCACTTGCCTTAATAAAAGAAGGGTGGGAAGAAACCTCTGAGACTCCACAGAAGGATGTGGTAGACTACGTGATTGGTCTCAGGCAGCTGATGGCGCAATACATAAAACAGGCAAAGGAAAACCTTCAGGTTAGCCAAGCGCTGATGAAGGAATGGTACAACCAATAAGCTACACTGACTGTGTATCAAGAAGGGCAGGAGGTGTTGGTGCTGAAGCCTATTTGTCCCAGAACTTTGGAGGACAAATGGTGTGGGCCATACACGATAGTTCAGAAAGTGTCCCACGGTGGCTACTTGGTGAACACAGGAGCTACAAAAGAACCCAAGAGGGTGTTTAATGTTAACAGGCTGAAGCCTTACCTCCGCAGAGACTGCACACTGAATGTCATAGCTATCTCAGAGGAAGTGGATGAAGACAGTTAGCCTCTTCCTGACTTGCTGCATAGGATGAAGGATGGCACTGTGGAAGGGGTGCAGTTAGCTCCTGAGTTAATGCCTGAGCAGCAGAGGCAGTGTAGAGAGGTGTTGTGATGGTTTGCCAACCTCTTATCGCTGACTCCAGGGTTGACACATGTCAGTGTGCATGACATAGACATAGGTGACAGTTTGCCAGTAAAGGGCACAATACACAGGATGTCTGACCTAGTTCAGGGGTGCATTAAGGCAGAAGTGGCCAAAATGTCGGACCTGGGAGTCATTGAGAGATCTCATAATCCTTGGTATAGTCCTGTGGTACTAGTACCAAAACAGGGGTCTACTGACTTGCAGTTCTGTGTGGACTATCGAGCCCTCAATGAAGTAACCAAAACTGATGCCCATCCGATCCCCAAAGCGGATGAACTTGGGGATCAATTCGGTGCTGCAAAATACTTGAACACATTTGATCTGACAAGTGGGTATTGGCAGATCGCATTGGCACCAAATACAAAGGGGATGCCCTTTGAGTTAAAAATGCTCCTTCCACTTTTTAGCGCCTGGTGCGCTATGTTCTTGCAGGGTTGGAAGAGTTCTGTTTAGCCTATTTGGATAACATTGCAGTGTTCAGTAATTCATTGGAAGACCACCTGAGGTACCTGGACCAGGTGTTGGCTAGGATACAGGAGGTGAAACTGACCATCAAGGAAACTAAGTGTTAGGTGGGGCAGTCCTCTGTAGTCTACCTTGGGCATGAGGTGGGGAATGGGAGTATTTACCCGTTGGATGCCAAAATGCAGTCTGTGATGGAGTAGGAGGTACCTATGACCCAGACTGAAGTGAGGGCCTTTTTTTGGACTCAACAGGTATTACAGAAACTGTTAGACTTGGCACCATTGGCGTGGGTCTCCCTTCCATTTTTTGCTGTTGCCTCATCTGTTTTTGCTGGTCTAGATGCTTTGGGCACTTTGCCACTGCTGTTCAGTGCCACAGTGCAAGTGCTCCCTTTTTGTAAATTGATGTAATGGATTAGTGATTCCATGATTGGCTGATTTGATTTACTTGTCAGACCCTAGTACAGTGCACCATGTGTGCACAGGGCCTGTAAATCAAATGCTGCTGGTGGGCTTGCAGCACTGATTGTGCCACCCACAGAAGCAGCCGGTAAAATGTGACTCAGGCCTGCCATTGCAGAGCCTGTGTGCAGTCTGGGACTGCCATGTCGACTTGGCAAGTGCACACACTTGCCAGGCCCTAAACCTTCCCTTTTCTACATGTTAGTCACCCCTAAGGTAGGCCCAAGGTACCCCTGTGGGCAGGGTGCATTGTATGTAAAAGGTAGGACATGCCCTGATATGTGCGGCATGTCCTGATAGTGAAATACTGCCAATTTCGTTTTTCACTATTGCAAGGCTATCTGTTCCCATAGGCCAGAATGGGCAGTTAGTTTATAACATCTTATAAACATAACTGACCCTAGGAACAAGATGGGAAAATAAAGTTTAGTATGCCTGAACTCAGAATGTTAAAGTGCATCGTTTAGTGTGGGTGATTTTTACATTCTGTGTTTGAAAATACCACTTTTAGAAAGTGGGTATTTTCTTGCCTAACCATCCAGTGTGCCTCTGCTAGGTTTGTGTATTGCATGTCTGGCTTGTGTGTGACAGGAGCTGGGAGAGGGCAGCGGCTCCGGCAGTCTGATGAGTCAGGGCTGGGCTGAATGGGACCTGGGTTGAATTTAGAGTAGGGGGAGGAGATTTCCTTTCACCTGCCTGGGCCAGGTCTGCTTTCAACAATGCTGTCTCCACCTCCTGCAGGAAGCTGCACCAGTGAGGACAGAACTGGTTTTGGCTGGGTACAGACACTCTCTGCCTTCAGAGAACAAAGAATTTGTGCGTATAAAAAGGGGGACCCAGACCCCAGAACTTTAGATCACTTCAGGGAAATCAAGAGGAAAACTTTGCCAAGGAGAAGAGCCGGATAAGCTGAGGAGGAATACTGCCCCTGTGCTGTTTGCTGTCTGGGGTTGGCCTGCAGTGGCTGCTTGCTGCCAAGGACAGGAGAAAAGGACTTTGCTGTTTGCTTTGTCACCTGCTTGAAGAAAAGATCTCCAAGGGCTTGAAACTGAGCTTGCCTCCTGTTCTGAAGTCTCAGGGACACAAAGACTTCACCACCAGCTCCCTTGAATTTCCTTGCTGGGAATTCTAACCTGCAGAGAGGTGCCTGCTGTTGTTTAGTACCTCTAGAGACTGTTTGTCGCTGGGAGCTGGAAGATGGACGCAACGAGAAGAAGCGTGTCGCATCCGCACCGATTCCCGATGCATCGCCGAGCCACAGGG
Source organism: Calotriton arnoldi (assembly GCA_963921515.1). NCBI lineage: Eukaryota > Metazoa > Chordata > Amphibia > Caudata > Salamandridae > Calotriton > Calotriton arnoldi. Next base: position 111,903 of record CAWUFW010012053.1, read on the forward strand.
AGAATCATGCCACGTCCGCACTTGGTTCTGACGCCTCACCGAGCAACCAGGATGAAGCGCGCCGCATCCACACCGGGTCCCGACGCATTGCAGAGAAAACAGTCACAGCACCTGCCGTGCGGCTGCCAAAGACCACGCATCACACCGGACCGTCGCATCGAGCCGCCATTTTGTCGCATCGCACCGGATCGTCGCCACGCATCGAGGCACCATCTTGTCGCATCATAACCGGAACGTAGTAAGAAACAGACGCATCCCCCCCTCTCCGGTAAGGAACAGACGCATCGCCTCACCTGCGCTGCAGTAAGGAACAGACGCATCGCCTCCCCCGAAGCAAGGAACTGACGCATCACCTTCCCTGCGACCCTTTTGTTTGTTTTGCGTAATGCATCCAAGGTACTTTGTGAGAAAAGTGTTGCATTGATAACTTGCATTGAACTGAACTATCTCTACAATTTGAAGAGTCTTATTTTTGATACTGTATTGTGGATTTTTGTCGTTTGGTCTTGTGTTAGTTTAGATAAAGATTACTTATTTTTCTAAACTGGTGTGGTGTCCATTTGTAGTGTTGTCACTGTGTTACTGTATGTGTTCACAAATGCTTTACACACTGCCTCTGAGATAAGCCTGTCTGCTCGTGCCAAGCTACCAAGGGGGTGAGCAGGGGTTATTTTAGGAGTGTATCCCCCTTACCCTGACTAGAAGCAAGGGCCCCTACTTGGACAAAGGTACCTACCTCTGCCAACTAGAGACCCCCATTTCTAACAGAAACTTTATGGCAAACTATAGAATTCTAGTTGTCCCATTGACAGTTTTGACATCTAGGAAGCAGCCAAGGAAGGTAATATGGACCGCAGAGTGTCCAAAGGCTTTTGAGGAACTGAAGAAGGCATTATGCACTGCACCTGTATTGAAATCGCCTGACTACAGTCAGTCAGTCTTTCATTCTGCAGACAGATGCCTCTGACAAGGGAATAGGGGCGGTATTAGCTCTACTGGATGATAAGGGTAGAAAGCATCCAGTAGCCTTTATGAGTATGAGATTACTACCCAGAGAGAAGAACTTGGCAGCTACTGAGAAGGAGTGGTTTTCTACAGTGTGGGCCTTGCCTAAGTGTCACCCATGATTTGTTTGGCACTAGGTTTGTGGTGCAGACAGATCATAAGCCACTGAAATGGTTGATTGCTATGAAGGGAAAGAATCCCAAGTTGCTGAAATGGTCTATTTCTTTACAGGGGTTAGACTTTGTTGTGGAGGAATGCTGACAGATTTTCCCATTGGTTTTACAGATCTGACCACCCAACCTTTCCAGTTTAGGAGTTGGTTCTGGGTGTTCTGACTTGGGAGGGACATTAATTGGGACAGAAAAGTGCTCTGCATGGTAAGAGACATGACCCCTGCCCTGAGTGCCCAACTGTACTGTTGTCTGGATCCCTAATGCTGATATATTGTCATAGGCGAACAAGGATCATCCCTGTGAGCAACGACATAGGCCTTTCTAATGGAATGGAATCTTGTTGGACTAGAGGGGTGCCCAAAGAGCTGCCATCATAGCGGCCGAAGGCTACTGCCTTCACCAGGAGTAAAGCAGCACAAGTGCGGTGGTAGCAGCATACCTTGTAGTGATCAGTAGTAGTGAACAGGTACCTTTTTACCTTGCGTCACTGGAGTGAGGCCTACAGGCTCCTTGACCTTTTTAAATGCTCAGCTGCTGTGTGTTTAACTCACCCCTGGACTACATCAGGTAGATGTGGAAGGGCATGTGTGATGGAAAAGTGCTAAATGCATGTGTGCTCGCAATAAGTACACTACACCAGGGGTGAAGTGTGGTATGGTGCAAGCATGGCAAATGTGTGTATGCTGACAGTGTGTGTTTTTAAAATAACACACTGGTACAATACAGAAAGGCAGCAGTACTGAACAGTGCGCACAGACTGAATGTGTTTGCTGTATGTAGTTATGCTTGTGGTGGCATAATACATGAGGATAAGAGTGGTGTGCAGCAAGTGTGCTGTGGATGTACACTGAGTGCAAGTGTGCCTGCACTGGTGCATTACATAGAGGACCTTGGGTTCCACTTTGGGAAGCCTGGGCCTGCCTTGTGAAAACCATGAGGAGTAGAGGAATCCCCCAGATAGATTTGTGTATTGCTGAATTGCTGTAAGCTGCAAAGTACATGCACTGGGGGATGGGAGAGCCAGGCTCTCTCTCTGCATTTCTAGGGGCTCTTTGATTCAATGATAGATCACAAGGAAGGAGCCAGGATACATCTCAGGAAGAGAGAGTTGGGGCTGATAAGTGAATCATAAAGAGTAGGATTAACCTTTTGATGCACATATCACTGTGGCTGACATCCAAGTGTGAACTCTATTCACTTCCATGAATCTTGCTGTTGGTTAATCAGCTTCGGAGTTCTGCCTGCTGTGATAGACATCCTTCAGGAGGAAGAAGAAAGGAGAAGGTTGTCCATTTCAAAGGATCAGAACCCCACCATAAAACTTCAAAGGCTCAGACACTAAATTACATTTTGTGTCTGGAATAGGATTATGGGCCTGATTTAGATCTTGGCAGGCAGGTTACTCCGTCACAACGGTGATGGACATTCCGTCTGCTGAAATATAAATCCCATTATATCCTATGGGATTTATGTTTAGACAAACGAGATATCAGTCACCGTTGTGACAGAGAAATATGTACGGCAAGATCTAAATCAGGCCCTATATTTAGGGGAATTTGAGACCCCAAACTTTGTCATCTGCAGATCAGCCAGATGGGTGGGGAAGCTCTGCAAGACTTCTGAATGTGACAAGAACTGGGGACCCAGGCCTGCTAGTCTCCCTGCTGGGTGAGAGGACATCACCCATGGACACCAAGACCACCTGCCCTAGAGCCTGACAACTAGCGCCTGCCTGCTAATCAAGACCACTGTGCCCTGTGAGGAAGAGGGAGGAGAGTCTTGGAAGGAGCAAGGTCCAGCGGGAGCCCTATCGTGAGGACTCCCTCTGTGAGGTGTAAGGAATCTGACTTGCACCAGTCGGGCCGTAGCCCATGTGTTGGATTGATTCGGTGATCCCCGTGATCCAGGAGGGGCTGCCGTGGACTGAGCCGCGGAGGGTTGTGTGGAGGGCGCCAGGCCTGCTTGACCTGATGGTGGGTGGTCCTGTGGGCCAGATAGGGGATCACCAAGAACATCAATGCCAGGTCAGCGTGACTGGACTAGTGAGTGCTATAGCAGTGACCCCGTATGTCAGGAGAGGCCACCAGAGACGCTGAGGTTAAGGGTGCAGGCCATCACCTAGGATCGAGAAACTGCTGCTGTGACAAAAGTGGGTCCAAAGTGCATACTGTGAACTGCACTGAAGGAAGCCTGAGGATCAAAGGACATCGCCGGAGCCCCATCAGAGCAAGGAGATCAACCTCCCCCAATGAAGGTAAGTGTTACTTACTATGCAATCACTGGAGCGGGAACAACCCTGATCGCTTGAACCAGTCAGTAGCATAGCTCGTATGAAAGAACCTGCGCCTATCAGGTGCTGCCATTTGTGACTGTGTGCACTCTGACTTTGCCAATCCAGATCAGGACTTCACCGCTGAGAGGTTCCATGCCGCCAGAGTGGGTAAGCCATGAACTACCAGGGGACATACTGTGATTGGGACTGCAACCCCGTAGACTCTTCTGACTGAACTTTCGAAAGGAGTCAGAGGGGAGAACTCTTGAGTACGGCATAATAGTTTACATTACCCACATGTCGCCATCACTGAATGGGGAAAAACATTGTACCTATTGCACTAAAAAGTGAGTGGGACAGGGAGTGGCCTGACAGCTACTAAATCTGCGACCTCAAGGGGGATTGTGTTATTGCATTTTGAATGTTGTTTACCCTTGCATGAGTAGAATTAGAATTAATAAAGGCAAGTATTTGAATGGACATTGATTTATTGTTTGCACTGCTGGCCGTTGAGTTATGAGTCATGTTCACTGATTTGTATCTAAGGTTCCCACCCGAAGGAGGCTTGACTGCTCATCCGATGCTACCTGAGAGTCAGGTGCAGAAGGGGTGCTTGGCCCCAGTTGAGCAGGATCCATAGTAGGTCGGGCCCTGGGACATCAGAAGTAAAAGGGCTCAGCCTAGTAACTCTTCCTTGTCACGTGGCCCACTGAAAGGGTTTCTAACAACCATTTACTTGTATTGAGGAAATATATATATATATATACTAGCAGTGGCGGTCCGCATGACTCGCGGGTGGGTGGGGGGCCGCACGGGTTCACGCGGGGGGTCGCATGGGTTCGCGCGGGTGGGTCGCATGGGTTCGCGCGGGGGGGTCACTCGGGTTCGCATGGGGGTAGACGGGGGTGTTTAAGTAAAATTTTTAAAAACTTACTTTACCGGGTCCCGAGCCGCCTCAGCTCCTGGCCGGGTCCCGCATTTTCCTGCTGCTTGCCTGCTGAACAGGAAGCAGCCACAGGCAGCCTCCCTCCCCTCCCCTAAGCCAATCACAACGCTGCAATGGCAGCGTTGTGATTGGTGCGGACGGCGCCCAGCGGGCGCCTGTAGGGAGGCCATTTTCTCTATGTAGGCTGCATGCAGCCTACATAGAGAAAAGGAAGAATGCGCATGACTGGTTTGGTCGGCCCCAGAGAGCCGACCAAACAGTCAGGGCCCACAACATTGGGCAAGCCACTCCTCCACGACCCACCCACCCCCAACCAGGCATACCCTTCTGCTTTCTCACAGTACAAGAAGCAGAAACATAAAATGGTATTTAAAATACCATTTTATGTTTCTGCTTCTCGCACTGCGAGAAAGCAGTGGGGCGACGCTCCTCCGCCGTAATGGAGGAGCCGCCCCTGTATACAAGTCCAAAATTCTATGCATTTGTGCTTCAACTGACCTTTTCAGGCGCGAGCCCTGCTCAGTTTTCATGGCAAATATCTGTGATTCTTTTGCTGTCCTGCTTGCTATTTTGCATTAAACACTAGTTGGACTTAAGACTTCCTGAAATGCTGTGTTTCGGTTTCAGCACTTACATATGGACATGTGTCTGGACAAAGGATGTTCAATAGAATATGCCCATTCATCTAAGTGAGTCTGTACCTCAGGATGTATATAGAAACCCAGGTTGTTGAGCAAAATATATATGTACCTACAGAAGTGGATCTGAACTTCAGGATGAATAATCGATCCAACAATGGGACTGCCTCAGCCTCATAATGTTGAGTACCAATGTGAGTTTCAACCTGAGGATGTTCTGTAGAGCACACTCCTGCTGATCAAAGTGAATCCAACCCAAATATGTGCAGTAGTGGGCACAACCATCAATGGAAGAAGGAGTGAACCCATCCATCTGCACTTGCTCTCAAAATACTAGTCCTTCATTCAAGCGAATTATTTATTTTTATCGAGTAGTCGTATCATTTGTGATCCATACTATTGGCTGACTTTACCACCATTGGCAATTAAAATACCTCCCACACTCGCCTTTCAACTCATCGGCACAGCAAAGCAATCAGAACATTCCTCTTCTCTTGTCTAACAACGTATTTATCATTAATAGACCTATCTCTTTAGGATCCAGCCCCTCACAAGTAACACAATTTTCAAATTTCAGTCTTTAAAGGAATAACTATAAAATCAGCAGAAGCAAATTCGTGGACAGATGTAATCAATCCCACTTTTGGAAATTTTCTGATCTTAGAAAACTCACAACCAAGTCTGTCTTCACCTGCCCTCTTACCTGGGATTGGGATTGTCTCCCCCTGCACATCACATTGGCATCTGCAGCCCCATTTTACAGATGCATTGAAAAATATCGTTGCAATGCTTCATTTATGGACCACTCTGGACACTGGTTAACTCTGATATTACATATTTCATTGGCCATTTTATCTTACCCCTCAACCTAATCTGCACCGTTATTTGTTCTTGCTGTTTCTTATCATATATCTTCCCTAGATAATATTGTCAGGATTTTAACATGCTTTGCTGCTGGAGTTGACCTGGACAACACAATGTAAATATGTTTAATAAATATATAGAGAATTTAAAAGGTGTGCAACCATGAACAGTTGAGACTATCTAATTTGGTCTTCAAAGTAGAGTGGGAGGTTATGCATGGAAAAAAGTCTGAACATGAGAATATGTATAGAGTTAACGGCTTCACCTGCATATGGAAAATTCATCGAAACTGGAAATGTTGAGCGGAATGCATAGCCATTTATGCAAGAGAGCGTGAATGCTAGAATTGGAGAATTGTCAGGTCTCTTGCCCAGCCAGAGTGTAGATCCTGAATTACCAAATAGTTTTCAAACTTGCCACCCTTGGGATTTAATTTACCTAAAAAGCAGAATTTACATCACACGACCCCCTTCTAATCATCAACATCAATTAACTTTGTTCAAAAGTCAGAGACAATCAAAAAACGTGGATACAAGGACCAATGAAACAGTGTACACATAGAATTTATAAATGCATACATTACTGGCAAAATACAGTTGATTTAAAGAAGCGTCTCACTCTTTATCACACATCCTCATTTCGTAACAATTGCAGGAAGCGTGAAGCTACTGTACATTATTTAAAGTTGTGTACCCTTAATGAGGGCAACAGCATGTGAGATCTAAAACACCTATAATGTTTACAGTAAACCATAAAATGTCAAATCTATTGGGTAGAAGCCCCATCACAAGGACATTCACTTTCATTCAGATTCCTCAAATGTCCCAGGTGAATCATAAAATATAGCTGATCATATCAGCTCTAAAGCTTAGAGTCAAACCCCTTCCCAGCTCATGTGTACTAAGATCAGGTAGCAAACATATATATAACGAACTCGCACCATTTTACGATAATGTAGCGGGCTGGTACCTCTACATTGACGACATTTTCTTTATTTGGGATGGCGAAATAGAGCAGTTAGAAGAATTTCTGTTATGGTTAAACATGGGGGACACCAACCTGAAATTTACATCACAATTTAGCAGGCCAAAAGTGGACTTCTTAGATATTTCCATTAAAGAAAGGGATGGTATATTGGAAGTGGAACTATACACTAAACCTATGGCGAAGAACACCTTGCTTCACTATTCCAGCTTCCATCCCAAGTCCCAGAGGGATAATATCCCTTTTAGTCAGTTTCTCCGGTTACGGAGAAACTGTTCTGACATAAACGATTTTTACAAACATGCTGACGTCCTGAAAAAGAAATTTATAGATAGGGGTTACCCTAAAAAACTAATTTCGCATTCATGTAAGCGAGCGAGGTGCTATGATAGAGAAGCAATTTTGAACAAAACAGGACATAGAAAGAAAGAAATGGAAAAGGTTGTCTTCGTAAGAAATATCTCACACATCAGCAATAGGATAAAAAATGTCCTAAATAGTAATTGGCATATTGTGAATGATGAAGAAGAACAGAAACTAGAGAGACCCATATTTGCCTTTAAAAGAAACAGGAATTTAAAAAACGAATTGGTTCATACGTATAGAGAAGATGTCCAGAATGCACAAAGTACACTAGATGGTAGGCCAGCTATTGGCAACACTAGATGCGGCACATGTAATGTCTGTGCTCTATGCATTGAGTCAAAGAGTTTAGATCATAATGGTTGCCATGTTGAATCAAGAACACTCAATAACTGCAGGAGCAAAAATATAGTGTATTTCCTACGGTGCCCATGTGGCAAGGGTTACGTGGGAGAAACAAGTAGAGAACTGCGCACTAGGCTTCAGGAACATCGTTTGGCTATTAGAACGAATAAAGTGAATGCCCCCTTGGTAGCCCATTTTCTTGAAATGGGACACAGTGATTCAGATATTAGGTGGTTTATCCTTGAGAAGATTCTCATGGACAAACGAGGGGGTAATATGGAGCTGAAACGTAAAGCTAGGGAGCAGTGGTATATTTCGCGATTTAACACTGTGCGAAATGGCCTTAACTTGAAAGAAGAATGGGAGCGCCTAATAGGGGCAATGTAATAATAGGGTGGCAGTTTATGAACTTTTGCTACCTTCTAGTCATACATTGACAGTGGGTAGGTTTTCTTATGGATATGAATTCATTCCCTCAGATAATAAGGTAGAAGATATTAATCTCCTAATAGATAATGACGACGGATCAAACCAATGCTGCCTTTGATCTTTCAAGTAAGATTGGCTGTGATGGCCGTTATGTTTGTGTTGGTTACTGTGAATAATAATAAAAACAATACGTTTTTTATTTAAAAAAATATATATATACCATAAGGAGTGGAGTAAATCAGGAAGTAATATAATACTTTGTTTAAGCTTGCTGATCATTAAAAGAATCAAATATAGATTCGGCCGTTTTTTCAATACAATGTATATAAAACCCTTTGGGTTATTAAATAAACGTCCAAGACCTTGTCTGTTCAGGAATATTCATATAAAAAGGAGCCCGGTTATTCACATCCCGATATTACTAATAGACATCTTGGAAGATTAAGATGGCCGACTCTTTTGCAAGGGATTAATTACAATTGTTGAAGCGGAAGTGACGTTAAGGGTCACGTGCACGCATGCGGGATATTTAAATCGACCGCAATGCCGGTTCTAAAAAGAATCCCTTTTACGGAGGCGTTTTTCACCCCGTACCCGACATCCAAGTGTAAATAAGGTAAGGCTTGAGCTGGGCGAAGCTTTTTGATGCCTCTAAAACTTTTTTTAGAGATCGGGCTATGTTAGACAGGGATTAGCATAGGACCGAAGGGGTTCAGCGTCTCTGAACGACACCGTAATTGACTGTGATTCCGGGAGGGGGAACCGTGTTGTTATAAAATGGTTAAGTGACAAAATGAATTGGTTTATAGCTAAGGGAGAGGGTTTGAGCTGTTCGGAGTTTTTTTTATGCTACTTCAACATCTTAATAATTCAGACACTGTAAGTAAAGAGGTAGCATAGAACTATAGGTGTTAAGCGCCTTTAGTAGAGTTTTTTGTCTACTACGTGGGGTCCCTTAACTAGCACGGTGAAAGCGGTTTCAAATGGTAATATAAGGCAGTGGCAGATAATACTTTCTGTCTAATTATTTACCAATTGTATAGAGGGTATGCCTACTATGGGTAGAAAGAATCTTTAGTGATAATATCACAATACTTTAAACAATATATTTGCTATAAAACTCATTAATTTTATAGAGAGAATGCTTGATTTTGGGTAGTAGAGGCAGAATTGTAGTGATAAAACCTCACTGCTGTATTTTATGTTTCAGAGCTAAATTAAAAATTGCCATGACGAGAAAATAATACTTGTTGGAATGACCTAACAATTAAAAACCCGGCAAAAAGGAACATAAGAAGGGGTTCGATAACTGATTCCCTGAGTTTATATGAAAGGTGAACAGAACGCTATATTATCAAATAATAGCTCGTTATTCATTATTGCTTATATCAGTAAAAAGCACTGAAAACAATTTTCTACATATTCTCCAACAGGGGTATATATCGGCCCTTTCTCCATTCACCATTTGGTGCAGGAAATACAAGGTTTGGAGGTAATGTCCTTCCATATGCTCTAGAGCTTGATAGTACTCTAGTTGGGTGCCACTATTGAGTATTTATATAAATAGGTTATCTTGGTTTTCCCTACAGAGAATTCAATCAACACAACAAGGGTGATAAATTGAGAGTGAGGTTTATTAACCCCTCTATACGTGATTGCAGTTGTTACTATACAGATACCTTGGATTCAGAACAGGTACATTTGTACAACTCTTAGATTCATGCTTGATATGGGAAGGGTTGCCTTAACATCTACAGGGTGTGACTGGTATGCCCAACTTGACGGTCTTGTCCCCGAATTTTGAATTCTTAAAATTGTCTAAATGGTTTGAATGAAAGGTCTCTTTGGGGTATCACCAGGAGATATACACTGACTTAATGTACGCCTATCAATGGTTAATTGTGTTTTTTTATTATACTGTTTTTCTCTTTCTTTTATGTCTTTGTCTATGTGATCTTGTACAGATTCTGATTATGCTATGGGAGATATCGTCTTTTGTCCTGAAGAAGGTGGTGTTTAAGCAGCAATACCCACCGAAACGCGTTGACGCCTATTGTTAACAGGCATACTATAGACTGTGAACGACATTTGCTATTATTGTTATAATTATTGCACAAAAATCAAATGTCATAACAATGAATTTGGTCTGATGTATTGGCCTGTATAGATGAATAGAAGCAATTTTTCTTGCAGGTTCTCCCAGTACTGTACTATTTTGTGTGGTTTTTAAATATTGCTTGTAATACTTGCTTAACAGTGTTTTTATCTTTTTTAATTGTCTTATTAATATCTAATAAAATACTTGTATTTTTTCAGCACTTGGCCTTTGATGGTGGTGGTGTTATGTTCTGGTGATATGATTTTGTGTATGAATGCATATGTGTTTTGATGTACTAGGTTGCCCAAAGGGGAACTTTTTCTGACTGAGGTCTAATTTGGTGCCCTACTCCTTTGGTGGTAAAGGGGCCACTCTCATTCATTTTGGCAACGCTCCATGACACCATTAATTTTCATAATAGCATATTGGCGCTCGAGCGGCTTGCACAGTTCATCCCATTCCCTTTGAATGTGGCACCATTCCAAAAACATGCGCTTGGCATCCATTTTATCCTTTTTACATACAGTTGTTGGATGTTCAAACAATTAAGGTCTGCTAAGTTCCCCAAAATTCTGCTCAACATTTTTGAGACAAGACATTTCCCATACCGTACTTGCAACGCAGATAATTATTAATCATAGCCTATTTTAGGGTAGCTCAGGGATTATTCCAGACTGAGAGACACAACAAAAGTGGTCCCAGCAAAACAAGTTCTCCATGGCAAAAATAATGCGATATAGAGTGGGGGAGGGAAAGAAGAGGCCTGCAAAATCGGTTCTGCTTACTCGGAGAGCTCGGCAGTCTGCAAAGCCCCAAATGCCATTCCCAGAACTAGCAGTTGGTACACATTGTGTTTTATAGATTTACAAAAGAGATGGAATGGGCTTACCCGCCCCCCCAACTCCCCCCCCTACCACCACCAAGCTGGGTCTAGTGGCTTAGTAGACTAATGCATCCACTGTGGGGTCTGTGTTCGACCTCATGGTCACAGGGTCAAATCCCAGTGGGTCCACTCAGACTTTCATCCTTCTGAGGTCGATAAAATGAGTACCATTGAGTTGGGTAACAATAAACATCTGTTACACAGTGCCAAGACACCCTTAGGTGAATGTGTGCTTTACAAATACACGTTATGTCATTGACAGATATTAAAAGTAGAACTCACTGCCTGAGAAACCTTTGAGTTACGATATTAAATGTTTCTGGCCCAACAACCAGCAGACTCAAACACAACCCCCAAATATGGGAAACTGGACGCACTCATAAGTTTGTTATCATAAATAGAAAGAGTGTGTAGCTTAAAGCATTTAGGATCACAGGCCATGGTATGCGACTTAGAGAAATTGCTTTATAGATCCAACTCTGACATTAACTCCTTAAAGGCTCTAGCCAAGCACCACAAGGAGCACAGTATTGTCTACATGCACAAGTAAAAGGCCGAATAAACTAAAGGTACATTTTGTGGAGTTGCTTTCAGATGGTCATTAAGTTTATTATTATACAAAATGAACAAAAGAGGGGCTAGGACACACCTTTGTCTTACTCCATGATGTACATTGATTGGGTCGTAGAGTTCTCAGTGTGGGGCAAATCTGTCTGTAGTCGATAATTTCTTATGTAAAATTGATAGGAAATGCACAAGAGTTGCATCCAGCCCCATCTCAAGTAAAAGCAGCCATAATTTAGTATGAAGGATAGATTAAGACTATGTACAATGGATTGCACCTAGCTAGAGTGTTCTTGCCTATAAACAAGCACAGGTTTAAGCACGTTTCCCTTATACCTAGCCTTTCCCTAAAACCCTACTGACAAGTATTCAAGACATTGCTTTCCTGCACCCAGTCCCATATTCTGTGACAAATGACCCTTTCTATAATTTTGGCCGAAGAGTCAATTAGGGAAATTGGTCTGTACATGTAGGATTGGTACAGCTCCCTTTCCTAAAGACTTGAACTATTATAGAACTCGTCGACGAGGAAGGGAGTTTGACCAAATCAATCAAATTAAATACATTAGCAGGCAGGGGCACCCAAAAATCAACTCTACATTCGAGAAGATCAATCGGCACCCCTTCCAGGCCAGAGGTTTTATTTGCAGAGCTCTGAATGTTGGCAGTAGTAATTTCATTTACAATAAATAGCAGCCTCTTACCTGGGCCATTGTGGTTGGAAAACTCAAAACAAGATTATTATCGGGAATAGACAGTAGATATTGGTAAAATGAGTAACCCATGGTCTCTTGTGATATGGCTACTCATAATAGTAGCTGCAATCCTTAATTCTCTAACTGAGTTTACCGGCCTCCAAAATAATTTGTGGTTTCTCAAAATGACTAACTGTGTCAAATGCTTCTAGATATCGTTTCGGATTTCAGTTTTCCTTATTAATAGGGCCTTTTTATATTCTGATCCTCCCACAGAGACCACCACAGGATTTCAAGGTGAGAAAGACAAAGCACTTACCAAACATCTGTTAGCACGGGAACAGGCACTGTCAAACCAACGTTGAGGTGTAGGGGCTAATCTACACACTGATTTAATTGAACAGCGTTTAATAGTTTCACATATTACAATCGATTTTGATCCTAAGTCTCCTCCAAGTTTATACTGTATCAGGAAGTCAATATATTTACTTAGATTCTTTTTAATTAAGTGATCTAAAAACATGATGGGATTCGACAAATCCAATGCTAGCCTGAGGCTATTATGTTCTGCCAAAATTTGAATTAATGCTTCATCTGGACAACTCACAAGCCCCAAAGGAATGACAAAGGTGTCTACCAGAGGGTTGTGATCCTCACAGTTAACATCCAGTGTCTCTCTCGCTCTGCACCAGATACTGGCATAGACCATGAGAAGTAAACCTAAAGTCAGTGATAGAGGCACACCCTTTGCCATGAAAAGTAGGACTCCTTGGCTCAGTTTTACTTTCAGCCTCATGAATATTAAGCAAATCACGGGCCAAAATGTAGTTACCCAATTCAATGTCTCTACGATCGGAAGAACCCTGCATAAATTGGCCACCAGAGCAGTATTGATGGTTGGCTAAATCAATAGTACAAAAACTAAATTTGGCATTGAAATCACCACAAAGAATAACATTACACTCTGCCTGGGATGATTCATGGGTTGCCAAAAGTCTATCAGATATATTAAAAAGGGATGTGAAATTCTTATTGATGGTATTTATAAAATACTAATTATAAGAATGAATTATATAAAAATTAAATTTATGTGAGTTGATCACCTGAATCGCTTGAATCTCAGAGCTATTAGAATCCATTGAGACACATTCTGGTTTATTACCAAGCTTGCCCCAGATTGTTAGGCCACCCTTGGGACACCCTGAGCTTGAATTAACTGCAGGTATACAACAACAAGTGAAACCATTAAACTCAAGTGGAATAATGATCCCAGTTTCCTGCATGATTATAAACTCAACCTTTTCTATCAGAGATATCCATTCTGGCTGCATCAGCTTCCTATTGATCTCTGTGATGTTCAGCATTAAAAACTATTAAGAGGTAAATTAGACTTAGCCTTGGAATCGCAGGTCATCTCAGGTTTATCTGCAACCCTACATACTTCTTTAAGCTGACATACATGTTCACTTGAATCAATGAGTCAGTAGGCCCCTGTTAAGCTATCCAGAACCCCCATACTTGTTAGAAAATGGCAAAAAGGAAGTAGTAGTGCCTAGGAATGGCGTGTTCAAATCAGAACCAGGGACAGGAAAATACCCAGTGTTAAAATGTTGTGAGCATGCAACACAAACAGGCTTGTAAAAGTATCCTAGAAGTAGAGATATGATTTGTGATTGCCCAGAGAATGAAAAGTTTGGCGGAGCTAAAAGGCTACATACTACGCTGGGGTTCCTAAACTTAATAACAATACAGTCCCCATTCAAAATCTTTGGAGACGGAATAAACCCTTCTGACCATAAGGATTTACTATTTGCTGTGCTGAATCCCATGCATAACCAGTGTAACACCTTACAAATCAACTGCTTATTCGACTGTTCTTGGGCAGGCTAAAGCTTGGGGTCGTTGGCCAGAACTAGTATGTACGGACATGCAGTGGGGGGCAGACTCAGATAATCCAACTTCTGAGTAAAACTACCCATCCAAGCAGCATGCTGCAGTGTTGCCTAAGCCGTTACTGTCTATTCGCCCAGAGCTAGTGGAAATAGAAGCATTCCTCAAATCAACTTTAGAGAGGTGGTGCCTGAAACACTGGTAATAACAATGGGGGTTTTACATAACAGAGTTGAGTTAATAATAGTAGCTTGCTGCTGAGTAACCTAAAGGCATATCATCAGAAGAACCATTACATCTAGCTGGAGTGGGAACTTCCTTAGGGGCAGCAAAAAAGCCATCAACAGTTTTGCTAAAGGTTAAAGTCACAATCCTTGATTCAATATCATCCAGCCGATCTAATATGGGCGTACGCGGTGCTTTCAATATGGCATCAAACCTGTTACACCATTCATTCAGGGGCCTAGACTCAACAGGGGTCTCCACAGCACCACATTTGGATTTCGTTACTTTTATACCATACCCTTCCTTACCATGGTTTCACCCCCTTTTTTACTTTTAACTAGTGGTTCATTTGGTGACAAAACAATGTCGGGCAAAGGCAGTGAACACTCATGATTTATCCCAGAGCCAGCTTCACAGGTGGTTCCACATCTGTAACAGCACAAGAAGAAACAGTTTCTAGATGACTTCCAATGAAGGAGGAGCCAAGCCCTTCAATTGACAGCCTTCTCTTAGGTAGTTCTATTTCTTTAGAAATTACTCTCACTGCAAGCTCTAGAATGGAGTCAATGGTAGTTCCTTTGGAAGTGGAAATAAAGGTACTCACAGTCTTCCTTTTGCCCATGATAGAGAACGATTAGTCCTACTGGTGGTACAGGTGAAAGATGGCCCAGCCCAGCCTTCTCCGAGCTTGGATGGTGCAGATGGGCCCGCTCTTGGCCCGGTCTTGGCCTGGGCACATCTCACGCGGTGGAGTCCAAGGGTGCAGAAGTAGCGCACGTGAGCTAGTCCCCCCCGTCACTTCCACCTGTGGGGTTGTGGGGAGTGAGCCCTTCCTCCCAAAGACCGAAATCAGTGTCCCGCATTGCAGGTGTAAGGATGCTGAAACAGCGCTCATAAGTTAGTCCCCCCACCTCCTTCAGCTGCAGGGTTGTGGGAGAGTGAGTCCTTCCTACCAACAACAGAAATCAGCGTCCCATGCTGTGAGGTCCAGGCTCGCTGAAATGGCACTAAGTTAGTGCCCCCACCTCTTCTACCTGTGGGGTTGTGAGAGAGTGACTCCCTCCTCCCAACACCAGAAATCAGTTTCCTGTGCTGCAGGGTCTATGGACACTGCAGGGTCCAAGCGCACTGAAATAGTCCTTGTGAGTTAGTCCCCCCCACCTCCTCCACATGCGGGGTTGTGGGACACTAGGTCCTTCCTCCCAACACCAGAAATCAGCATCTCCACTGCGGGGGACAAACACGCTGAAATAGCGCTCGTGAGTTAGTGTTCCCCCCGCCTCCTCCAACTGCGGGGTGGGGGAGAGTGAGTCCTTCCTCCTAACAACAGAAATCAGGGACCCCCTTGATGTTTTCACAGGGGTGACCCCTTGTATCTCACTTAACTGGTCACGCATTTGCTACTAAGGTGTTAAGAGAAGGGCGTTAATATGAAAATGCAGAAAGTACATGGGAATCTCAGAGCACAGATTAATTTCTGTTCCTTCAACTGCTTTTGTGGCCTGGAGACTAGAAGAAGCAGGAGGAACGTTACAAATAGCAAAGGCCAAGCTACTGGTAGCAACTACAACCCCTGTTTCCTGTGCTATTGACTGGTGTCAGATTTTTAATCATACCCAAAGGTACTCATTTAATCAGCCTTTGAAGGATGAAAGGTTGAGTGGAACCCCTGGAGTATGAGCCTGTGACAATGAGAACAAACAGAGAGTCCTGCTTTTCAATCATTGGTTCACCAGGCCACTACCCGGCTCCTAACTGATGTCCACGATGCAACCCAGTATACCGGTGAGTCAAACATTGGCAACCTCAGCCGACTTGTATTTGGCTGTCATACAACACTGAGGATATGCCATAATTTGTTGCTTTAAATTATGGAAAATTCTACTGCCTGTTTTTTCTGTCTTTGCTTCAATATCCTGAGCAACAAATGTACTCTTTCTCGGTCTGGGTAGTAAGAAACTCCAACTAACTTCTTTCCTTCAGCATCAGAAACAGGTTTTGTGTGCTTTGGATGAGTTTGTAGCTTATTCCATTGAGAGGCTTTATTTTAGCAATCGTTATAATCAGCAGTCGTTTCCTGTTATTCCACTTCTGCATAAAAGAACCAAGTCCTCTTTTGGCTTGTGTGTAGCTGATTCTCCTACACTTGACTTTAGTGATTTGTGCTTGTTTTACTAATGTACAGTTTGATTGAGCAAATGTATGCCTATTTATTTTGCAAGGCGATTCTTTGAAATAATGCTGTAATAACCAACAACTAGCTGGGGCAGTGTGCCCCTTACCTGCATATCTAGTTTGTAAGGAGCTGCTGTGGCTATTTAGCGTGGGTGCCACCTGCTCCTTCGTGATCAGATTGTGGCAGATGGGCTTGGCAACTCTGATTGACAAGGTAAGAGTGTGTATGACAGAAAATCTTGGATATTCATTCCCAAAGCCATGAGCAGGAGACAAATAATTCTAAAGAAATTATTTAGAGATCACCTGAAATGGGATCAAAAAAAGAACTCCTGCTCGGCTGACCATCTCACTCCATGTCATCACAGAACTAGGGGGCTGATTACGATGGCGGACAGACTTCAGGCCATCCGCCATCGTATCGGGAATTGGGACCGTCCACCTACAGGGCGGCGGTCCCACCTGTGAAATTACGATGCGACTGCCACCATGGCGGTCGCACTCCCCATATATTACATTGCGGCGGGTGCTGCTGGCAGCAGCACCCGGCGCAATGTAAAAACGGCACGCATTACATTTCCCTGCACCACGTGGCAGGCACCATACGGTGCCTGCCACATGGTGCAGGGAAATGTAGGGGGCCACCATAGGTGCCCCCCAGGTGCACAAACCAACTGCACCTGCACAAGGGGGGCCCGCAACGGGCCCCCAAAGGCCATCCCCACCAGCCTTTCCATGGCGGGTGAACCACCATGGAAAGGCTGGTGGGGAGCCAGCATTGTAATCTGACCATATATTGCATGCTGAGGGCCTCTGCTGCACCGGCGGGCTCTACGAGCCCATCGGATTTCTGGCGGTCGGAGATCCCGACCGCCACGATCCCGCCCACCATCATAATGTGACGGGCGGGAAATGGCCACAAGATCACGGTGAACCCGCCACTGGCAGCCTGCCGGTGGCGAGTTCACCGCGATCATAATCAACCCCTAGGTCCAGATGTGCTATAGTAGTGATCGCAAAGAGCATTTGCAAACTGTGAACTGACTTTTTGAGACCAATAATTTATTTTTTGGGCTGACCTATGCACTAATAGGTCGGTTTGCAAAATAAGAAATCAGAAGGGGGTCGCAGAACAACCTGCCTAATTAATATTCATAGGCAGATTGCAAATTATAATTCCCTTTAATTGGCTACATTCACATAAATGGTTGTCTCAAGGGAGCGCAGACTACCATCTCTGGGAATGTTTTTCAAAATCATGAAACATCCTGAGTTTCTTAAAGAAAATGAGCTGCTGTAAAAAGAAAACAGATGTCCAATTTGAAATAAAGTCAATGAGAGTTGCCAGTGGTACCTTTGACCACTGCCTACTCTTTCTGAAGCTGGCACCCATTTTAAAAAGCGTAAGGGTTACAAAGAGGGCCACATCCACTTTGCAAATCAGTTACCACCCCTACTTGAGAGTCTGTAACTCAATGGTTTACAATTGGAATTACAGTTGCAAACCATTGATACATAGAATTCTGGTTCTCTATTTGGAAGGGATGCTGAAAACATATCCATTCCAAATAGATCAGTGACAGAATATCAGAAGCACAAATATTGTGTGGACTGAATATCCTGTCAAAAATATTGAGGACAAGAATATAGAGAAGGTAAGTGCAAATAAGTAAGTATAAATTTACTATTTTTAACTCCAGATCTACTTACCTTGAAGATATATATATATATTGTCAAGGTACATATATGTGGAGATATATAGTTAAACTTTACTAGAGCATAGAAAATGACCTTCATAATACTCTTGTATACATAATGTATATAGAATGTATATGTAATGTATATTTTTGACACAATATTCTGTCCCACGATATTTGTTTCCGATACCTTCCAAATGGCGAATTGGTAGATATTTCTAAACTGATTTAGTGATATCAAAAACCTTTTTAACTAGCTAAATGAATTTAGTACATTATAAAAAGCTTTTCACTGGTCACAAGCCCTCTGAATTAGCTAATTAGAAGGTATGCAAGATCAGCAGCGGCTGCTACCGGACAGGGGTGGTGGAGCGGTGGGGAAACTGTGGGGAGAGGAATTCAATTAAAAAAGGACTTACCTTTAATGGCCACCCATGGCCTCTCCTCCATCCTCCGTCCTCGTTCTCTTCCTCTTCCTGTCCCGGCCGACAGCAGGAAGCACCCGTGCAGACAGGCTCCCCTGAGCCAATCACAAAGCTGCAATGCAGGGTTGTGATTGGTCTGAGGACCGTGGATCAGCGCTCAGACTGGAACAGGGAGCCTGTGCATGTTCCTGACGAGGCTGCGTAATGCAGCCTGGTTGGAACATGCAAAGTGCGCATGAACTGTTTGGTCGGCCCAAGAGGGCCGGCCAAACAGTTCATGCACACTTAGGGAGTGCACAGCACTCCTCCCCTGCTCCGGCGAGCCTCGCCCCACCATTGACTGCAATAGTGAAAAGAAAATGATAAAACGATACGCTATTATCATTTTATTTTTCCTTTTCAGCAGTAGGGCGATGATCCTTCGCCTTAGTGGAGGAGTCGCCACTGTGCAAGATGTAAAAAACTTTGTATATTTGGCCCATAGTTTCCATTCCTGGGTATTTGTGTGGCAGCCTAACGCATTCTGGGTGTTGTAGTCTTGGTTTTCTTCCATTGAACTAATTAAAATGACACACCTGATAGTAATGATTTATAGGTGAAAAGTTCAGGACTGGAAGAAGTGTCTGTGATGACATGGATTGTGGTGGACGCTCGAACTCTTTCGGAGTGGTTCTCATATTTTCGGCTCATTGCACGGACGACGCTATGAAGGTTAGCCCCACAAATAGTGCTATGAGAAACCTCATGCCTCCAAGATACGGCTTGAACTTTATGCCGGAAACAACTGGAAGCCAGAAGAGTTTTCTCTAGTGAACACAAATATATTTTTATACAGGTGTCCATAACAGCTCTTTCCACTCTCTAAGTGCAGAGTTAAGAGTTGACACAATTATCCAACTCCATGCTAGTTAATCTATGGACTTTGTTACAATGATTGACTGACTCATCCTGCTAGGAATCAAAGCTATGAATTTATGGTTGGGAGACTAGCATTTAGCAGTCACCAAAATGACCACAATGGAAACTGCCCACCTATGGGCACTCTTAATTTATCGTAACCCAAAATTCTGGACCACCTGACCCCTGATAGTTCTACACACTTGCCAATCTAGTATTTACATTTATAAATATACTCAAATGACATTACCCAACAACACTTGTTTTAGCTACTTGCAACTTGGCTGGGCTTAATGTTTATTTGGCCAGTCATTTTAAAATATTTGCTTAACTTCACAAATAGCGAGTCTTTTCAGTGTTTTCCTTGCCTGAAATCATGTCATCTAGGGTTTCTCTTGGGAACATTTCTTGCACACTATTATGTTTCCTTTGAAAAGTTTTTTTTTTCTGGCAGCTTCATAGCTTGATCTCTCAGGGACAGTGTGCATTATTTTCTGCCGTCCCGTGTTTTGTTTGCATTTCGATAAGAGCTCAGCACCCTCTGAGTGCTCTGTGAGGATTTGTTGTCACGTCGCTTATGACTTTCCTTTGATACTGTGTTTTCTGCTCTCCCCTATTAAACATCCTGTTCTAGTAGAAACACGGCATCGTTAAAACAAAGATCCATCTTTCCAAATCTCACCTCAGCTGCTTTGTAGTTCATCTTGATACTGGTTACCTGGATCTTCAAACGTGACTATTTCATAAGAGTCATACATTTATTCAAGTCAAATTATCATTTCCGAAGTTATTTTTATATAGGACATGCAAGAAAACACAATGTACTGTTTCCTGGTTTAAATTCCCATTTAACAATCGAGAAAGGTAACTAACATTTACATCAGAAAAGCAGACCTTGCTGTCCAGAAAGGGTTTTCCTGCTTTTTCAAAATAATTACACTCCAATGCAGTATTGCCAAAGTGATCCCATGCTATTTCACAAACATGAGTGTAGGACATGTCCTAAAATATATACTTCAGCCCTCGCTCTTCTCCAAGAACGAGCAAGAGTAGGTATTCCATTTAGTTTATCAGATTTACACACCTTAAATGACAACCAGTGACATCTGGTTACATAAACAAATTTAACATTTAATTGCAAAACAGCAATTTATTTCATAAATAAACAACAGATGAAACATTGGTGTAGGAGATGCCAACTGGTCTACTCCCTATGTCAGGCTCACTATCTTAGTCAGTTTTCCGTAAGTCAAAAGCTATCCGGAATAGAACGGTTTAGCATCAGTTCAGGGAACAGTGTAAGCACTCCAGCCTGGTTAAGGTCTCCCACTGCCTTCTTCCCTGTAATTCAATAGTGAAGCAATTGTAGATAAATAGTTATGATAAACGATTTACATATTTATGCAGTCACTTATATACGTTAGTTACATTATTCTACGTTTTTCTCAGTAATATGTACATTTGTTAAGCAGAACTAATAAATATCTATATTTTTAAAAACATAACTATTATACACATTTTTACAAAGCAATACACATATATAGGTACATAACTGTAGTGCAAATAAATGCTTATATAAAAAGGGATATGCTGTATATTTCTGTTTGCGTATGGTTGTGATGTGGGAAAGAGCCAATTCTTGAGTTGTTTTCTGAAGATAAGGTGGCTATCTGTGGATCTTATGTTGAGGGGGGGTAAAGAGTTCCATAGTTTGGCTGTTTGAACAGAGAATGATGTGCCACCAATGGATTTTTTCTTGTACGTTGGGATTTTGAGGCGCGGTTCCACTCTAGAGCGGAGGTTCCTTTGTTGAATGTGTTTGGTGATTTTATTCCTGATGAAGAGCGGTCCTGTTCCATGTATCGCTTTGTGGGTGATACAAAGCAGCTTGAATGTGGATCTTCTGGCAACCGGTAAACAATGCAGGGCTTTCACACAGGGGAGATGTGGTCTTGCGGCTTTATATGTTTGAGTCATCTGGCGGCTGAGTTCTGAGTCCATTGTAGTCTTTTCATAGTCGTTTAAGGTGATCGGTGGTAGAGGCTATGGCGTAATCAAGTTTGGACAGAACAAGAGAGATGGTAGCCTGGACCTTGAGCGGAAATCCCAAAAGGGAGAAGATTTGTCGCAGAGTTTTCATAGTAACAAAGCTTGATCTTGCTAGTTTGTCCACTTGGGCATTCATTGATAGCTTGGAGTCATTCTGAGGTTTCTTACTTCCTTTGATACTTTAGGTGGTGTTCCCAGATCATCAGGCCAGGCGGCGAGCGGGTCATAATTTTTCCAATCGCCACACGTGAGTATTTCCGTTTTTGAAGCATGTATGCCAAATGCCCTCTGTGAGACTGTCGTGCTAGCACAGGAGGACAATCTCGAGCCAGAAGAGATCTAGATCATTGGTTACTGATGCCCTGAGAGTGCCATGTTGAGAACAGAACTAGTGCTACGCAATAGCCCTAGAAATCAAGACTGCCTGCCCCTGCCCCCAACTACTCTACTCTCCTCTCATAATATAATAAAAATAACTAACTTACTGACATTCCAAAAAGCCCTAAAGACTTGGCTTTTTAATAATTAGGTATGGCCATACTGATATATCATATCCTCTGTCTATTACTCTTTCCTGTTTAGGCCTTTTTTTCACTCTTGTGCCAGAATTCTCAGTGCCTAGACACCTCCGGGTAGTAGAGCGCTTTATAAATTGCAATTTTATTTCATCTTCAACAACATTTTGATCCCAAAACACACCCTTGTTTTTTTATTAAAATATCAGAGCATAGAGCAGTCCTCTTATGCTTCTTCGTAGACATTTTCATTTTCGGTTTTGGCATAGTATAAAGTTTAAGAATATTCAGCTTGAGAATGTTATCAATTGGCAAGCACTGCTTCATTGGAGCTCCGACATACATTGAAAAAAGGCAGTCATTCGGGCCTTTTGCAGTAAGCTATCTCCAACATAAGGTGACGTTTCTGCCTTATATTGCTTTATGGAAGCCCTAGCCCTCCTCAAGCAATCGAGTGGGGGCTCAGAGGACACCTACTCTCATTCTATTGAGTGGAGCAGGGTGTGAAGCATGATGAGGACGGATTGTCTTTTTCATTTAGCCTTGTGAAAGGAAAGAGGCTCTTTTAAGGAAATGATATGCAGAAATTATAAGACCATATCACATAGGTCCCAAAAATAGTTCATAGCTTTAGCAATTCATATGTTATGCAGGTGAGTATGTTACAGCACTTAGTTCAAATCACAATCTTTTCCATGTGGACAGCAATCCTGCGTGCTTAATCTATGAACAAACAAAATATATAGAGAAAAGAGCTTGGAATAAGGTAGAAGCCAAGGATTTACAGGAAGTACTATCCTCAACCTGTACCACGCTACCCAGAGATCTGGATGAAGCAACCAGGTCTTACTCAAACTGGTTGGAAGCAGCAGGAAATAAGCTTGCGCCCAAAAAACTCATTCGATTTAATAGACAGCGGCCTTCATCTCCATGGTACTGCAGGAGCTTAGAAATCAAAAATTACGTTGTAAGCACCTGGAAAGAAACTGGAGGAAGGAATACAAAGATAAGGAAAAAACGAATACAAGTTGAGTATTGCTCAGTATAAACAGTTGCTTCAAAAACCAAATTAGACTACTTCACTAGGAAAATCAACTCCGCAAAAAATTCGCCAAAAGAACTCTTTAAAACTGTTACCACCCTGACCCATCCAATCGTTCCTACCATCCCGGCTAGCCAAGAACTGGGAAAATAAAGTAGCGAAGTTCTTCTTTGATAAAGAATATTTTCTTAACTTTCTCGGACTTAAATATCAAGAATACTACCGTTCCGATGATCAGTTCCAAGATAGACGAAAACAGGATCTCTGTACTGGATAGACTTGCCCCTTTATCGGTTTCAGACACTCTCGATCTCCTCATGAAAGTGAAATCAGGTTCTCCGTATGATCCCTGCCCAGTATCCATAGCTAAATTGGCTGCAGAGCCAGTCTCACGCACCCTGACCACCATCATAAATTCAATGTACTCAGAGGGCTACTTTCCCAGAGAGTGGAAACAGGCATCCATTCTGCCCCTGCTAAAAAAACCTAGCTTGGATGCCAAAGACCCTAACAATTTCAGGCCTATATCTAGATTACCACTCCCGGCGAAAATTATAGAGAGAAACATGAACACGCAACTCAATGTGTTTTTACAAGAATCACAGGCGCTAAACCCAACTCAGTACGGTTTTAGAGAGGGGCATAGCACGGAGACAGCGCTACTCAAATCCACAGAGGAGATTAGGACCATTCTGGATCAGGGAGGAAAGGCTGCATTGATTATGCTGGATCTCTCTGCAGCCTTTGAAATGGTCCATCATGCTTTGCTGATGGACCGATTGCACGAGATCAGAGTCCAGGGCACCGCCTGGAAACTCTTCAATTCCTTTTTATCCAACAGAACCCAAACGGTTGCCCTGGGCGAATATAAGGCGGATTCATTCTCACTACCCTGTGGAGTGTCGCAAGGGTCTTCATTGAGTCCGACACTTTTTAATATTTATGTGTCCTCATTGGCGCCCCTAATTGAATCTTTTGGTTTCAATCTGACTTCCTACGCGGACGACACCCAAATAGTGGTGTCTATACGGCCTGAGAAGATGCCGGGAACTGCGCCCCGGCTCCAGGATTGTATGAACGCCGTAGGGGTCTGGATGGCACAAAATTGCCTAAAACTCAACTCCGGTAAAACGGAGGTTGTATTATTTGGCAATAACCCCAACTTTTGGACCTCTGACTGTTGGCCGAACAGTTCAGGGCCCCTTCCCACTCCCAGTAGGAAAGTGAAAAACTTGGGAGTGTGGATTGATAACGACCTTAGCTTTAGGGACCAGGTCAACACAGTGGCATCACGGATTTCCTATATCTTGAGATCCTGCAGAAAAATAATGCCTCTGCTCCCCAAAGACTCCCAAAAAACAGTCATCACAGCGCTAACAATGTCCTGACTGGACTATTGTAACAGCTTATATTTTAATATCCAGGAAGGACTGCTGAACAAATTACAGATCCTGCAGAATGCAGTGGCCAGACTCCTCACCGGCATACCCAAATATGCCTCCATCTCGGCGGAGATAAAAAAACTCCACTGGCTGCCGGTTAGAAAACGCACCCGATTCAAAGCCTTATGTCTGGTCTTCAAAGCCCTTCATGGAACCGGGCCAGACTACCTTCAACAGAGATTACGCTGGTATGCACCAAAAAGATTGCTGAGGTCATCAGATGCAAAAATGGTGATGGTGCCACGTGTGAGAAAAAGCCAGTTGGGGGCAGAAGTTTTGTAGCCAATGCTGCCAAGGCATGGAATGACCTCCCAATACATCTAAGAACTGTGACCAATCTAATGGCCTTTAGGAAAGCATTAAAAACATGGCTTTTTATGAAATAGTATCAGTGTTGCTTCTTCCACTCTTTTAGCTTTCAGCAGGACTTCGTACAGCGCCAGGACACCTTCGGGTAGCAGTAGCGCTCTAAAAATGTCAATAACAATAACAATATGAACTACTGAAAATCAGTGCCGGATTACCAAATTGGCAAAGTAGGCATCGGCCTACGGGTGCCACCCCTTTTAGGGGCCCCGTGACAACGGATCAAAATAATATTGATTTGATCTCGAAAGACAATTACAATAAAGCTTTCTTACATATTGTTTCCAAAAGATAGAAAAAAACGAATCAACTCAAAGAAACGAAAATGTTACATTAAAGACTCTATAGAGAAAATACTGTATTAACATAATGTACCCATTAACAACTTAAAGTACCTAAACCAGAGACATCAGATTCACATAACAGTTTGTCTCTTAAAAGCTCATCTTCTGTCAGTTTGTAAAAAAATCTGGTGCATTGGGTATTAGGAGATAATTTGCGAGGGGGCGAAATTTTGACTGGTTAGGTGTCTCTTCAGGGTTTAATTCGGTACTGCTGGAAATGCATCAAAAAGCACAGCATTGAGTACAGGATATTTACTTACCTATTTCTGTAACCCTTCTCATATCCAATTTCCGGACTGTTTATACTATGCACACATATGACGACAAAACAAATAAAGTCACGTATTTTCTCTTTTCTGCTTGCTACATGCTGACAAAACATTTTCTCTGTTGATAACACCACTTCCTATACTGTCTATGGAATTTTGGGATGAGCATGTTCTTCACCCCCTCTTCATCCAATTTACCCTTGGTCCACGTGAAAGTGAGTTAGGTCTTGCCTTGTGTACAGTGGCGGCTCGCATACGGCGTGCTGCGGGGCGGTGGTGCGGGGCGGGGGAGTTGCAGGGTGGGGGGGTAGTAAACTCGGACATACGACAGAACGGAGGAAAGTAATTATTACGTTCCTCCGTTCCGTCGTATGTCCGAGTTTACTACCCCCACCTTGCCCCTCCCTGCCCCGGCCCACCGCCCCACAACACGCCCAATGCGAGCCGCCACTGCAATTCTTATCAATGCTAATTAAACATGCATAACTGAAGAGTGCCAGACAGCATTGTTTTTTTAACAAACATTTATAGCTTTGGGAATTACTCTCTATTATACATGTGCAAATTATATTTTTTTCTTGTACATCTTTAACTTTCGTCTGGAAAAATATCTGTATCTGACTGAGTTTTCCGTCATTTTCTCATCAAACACACAAGTAGAACATGTTCGCACTCGCAGCCCGGCCATTCTGCCTTAGGCATGTCTAAAAGGAACGTTGCTTCTGACAGGTTTGTTATTTGATGTCTAAACCCTCAAACTGGCACCAGAGGAAAAATCAGTTTTCAGTCATTTCTGACCTATAACCATCTGCAGTTAGTAACTACCAGAGGGAAAGCTGTATATTGTGTTTCGTCGCTCAGCTTCACAGACTTCCAACCATGTCAGCTCACACGGTGGCTGAGAGGTGCCAAAAAGGTATGAGATGTTTTTGATGCATACCCTACTAACTAGCATTTATTAGCAAAAAAGCAGTCTATTGCCTCACTGTTTTACAGTTAGATTACAAATATAGGGATGGGAGCACCACATTGGCATGCTTGGTCGAATATTTATCCTGCTTTGCACATCCACATCGGAAAAAGACAGATCATTGAAAACAGTGGGAAGGTCAGTGTATTACAAAGTCAGTGATAACTCCTACTTAGAATGCGTTTGCGATGTTTCCTCTACATTGCACAAAAGTGCAAATTAAAAATGTCATAGATTTTGTTCACAAAACCACTTGATAGATTTGGCTGCAAGTTAATGCTTGTTCCAACTTAAAATTGTTTTGTGGTTTGGTGTGAGCCTGTAAAGTAGTTTTTGAAATAATAAGGTAAAGTAAATATTAATGGAAGAATAAATGCTGCTATATTCACAATTTATTTCTCAAGCCAGGTTGAGGACTAAAAGCCACATTTTGTTGTTCAAGAGGCCAAAAATCTCATCAGTTCCTACAACGTTTAAACGCCAGATCCTCTGGAAATGCATCTAATTTACCAAGAGGAGCTGTTTTTTTCATTCCAGCAACTATTGCAAGAATTTAAAACTGACTTGGCGTTTCTCGATCATTCACCCCCAAAAAAATAACGAATCAAGTGGTGCACAGTTAGTTCTTCCCGCTCTGGGTAGGGTATGGGGAGGGCGTGGAAGGAGGGGTGGGGGTGCAGAGAACATACCAGAAAGTAGGAATTAGTCTTTCATTATTAAAAAATATAAAAATACAACGTGAGGTTCGAGAAATGGCATTTCTAGTTCTAAAACACTGCAAAATAAAAAAGAGGTTAATTTGCTTCTTACCATCCAACTCAGGCTGAGGTAGAATTCAGTGAGTTAGTGAAAGAGTCCCAGGCTGGGCACAGTTGAAAAGACCCATCGTTGCCAAGGGTCAGGGAGCCACGAACACTTTATCCAGGGCACCCTCCTTCCCAAACCTTCACTGGTTAAATTCAGACTTAGGAAGGGTTAATAATACTGTAGGGTTTTCCTCCTTTCTCAAGGCTTGCGAGCACCATGGGGGATTAACAGCATGTTCCCTGGCATTACCCAGGTGCCAAGGAGAGAACCTTTACTACGCCTCAGTTATACCCTATGATCAGGAAATTATTGCTGGTTATTGAGGTCCACCAGCATCTTGCTAGATTCGTGGGCTTGCACAAGAACCAGGATACAAAGTTGGTGTGTCCCCACCTTTCTCCACCCCCAGTTAGAGAATGATACGGTGGTAACTCCCAATTGTATTAGGCAGTAGCAGCCAGTGTGCTGGACGAGCGGCAGGGGTGGTGGTGGAGTGTGGTGAAGGGGGGCCTAGGGGTCACGGGTGGGAAAAATAAAAATAAGAATAAAAAAAAACTTACCTGCAGCCGACCGCGTTGCTCTTCTGCTCCTCTTTTCCAGGTGGCCGTGGCTCCCAGAATGCCCTGCGGCCAATCCTGAAGCTGCTCTCACACATGAGAGCTGCTTCAGGATTGGTCTGAGTACCATCGATTTGCGCTCCAGGACACACTGTGAGTCTGTGCCTGCTCTCTCCAACCCAGTTGGGTTGCTGGGTTGAAGAGAGCTTTCACTGCGCATGACGGTTTGGCCAGCCTGAAACGGACGGCCAGCCAAACCGTCATGCGCAGTGAAGGGGGTACACCTATTACTTCCCTCAGGGCCTGTCCCCCCCCCCAGGCCCGCCCCCAAGACTCGTCAGGAAAGGAAAAATAAAACTAGTGTTTATAATAATTTTATTTTTCCTTTTTTACTGTTTTTGGGAGAGGCGACGCTCCTCCGTCATAGCGAAGGAGCCGCCGCTGATATTAGGAGAATTTTGGGCTACCCAACGTATTAGGAGCCTGGGAACCTGCGACGCTCTCAGTGAGAATGGCCTTTCTCTAGGAATCGCACTGTGAGGAATGATGAATGTTAGCACCTTGATTGCCTGCTGATCAGCTGTACCTCTATCTAATATTCACCAAACCATCAAACATCAATGTGAGTCCTGTTAGAGGCTAGGACAGCTATCACATGCCCAGGGTTGGACTGGGATGGAAAATAGGCACGGGCACCAAATAAAAGGTGGCCCCTCCTAATGATTAAGATAGCTAAAAAATGGTCTACATTTACAGAAAAGGGAATTTTTCAACTTGTAAACACATCTGTATAAGTGTTTTGTGAGGCGTGAGAGACTGGATGCATTTGTGCTTGCTGCAGACAATGTTTGTGGTAAGAGCAGAGAAATCAACAGTAAACATTAGCCCCCAGTTCATAACACAGGCCTACAAACAGCCAAAAAAAAACAGCCCACACACTGATCTGTCAGACAAGCCCTTCAGGCACTGCCTGATAGTCCCATACTCCAGTCTGCCCCTGCACATGTCTTGTCAGCTCCAACTGTAGATGGTTGAAAATATGAGGAAGGTAACAGCTATCATGTGCAGGGAGAATCTAGGTTCCCCAGAAACAGGTTTCCCTTTAAACAATGATCTTCACCGCTGTGGCCTTGTTTAACCTCCCATCAGGATCAGTGAATGCTGTAGATCAGTGATATTCAAAGTACGGCCCGGGGGCTGCTTGCGGCCCTCCTGGCTTTCCATGCGGCCCTTTGGTGAACAGAAGCACTAGTCTGCTGTTTACTTGGCTCAGCACTAACATTCAGAATTGAAAGTAGCTAAGACGTCCTGCACCACTTAACTTTAAAAACACGTTAATTTTTTAAAGACATCTGACAGTAAACGTGTAAAAATATGATAAAGTCTCTTCAAAATTCAAAAAGGTGGTTTTCATTAACATGTAGAACCTTTTCTCTTTAGTATATCTGATTATATCACTGCATTGAGAGGTATTTCTTTTTTATAGGATAGTTTTCAAGCATGAAGATAGAAACATTCATGCTTCCTCCGACCATGACAACAATGCCAATTGTGGATTAAGATGCAAGTCCGTTGTCATGTGCACCCTCTGTGTGGCCTGGGCTGCTATTCTAAATGGATTACATCATCAGATGGCGAAGGGGGGCGTGGCTTGACGCCTGTGGTGTAGGATGGCGTCTATGTGAGGCTCTGCGGGATGGGACGAGTCAGCCACACTCCGCCGCTGTTTGATCGCACCTGGTGAGAGGTTCCTTGCAGCGGAGGATGTACTGACCTCCCAAACTTAGTTTTTGGTGCTTTTGCTGCCATATGCGACTGGAAATCCTCCATGTCGCACTTAGTTCTACCGCTGCTCTGACCGCGACCGCCATCTTGTATACGGCGTTTTCCTCATTAACTGAACTCATGGTGAGAGAATCTCGGTCATACATATTTATGTTGGAAATATCTCTTCAAAAATCGGACTAATGCTTTGTCGGAGGCTTTTATAATTCATGAAACCTTTTGAATGACCTTTTTTCAATGTGTTTCAGCTACACAGCCGCCATTTTGTCTTCCTGCTTTGCTCCTGTCAGGTGCATTCATAAGAGCCTATCTGAGTAATTTTTCTTTTTGGGACTGTTCCTCATTTTTTGTCGTTGATTCAACGCACTATGTACTTAAAACACATCTTTTCTGAAATAAATCTGTTTTAACTCTTCACAAGGTGTGGCCTTACAACTAAGGAATTCTTGACTAAGTGTCAATACATTATCTCCTGTGTCCCTTTATGGGAAGATTGAGAAAATTGGGGACACCTGCGTCACGTACTACGCACACTTTTATTAAGAATTCCAGAATTTTTACGGAACGCTCTAAAATGGAAGACTCACTAGCCTCTATCTCTAAAGCCTCATCCTCCTCGAACACTGGCGCCTCTGCTGCTGGTAAAGCTACTACCAAAAGATTGAAGAAGGACCCACCTTCTCCACCAAAACCCTCTTCTCCTGTGTCTATAGATATGCTATTGGAGGAGATACGCGCTCTTCGTCCCTTCATGGATGATACTACCACCAAACTGCAATTTTTAACTGAAAATTGTTCTCAGAT
Organism: Calotriton arnoldi; assembly: GCA_963921515.1. NCBI lineage: Eukaryota > Metazoa > Chordata > Amphibia > Caudata > Salamandridae > Calotriton > Calotriton arnoldi. The sequence continues at coordinate 142,421 of CAWUFW010012053.1, forward strand.
GAACGATCGTCTCACTACGGTGGAGCACAGTGTTTCCTCCTACGCTCACACGAATGAAAGAGTTAACACGCTTCACTCTCAGATTTCACTACTTCAGCGTCAGGTAGAGGACTTGGAAAACAGAAATAGAAGAAATAATCTTCGTATTTATGGTCTACCAGAAGGAACGGAGGGCCCAGACCCTCTATCTTTCTTCAAATCCTTCCTTCCTAAACTATTGCATTTACCTGAAGGAACATCGCTCAACATCCAGCGTGCTGACATGTCCTCTTCTCGGAGACCAAGAGGGATCATCATGTATTTCCTCGAGTATACGGATTTACTCAAAGTGCTCTCAGCGGTTAAGTCCATTCAACGTGTTTCCTGGTCTGGCTCCACCTTATTTTTCGCTCAAGATTACGCTAAATCCACTGCAAACAGGCGTAAAGAATTTCTGAACATGAGACCTGACTTACATGCTATGGGGGCTCGATATGGCCTTTTTCACCCTTGCCTCTTCAAGGTTACTTTTAAAAATAAAACGACAACATATGAGGATCCTATCAAATTGCAGAGCTTCATCAATTCCTGCAAAGCTGATTCTATGGATATTTCTGGAGCTTCGTCTTCTCAAACTGTTTGATTGATTGTTCTTTTTTCTTCTCCCTTATCTCACATATTATAGTAACTTCTCTTTTCGACTTTGTTGTTTTAAGATCTGAGCATTTGGTTCATTACTTTACGATATATGTTTATTTGTTATATTGTTTCTAGTCGATTTTTCTTGTCTTGTTATTGTACTCTGTATTTCCTGATTCACTGTTTTGATGACCGTTTTTCTCTCCCTTTTCACAGGTTTGTTTATGTCTGACCCTGTTATTTACCCGTACCCTATGTGAGGTGCTGTGGTTAGTTCTCGTCTTTGTTCCGTTGAGTTTGGACGAGCCATTCGCTCCACGTGGTCTCACCCCTCCACCTCCTTGTGATGTCTTCAGATCTAGGTATGTTGTCTTTTTTTCATTGTTGTTTTCTTTCTTTCCTCCTTTATTTTCTTTATCTGATTCACCTCTCTTTCTTTTACTTTCTGCACTCCTTTCTTTTTCCTTTCTGTTTTATTATTGTTCTCTTACGTTGGTACTTATTTTCGCTAGTTCCTCTCTCCTACCCTACTTCTTGCTCTCATGGTTGGCTTGTCACATATTCTGTTCTATATCCTTTCATGGTGGGCTTAGACCCACATTTTTCTGTTGTTCTCTCTTCATTATTTTCATGTCTTTGAAAATTGTTTCATGGAATGTCAGAGATCTTAATTCCCCCATTAAAAGACAACGGGGGATATTCTCAAGAACGTGCGATAATCATCGCCAAAAAAGGCTAACGCACGTTTCCTTATCGCCGTCTATCGCGGGAAAATTAGTCCGTGTTAACGTCCTATTCACAACACGGCGGTAACATGCAATAGTCTCCCAATAACGCGTCAAATGGCCGCGATAACATTACTAGGACGGCGATAAAAATCTAAACCCGAACGTGAAAAAAGTCGCGATGGGCCCAACCGCGATACAAAACCAGTGATAAGCTGCGCCAGCCTGCAAGTCCCACAAGTCAGGTGGCCAAAATCACTATAAAAGCGGCAACCAAAAACACAAACAAGACCCAAACAACTGCGAAGCACCATGGAGGTAGCCGTAGCAAGTACAGAGGACAACCAGAACCTCACAAGCCCCACGGAGGACCAGCCTGGGACCATCATTGGGGAGACGGTGGAAGGAGTCGGGGGACCGGACACTGCACAACATGACCTGAGCCAACAGCAACAGGGTGAGTAACGACCAGGGACTGGGGGGACGGGGGGAGATGGGCACAATGGCACACATGCACAAGTATAGCACATCTGCGGACAAACCATACCCAAGAGTCACAACTCCGACCAAGGGCCCAATTTACCCAAGTCTGCAACATCTCAGCACTGCATAAGCACAGAAGTGAAAGGCACACCGCCTGAAAGGGATAAGGGCCAGCCAAATCAGACCCGAAGGGGCTACTCACCCACAATGCAGCACACACACATAAGATGCAGAGCACCCCAACATTGACAACAATGTGGTACAAACTGAAACACTTTCACAACAGAACAGAGGACACAACTGCTGCCGCGTGTGTGTAGAAAATGGCCATTCGCATTTGGCATAGCAGGAAACTGTGAGATGACAATGTACAAGTACAACCTCACATCCCTGATGGTGTAGAAATGCCAAGTGTCCCACTTCAAATAGGCGTCTCCTCATACACAGTCACAATGTACATTGCCATGCAGTTCGACAGTAAACTTGTTCAATGCGTGAACATACATGTGAACACAATGTCAATCTGCATTTCCCTTCACATTGCAGAGGGAGAAACAACACCTCCTGCAGAGCAGACCCAACAACACAGCACTGATGATGAAGAGGACCTCCCCAACATCTACACCGACGCACTCCAACAGCTCAGGGACAGCTCCAGCACCCCACCTCCAGGAGCAGGGCAGCCCAGCTGCATCCATGAGACCCCACCCCCTGCACAGGCCACACAGCAGGAAGCACACACCACCACGGCTGTCTCCCAGGACCCCCACGACCAACACATGGCATTCCAACGCCGTGTGTTAGGGTGCCAGGAGGAGATGGCTGACCAGCTGCGGGTGGGGTTCGACCTCATGGCAGCCAAACTAGATGCCATACGTTGGTGTCTAAGTCCCATCAAGGACCACTCACAGTCCCTAACGGACACCCACTGTCCGCTCCTTGCTCTACGACAAGCCACGGCTGACATCGCTGGAGTCATGACTCTGAGACAAGAACAACTGTCTATCACATCAAGAGAGCTCGCCCTGTGGTGGATACGGGCAGAATCCTTGCCCTTTTCAACGGAATCCCGTTAGATTCAAGACGCGGCCCTCCATCAGATGCATCTATCTATTTGCCACTGAAGGGAGCTTAAGGACCACTCAGAAAACTGATTTGGCGTGATCCTAGGAAGTTATCTTTCCTCCCTGGATCCTCCGCCTTGAAATACTGATTGGGTGCCATCCTCGGAAATCATTTCTCTCCCTATGGTTCCCCGTTAAGCCCCTCCATATGCGGCATTTACGGATCCCATGTATGCTCTCGAGCAGTCCCTGAGGATTATCTGGCCATACTTTTAAATGCTATATCACTTCCTTGATGTCTTGCTAAAATACCATTATAGGTACTTGGGTGTCCCACGCCATCTATCTTTCTGTATATGACCTGCCCTGATGAAGGTGTAGCCCCTGTTGTGGGGTCTCACCGAAACGCGTGTCGGCGTTTGGTCCTCGGAACCCGGGATCGGGTTTTCCTTGTTTTCATCTGGACCTAAACTATTGAACATCAGCTCATCTTCTGGCCTCTTTAACATCTTGATAGATGTGCAGTGTATGAAATGTATGATTGGGGTTCAGAGCTCACTGCGAATCTTTTGAGTGTGTATGTATGTATGTCTTTGTGTGTGGGGTACTCATTTTATTAGATTTAATGTGTTTGTATTAACATGCTATGAAAAAGAAAAATAAGTAAAAAATATATTTTTTGATACCTTGCTAATAAAAAGAAAAAACAAATTCTTTGTTTATCCTGGTTCTTTTCAATATATACTCCTGAGAGCCTTGGTTGTTCACTTATTATCTTAGGACTCCCTTGTGGGCCTTAGAATTAATTCTTGCATAGGGGCGGGTATTCCTCTCTTGATGTGATTTGTCTGTTTGATCCCCTGTTTTACCCGCCCCCATTCGTTTTCAGGGGTCCCTCCTTGTTATTGGTTAAGAACAACTGTCTAGTCAGAGTGGCCCCAGCGATGTCATCCGGGAGTTGGGACACATAAGGAGAATGATGGCGAGCTTGGAGCAGATGCAGGCGGAAAGAATGTTTGCCACGGCTGCACACCAGCGAGGTGTAGCTGTGATCTTCCATGCCCTGCAGATCCTCATCATGGCATTGCCACCACAAGGCATGGCGCGGGTGGATGCTGGTGCTACTACTACATCCACATCTCCTCCCCCTGAAGTGTCAGTGCCACACAGTGCGGCAGATTTCCCACCTCCGTCCCCTGATGTGTCACTGCCACACAGTGATGCAGACAGAACACCACCACCCGCATGTGAGGCACCTGACACATCAGAGTACGAAGATGATGATGAATCTGGCTTTCTGGCTAGAATGAAGTGGTAGCATTCATCTCCGCCATATGGCCGTGTTCAGCTTGGTTCTGCCTTCTGCATCATGCCCTGGAATAACACCTCCCACTGTCCCCCCATACACTGAGCGACACTCACCTTGGACCTCGACATGGACTGCCATATTTGGTGTGGTTACCAATGACACAGCAATCACACTGCGGACTGTAGTCTTCCACTCCCTATGAACTTGTCAATCCCGAAAGGACTCTGGCTGGCCCTCCACGGGCCAACAATGTAAAGTGGGGTTTGCATGGCCCTGTACTGGTCCAGCTCCAACACTCCACTAAATGTGATTAAAACATTCAACTTCACACAGAGGTGTCATGGCCATGATCATTCAAGAATGAAAGTATGGATGAATGTAGGGACAGTGATTCCACAAAAGGGGCACTCCCTGGGTAATGCTATCAATGCGCATGTATGGCTGTGACCCAGATAGGCATTGAGACACACATTGTCATTCAAATCAACACTCATCACAGTTGAATACAAGTGAATCTGCGTAGACTTTATTAGCATATGCGTGTCAATCCGGGCAAGATAAGTGCCACAACATTCAGACCAATGCAGCAGTATGTCAGAATGAGGAACGTTGCCAAGCGCCGCTGTCCACTCCGGGGGAGTGCCTCGCCTTTCACAGGTGCGTGTTAAGCCGCGTTGTTGTCTGCTCATGTATTCGGAGTCCAGGCGAATGCAGCCATGTCCACTGTTGTCGTGGGATATGTGACCAGATCTCCAAGATGCAACAAGGTGTCGGGACATGTGCAATGTGTTCCAATCAGTTGTGGCTGCAGGTCCGTAGATACTCGTCCATGAAAGCGATTGCAGCTTCGTAGGCTAACATTTCCAACATGAGGTCATTGTCGACTTCATCAAACAGGATGGCGAGGCGATCCATTAGCAGGTCCGGATAGATGTGCTGCGTCCACCCCCTTACACTAATTAGCACTACTGCCCAATAGGGGAGCGGTTCAATGTGGTCACTTCACACGAGGATTTGTGCAATCTCCCAGGTACAGCTGCCAGCATGTATGCCAAGTATCAAGGCATCCCATAAACGGGTATCACGGTGACACTCCTGGTCGTGGGCCAACAGGGGGCGCACACACATGTCAAAATCCAGTTCAGCTACCGTCCTGTTGGATTGGCAGACATCCATGGACCACTCGAACATGCACGAGCGACAATGCAACACAGGCTGAATGCAGGTGACGTTGGCAAGGCGGAAGCTTAGCCGGTAACTGATCCGCAGCACTGCAAATGGCAGTGCCCCCAGTAAATGCAGCATTCGTGCACGGTACAGTTCCACGTGACAGGGGTTGTGCATGTGTCCGGGATGTTCGGCCATTGCGTTAGTGGCTCTTGTTGAAGCGGCACTGTTCTGACCTGCAGCAGTTCTGTGGATGAAATGCCACATCTCGGATCAATGAGTTGTTTTAGTGTGCACTGGTTGTATGCCTGGGATGTTGTGGGAGTAAGTGTGAAGGCCATTCCATGCAAGATAACTTTGAGCAAGGACTCCTGTGTGTGGGGTGTGTATACGTTGGTCTCTCGTCAGGCTGTGCGTAATGTGGGAGTCGGCATCAGCTGCCATAGTATCTGTCAGGGGTGCCGGGCACATGCAATTCCGAGGTCGGAGGTCCAGATGTGCTTCTGCCTGATAGTTCAGAGAAAGGAGCTTTCATCCCTAGTGTAAGTTTGTAATCTGCTTGCATTCATGGAATGTGAAGTGGCTTGTTGGGGGTGAGGTGGGATGAGTGCGACTTTGGGATTCATTATTGACATGACTTGCATGTGGCATATGAGCGGCATCTCTGTGTGCTACGTTGCCTCACAGCTGCTCCTCCCTCCCCCCGAACCCATTTACTTATGTGCGCTGTGCGATTGCATCACTTGCACACCTACGGCACAGTATTGTCATGCCTGTCTGCGCATGTCCACAAGCCTGACAACGACACTGTGATGTTGGCCATTGAAGGTGGTGGGCCACGTGAGTGTAGGTCTATGTTAAGGATAGGGCGGACACAGATGTAGAGTACATGCCTGGCTGAACTGGCGCTGCTAATGTGGCTTGGCATTTTGCTCATGCTGCGGCAATACAGATACACACAACACTTGGCATGTATGATCCTGGACCCCGAGCGGTCTTGTGCTCCTTCATTACTCCGTTCGTGCGAGCAAGCCCTCCGGATGCATGCTACATTGCAACATTGTCACTTACAGGGGGGATGACTTAGCTACATGTCCAAGCTATTACCCACTCTGAGGTGACATGGTTGCGTCCGCTGTCCACAGCAAAATGTAATGTGGTAGGGCCCGGGGCCATCATTCATGCATAATGACCACACAGACACACTTAGATAGATAGTGGAACTGGCTACGGGCACGTGCGCCCAGCCCCTTTTTATTACCAGGATCACATATCCAGTGACGCCTGTGCTGGATGGGTGTGGGGTGAGTGTGAGCCAGCCCTCAGGGAGTGGTTGGTGCTGGCAACAACTTGAACAGTGATCACTATTAAAGCGGAAACAGAAAACACCAACATAACACAAACAACTGCGAAGCATCATGGAGGTAGCTGGAGCAAGTCCAGAGGTCACCCAATATTCAATCAGAAGGGGCCATGACTTGTGGTGCACTGAGCTAGGGGCACCAGAGCTGAGCGTGCTCATGTGAAAAAATTGTCAATGATTGTGTCCCTTCGGGATATTCCTGCAGCAGCTGCAGTGTGGTGTGTTACACCTGCCTCATCTTCACCATCATCGTCCCAGGTCTTTCACACTGCCTGAGGTGACATTGTTGCGTCCGCAGTCCACAGCACGTAACTCAATCATAAAGGGTCCATGAGCTGTGGTGCACAGTTAGTGGCACCTGTGGCGCTCAGCGGGTGCGCAGCCAGCGATGATGCGTCATCCGGTTGGGCCGCACTGGGAGCAATGTCTTTTGCCTATTGAATTCTGCCTCAATAAGGCCACGTGGCATTGACTTGTGGTGCACAGTTAGTGGCACCTGTGGCGCTCAGGGGGTGCGCAGCCAGCGATGATGCGTGGTCCGGGCGGGTCGCACTTGGAGCAATATCTTTTGCCTCTTGAATTCTGCCTCAATAAGGCCACGTGGCGTTGACTTGTGGTGCACAGAGTTAGTGGCACCTGTGGCGCTCAGGGGGTGCGCAGTCTGCCATGATGCGTAGTCCGGGCGGGCCGCACTGGTGGCAATGTCTGTTGCCTACTGGACTGCGTCATCTGCAATCGCGACTCGATCTGAATTGTGAGCCCTGCTGACCGCAGTGTAGGCCAGAGGCAGTATCCAGCACACACACAACTCCGTGGTGCTGTGCGGCTGGGTGAGCTGGGGGCCTGTGTCGCGGAAGCCAGCGATGGGCTGAGGGGGTGGCGGTCACGGTGACGGCCTCATGGCAGGGTGAGGGGCGCTGCCCTGGCAGACATGTTGGCCATCCCGGAAGTGAACCACGCCCAGAGCCCCGGCCTATTTATTCACACTCCTACGCTGGACTGGCATACGCCAGACGAGCCCACTCCGCTTACGCTTACAGGGGGGGACGGCACAGCCTCATGACCGAGGTCTTCCCCACTGCCTAAGGTAACATGGTTGCATCCACTGTCCACAACACTGCAAACACCTGCAGTATATGTCCATATGGACAGGTCTGAGCTCTGCATACTGAGGTCAGTCCAGCACATCACCGCCACACTTGGCATTGTGTGCATTCTTATTCATGGGTGACTTGCCTCCTTCACACATACTTGGTTCCCACCTCTCCCCACATTCTGCTATTGTGTGGCTGAGGGGCCATGCCGTGTTCGGAACGTCCGCTGTCCTGTTCTGCGCTGCCTCGGTGGTAGTCGGGGGGTGGTCCGGGGGGGGCTGAGGGTGGTGGCGGTGGGTGTTGTGGCCCTCTCTGGTCTCCGAGCTGCACGATCAGTGTCTCCATGACATGTGTTGGTCTTCAGGTGTGGCTCTGGGCTGGGTTCCCTTTCATACTGCAGGCAGTCGTCCTGCTTAACACCAATAAAAGACAGGTGTTAAATCCCTGCTGCTAACGCGCCTTATCTCCTGTTTTTGGGTCGCATCGCAGATCTAGCTGGTCATTGTGAATGTTGCGTAGTGGTGTTTTCGTGTGTTTTTGCACAGGAACGCCTACTCTGCATATTATTAGCGTTAGTTGTCTCTCTCATCCGTGGCAATGTTTTTTGCGGCAGCTATCGCTGGACAACTGGCGATATGGGCAGTTTGCACCAGTTTGAGAATGGGGCGATAATTCTTTCGCCACTTTTGCTGCGCTAAAGTGCCGATAACTCGGTGATAAGTCCTTGAGAATATGCCCCAACGTGTTTTAACACATCTTTCTAAACTGTGGGCTGATATTGCTCTTATACAAGAATCCCATCTAACAGACATCGAATCTATGAAATTGAAAAGGGGTTGGGTTGGGGATGTTTTCTTCTCGCCTGGAGATGGCAAACCCTTTGGTATCGCTTTGTTCGCCCTAAGTTGGCAGGGTATGCCCAGACGTGGGTCCCTTGCTCACTTTGCCACTGGATTCAAGCTAGCCTGGCTGATGACGGCTGAATAGCCAGAAACCGGTCCCAGGATGCTTGTTTCCGGTCCAGGGAAGACATGGCTTGGCAGTTCGGGCTGGACTGTTCCCATGAGGCACAGGGTCAGACTGATTTGCATATGGCCATGTCTGAACTGGGGTGGTGGAGTGAGCTAAAGAATGATGATGGATTAAACCCAGATCACTTGACTGGGGGTGAGTGTTTGATTTGCTCAAACGCTCCGTCCATCATCCCCTTTGGTATCGCTTTGTTCGCCCTAAGTTGGCAGGGTATGCCCAGACGTGGGTCCCTTGCTCACTTTGCCACTGGATTCAAGCTAGCCTGGCTGGTGACGGCTGAATAGCCAGAAACCGGTCCCAGGATGCTTGTTTCCGGTCCAGGGAAGACATGGCTTGGCAGTTCGGGCTCGACTGTTCCCATGAGGCACAGGGTCAGACTGATTTGCATATGGCCATGTCTGAACTGGGGTGGTGGAGTGAGCAAAAGAATGATGATGGATTAAACCCAGATCACTTGACTGGGGGTGAGTGTTTGATTTGCTCAAACGCTCCGTCCATCATCCCCTTTGGTTTCGCAGAGGCAGTATCCAGCACACACATAACTCCGTGGTGCTGTGCGGCTGGGTGAGCTGGGGGCCTGTGTCGCGGAAGCCAGCGATGGGCTGAGGGGGGTGGCGGTCACGGTGGCAGCCTCGTGGCAGGGTGAGGGGCGCCGCCCTGGCAGACACGTTGGCCATCCCGGAAGTGAACCACGCCCAGAGCCCCGGCCTATTTATTCACACTCCTACGCTGGACTGGCATACGCCAGACGAGCCCACTCCGCTTACTCTTACAGGGGGGGACGGCACAGCCTCATGATCGAGGTCTTCCCCACTGCCTAAGGTAACATGGTTGCATCCACTGTCCACAACACTGCAAACACCTGCAGTATATGTCCATATGGACAGGTCTGTGCTCTGCATACTGAGGTCAGTCCAGCACATCACCGCCACACTTGGCATTGTGTGCATTCTTATTCATGGGTGACTTGCCTCCTTCACACATACTTGGTTCCCACCTCTCCCCACATTCTGCTATTGTGTGGCTGAGGGGCCATGCCGTGTTCGGAACGTCCGCTGTCCTGTTCTGCGCTGCCTCGGTGGTAGTCGGGGGGGTGGTCCGGGGGGGGCTGGGGGTGGTGGCGGTGGGTGTTGTGGCCCTCTCTGGTCTCCGAGCTGCACGATCAGTGTCTCCATGACATGTGTTGGTCTTCAGGTGTGGCTCTGGGCTGGGCTCCCTTTCATACTGCAGGCAGTCGTCCTGCTTAACACCAGTAAAAGACAGGTGTTAAATCCCTGCTGCTAACGCGCCTTATCTCCTGTTTTTGGGTCGCATCGCAGATCTAGCTGGTCATTGTGAATGTTGCGTAGTGGTGTTTTTGTGTGTTTTTGCACAGGAACGCCTACTCTGCATATCATTAGCGTTAGTTGTCTCTCTCATCCGTGGCGATGTTTTTTGCGGCAGCTATCACTGGAAAACTGGCGATATGGACAGTTTGCACCAGTTTGAGAATGGGGCGATAATTCTTTCACCACTTTTGCTGCGCTAAAGTGCCAATAACTCGGTGATAAGTCCTTGAGAATATGCCCCAAAGTGTTTTAACACATCTTTCTAAACTGTGGGCTGATATTGCTCTTATACAAGAATCCCATCTAACAGACATCGAATCTATGAAATTGAAAAGGGGTTGGGTTGGGGATGTTTTCTTCTCGCCTGGAGATGGCAAACCCAATGGTGTAATAACGCTTTGTCATAAATTGCTTACTGTTAAATTGCTCTCCCAACTCTCTGATACAGGTGGAAGATGGTTGTACACTAAACTGCTAATTGGAAATGCTCCAGTCTCTTTGTTTAATATCTATGCTCCTACTATCGGTGATCCCTTGTTTTGGTCATCCCTTTCCCAACAAATCTCATTGTGTACAGATGACAATTTCCTCATTGCTGGAGACTGTAATCAAATTGTAGACCCATTTATAGATTGTAACTCGTCGATTCCTATTAAACCGCACAAAGCACATAAAATGTTTATCCAGACCCTCCAACAGTATAAACTCATAGATGCTTGGAGGCTTTGCAATCCCACAACGAGAGAATATACTTTTTATTCTCCAGCTCATCAGACTGAATCCCAAATTGATTACTTTTTTGTTTCTCATTTCATTTCACAATCATTACGTAGTGCAGAAATTGGATCTATTTTAATATCAGATCATGCCCCCATTTCTATTCAATTGGATGTAGCTCCTAAACCCGACAGTCCTAGGAGATGGCGTTTTAACAACGCACTCCTTTTAGACCCCAAATTTATCTCCTCTTTTACTTCCTTCTTCCATGATTATTTCTCCTTAAACCAAACAGATACTCTTCCTTTCCATGTGATTTGGGATGCTTTCAAAGCGGTTGCAAGAGATTTTATTATTGGCTTTGTTTCCAGGAAACGCAAAAATTCACGCAAAGCTACTGGTGAGCTATTGGCCGAGATAAAGAGACTGGAGCATTCTTTCTATACTTCAAAATCCAAGCTATGTCTATCTCAACTTGTTAAGACAAAGTTCCAATTCAACAAAGAATCGACTGAAAACGCTTCACTTTATTTGTTAAAATCTAGTGCTAAGTTTTATGGTGGACAAAACAAAGCGGGTAAACTTTTAGCAAATTACTTAAAAGTCAAGCATAATAAGTTTGATATCGACTGTATTATGGATGAACAGGGCACACTACGATCAAAAGATTCTGAAATATTAAATGAATTTCTTCTTTTTTATAAGTGACTTTACACACCTGAAATTGTTCCCTCGCATTCTCATAGTTCACAGTTCCTTGCCAACACTCACCGTACCCACGATACTCAAATAGATTTTACTCCTTTAGAAACAGATATGTCTCAACAAGAACTTCTCACTGCTTTGCATTCCCTAAAGAAAGATAAGGCTCTAGGACCTGATGGCCTTACGGTGGAATTCTTCGCTCACTTTGCTCCATTACTCCTTCCCAAACTACTTGTTCTTCTCAATTCGTTTTCACACATAGGTGAGTTGTCTGGATCCTTTTTGGAAGTTCTATTCTGTCTAATTCCTAAGGAAGGTAAAGATTTAAAATACTGTAAAAATTATAGGCCTATTTCCCTGGTTAACATAGATTACAAGATTTTCTCTAAGGCATTGGCTATGCGGTTGGAGACTTTCCTCCCACAACTACTTGGTGTGGAACAGTCTGGATTTGTAAAAGGTCGTCTTATTTCAGATAGCACTTGCTTATTCTTTGATATCCTTTCTAAATCCTCTCATTCATCCCAATCATTAGCTGCTGTAGCTCTAGACGCAGAGAAAGCTTTTGATAGGGTCAACTGGTCGTACCTTTTTCAAACCCTTAAGTGGTTTGGTTTGGGCCCAAAGATCATCTCCCTGATTTCGATTCTGTACTCTAATCCCTGTGCAGCCGTTTTTGTAAATGGTATAACATCTTCGTATTTTGAGCTATTGAGCTTTTGAGTCTGTATTAAGAGAAATTGGTCTTCCAGAACTTTTTAATGATCCTTTGGCATGCAAGAACATCTCTAAGCAGAAGGTTACTAACATGTTTTTGCTGATGACCGAGTACAAACGTAATGAATATTATAAGGAGAAATATGCTGTCCGGTCATATCGCAGTAACCCTCCACCGATAGAGGGAGAGTTTTCTTACCTTGCATCTGTAAATAGATTACAACATAGATTCATCTTGCTAAGGTTTCGAACAAATTTAATTCCTTGCATGTTAGGATACCCGGAAAATTCTTTTAATTATGCTGATTTAAGCCCATGCCCCTGTGATAATTCATCAGCGCAAACTGAACTGCATATAGTTCTATTCTGCAGTCTATATGAGAAGGAAAGGAAGGATTATCTGAAACCAATTTTAAAGAAAGGACATTTTAAGCAGTGTCGGGTGGCACTATATTTTTTAAAATCATTACCAGATCCTCTGGTATGTTTTTCTGTGGCGTCCTTCCTATGGGCCTGCATGAGGAAGAGAAAGGGGAGGGCACACAGAGCACTGAGATGACTTTTATAGACGAACTGTTTTTCTTATAACTGATTGTGTAAATAATAATATAACTGCTAAAAATAGTAAGTGAAGGGATTTTAATGATTTTAAAATTAAGAATTATTTCAGAAAGGTATGTAATTTGAGTGAAAATTTTATAAATGTTTATTAATTATGATGAATGTATTTGTTCTTTTATGATCATTTTTATTGTGGTCGAATAAAGAATATGACTATGACTATGATCTTAGTAGAGGTGTTCGTCAAGGATACCCTTTGTCTCCGTTCCTTTTCAATTTAGCTTTGGAACCTTTTCTGTCCAGAATACGTCAAAATAATGATATAAAGGGTTTTGAAGCGTCTGACAACTAAATTATGGGGGTCATTATAATGACGGGCGGATCACCACCGCCTGTATGGCGGTGGCGATCCGCCCGCCATTTCACACCGCCCGCATGTCCTTTCCCCCCGCCAAATTACGATGGCGGGGGGGACCACGGCGGACAGAAAGACCGTCCGCCGGTTTTCCGTTGGTCCGACTGCGGACCGGGCGGTAAAGGGGTCTAATATGGTAGCGGTGTCTGCTAGACACCGCCATCCATATTAGGATGGCAGCGGAGAGCAGCCTTTCCATGGCGGCGTTGCCGCCATGGAAAGGCATACGGTGTGTGCTGTTGGGGGCCCGTTGCGAGCCCCCAGGACTTGGGGGGGTGCACATGGGGGGTACCTATGGTACCCCCTACATTTGAATGCACAAGGTGGCAGGCACTGCGCGGTGCCTATCACGTTGTGCATTCAAATGCACAACATGTATTTTTCGCACTGCGGCGGATGCTGCTGACAGCACTGCCGGCCGCAATGCGTACAATACGGAATGCCACCGCCACCGTGGCGGTGGCATCCTAATACCCATGGCGGGACCGCCGCACCCCTTGCGGACGGTCCCGTATTCCGTTGCGGTGGCGTGCTGATGATATTTTATTATTCCTCTCAAACCCGCAATCCTCTATCCCTGCCTTTTTACAGGAGGTCGAGCGCTTTGCTTCAATCTCTGGTTACAAACTCAATGCAGATAAATGTGAGATATTACCCTTAACTAAGTATACTTTCAAAGATGATTTTAGTGCTTCGAATTTTTCTTGGAATTCTCAGTATATTCAATATTTTGGACTCTTTTTTACTCCTTTACTTTCAACTACAATCTCTCTGTGTTTAGAAAAGTGCATACAGAAAACCTCCTCATTGACAACTAGGTGGCATCCCTTATATCTCTCGTCGTGGGGTCGCTTGGACACCATTAAAATGATGCTTTCCCCCATTATTTTATATAATCTCTCTAATATTCCAGCTCCTATTCCTTTAAAAAAAATGTTTTAAATAAACTCTATCCTATCAACATTCTTGTGGAACAACAAAAAATCCTGCATGTCATTGTTCAGATTAACAAAGTCTAAAGCAGAGGGTGGGGTTAACTATCCTGATTTTCTTAACTACCATAAATCCTTTTTACTCTGTCAAGCTTCCAGATGGCTTGATGATTCTTTATCTGATTTCCCTTTGTGGGTAGTCCTCGAACGCGCATTCCTTTCTACTTTTTCCTTTAAGGAGTATCTTTCTTTCACCCGTAAACCACAATCTTTATCTACCCCTATTATCAAACATACCTGTAAGCTTCTAGACTTTAACTCATCTTTGTCTCCTACTGATCCAACCTCTTTATTTAATTCTCCTTTATGGCATAACAAAGCCATACTAATCCATGGGAAACCTATATATTGGACATTTTGGAGACAAAAAGGCCTAATTTGGGTACATCAACTTTTTTGTCGGAATGAGGTTATATCTTTCTCCAAGGCCACTCAACTCTTTGACTTACCTCCGTCTTTTCATTCTAAATATAACCTTCTTAACCATGCTCTATCTAATGCTTTTATCCAAGTTTCTTCTCACTCTCTTCCCGCTTCCTCTCCTGTCAACAAATTGCATACTTTCCTATATACCTGCCCCAAGGCCTCCGCTATCTATGCCCATTTACGTCTATCACATTAGGTTAGAGAGAAAAAACCAAAGTGGAACTTGCTTGTGAAGAAGACCTTGGTGTGGATTGGTCAACTCTTCTGTGGAATAAAATTTTGATCCAGATCAGGAACTCCTCTAGGGCTGCTAACACAACTCAAACACAATTTTTTATATATAATAGACTTTTATTTCATCCGGTCTTGTTACATAAGAGACACCATGACTTGCCCGACACTTGTTGGCCTTGCTCTTCCCCATCTGCTGATTTAAAACATTTCCTTTTTACATGCTCACCTGTACACGCTTTTTGGAAACTTGTTTGGGCTCAGATTAACTCAATTTTCGGTTCCAATTTCTCTTTTTCTATACCCCATTTATTTCTAGGAAGTTTATCACCATTTTGGAAGGATTTCATTTGCAACACAAAGATCATTGATTTACTGTTAGCTGTTGCATTTCAACTGATCGCCAAAAATTAGAAAGACTTGAATCAATTATCATTTCAGGCATGGTGGTATGCTGTTTGTTACAACCATAGACTTGACCCAGCTTTTGTTCACCCAATTCATTTAGCCATAAAACGTTTAAATCTATGGTCACCAATTACATTGTTCATCGATGCTGGTGCTAAACGTTCTTTTTCCCTATCCATTTCTCAGCAAGAAGTTGCCCAACTTCCGGGACATTCCTCCTTTTGACATCATAATGTTACATTTGTGTTTATTTCATCTTCATTTGATTTGTAAAATGTATTATCTTAATGCTTACAATGTTTTCTTATGGTATTGCCATTCCGTTATAGCTATGTTTGCATGATGCCTTTTCTTTATTGTATTTACTTTCCTTTTTCTTTTTTTTTTTGGTATATATTTATTGTCCTTCATATTTTGTATTTTTATCCCCTGTTCCTCAATAAACTTACTTTTGAACTCAAATAAATGGACTACATCATAGTTTATTAAAATAAACAGAAGAGAAGGAAAAATAAGCAAAGTGACAAAAAAACAATTGCCTAGAATGACACAGTTTGGTCAAGTGGGGAAGCCAGGATTTATTCACAGGTTTTCTGGCTTCACATTGTGCAAATCAGCAACTATATGTACATGCTTCGGTTCCCCTACACCCACTTTACAAACCCCATATCAAACGACCACCACCCTTCTGGCTTCAGTGTGGCCCGCGGTCACACCACAGACCATACTTTGTGGCCCCTGGGAAAATGTTTGTGAGTACACATGCTGCAGGTGCATTGTATGTGCATGAGAACAAATACATGAAGAAAACTTAAATGAAAGCTGTTTTATTAGGGGAAAGATATTTACAACTGTATCTGTAAACTTGCTGTGCATCAGAGGGGTGTATTGGAATAGGTGTGATAATGTCACAGTGTGAAGACCATCCTTCCAGGGAATACACAAATAGAAAAAACATTTTCTTTACACACAAAGATAGGAATCACCAAAGTGTACACCCAGGAACACAGCCTTCGAGGATCTGCTGAATCACATACAGGTGCAGCAATAGGAGGAATAAATCACCAAAGACTATCAATTGCTTAATTAATAACAACAAGCATACAATGTCAATGTTAAATGGAATTAAGGATACTTAGGGCCAGATTTAACAATTTTTCAGGCAATGCAGTAAAACAACCAAAGTTTCTGTGCTGCTTTGCATGAAAGGGAGAGAGCAGAACAGCGTCAGTCAGTCAGTCAAAATCTTTATTCGGCTGTATACTAGCCATAAAAGAATGCATCATAAAAAACATTTCAAAAAAAGAATACTACATTAAAATTGATAAGATACAAGCAATGATGATGATTCCATGGCAATAACAATTACAAATATCGAGGTATCAATCTATTAAAACAATTTGTCCACAGGCAGGGAGCCATAATGCCAGGGTACAGAAATTAATTGGTGGATAAAGAGAGGAACATCTATATACGGTTTCCCTATGGGTAGTTGTCACTTTCAAATTTCATGATTAATCATTATAGTGTATTAAGTCAACATAAGAAAATCTTGAGGCCTAGGCATATTTTCCTAATAGTCATTTTCCAACAGTATTCCGGAGCCGGACAGCGGAGGAAATATACTTGTAGACCATAAGGCAAATAAATTCGTCTTTTAAAAGCAAAAGATAATTTAACGCAGCCCGACACTTTCTAATATTTAAAACCCTTAAAAGTGGTTTTAAAAAACACGTCTTGGGTTAATATAAAGTTTACAAAAGAACATAAAATGCAAGGTGCTCTGGACTGACTTTGAATCACATGGGCACAAGTCCAGTTTAGCATCACAGTACACATCATGGGGGTATGAAACCAGTAAGTGGGAAATTCCCATCCTAAACCTTATAAGATAAAACATTTTAACATGAGTAAAGTAAAAAGAAAGATAGGACTCAGTGCCTGGGGAACAAACTAGCAATGTATGGTCAACAACCCTTTTCTTTACTAACTCCTGATTGTCTCTGATCAAATAGGAGTATGTTAAGAATTCTCTTTTCAGCTTCGCTCTTGTTAATTTAGCTATATTTCCGGGGCTGTCGAGACAATCCGACAGTCCCAGTTTCTCCAACTGATCATTTATATAGGTAATCCAGGGGATTTTTTTTGCACAGTCCAATTTCAGACAATCTAAAATAATGGCACGATTCAGAACTGCTTCCTCTTTTGCCCAAGTGTTGTGCCATAGTAATAAAGGTGCCAATTGTATACGAAAAGATAACGGTATAACTCCAAGTTCACTATGACAAATGGTAGCAGCAGTACTTTTAGGGACTGTCAGCAAATGTTTCATAAACGTGTTCTCAGCTTGTCGTGTGGTTTGTGGACTCGTGGTCTGCATTGCTAAGTTAGCTTAGGCCTGGCTGCCATGATGCCTCTTTGCGCCCGCTACATTCTGCCTTTGCCCTCCAGCCTCTGCTATTTTGGGACTATCTGCCTTTCACCTTTTTTCCTATTCCCTTTGGGTTGCGTCTGCACATGATGTACAAGGTCGAAAAACAATGTCCCTTGTTCTTGCTGATCTGGTCAGCCCCTCGCACTTAGACATAACACTGAATGCCACTGCACTGGAGGAATTCGAGTGCTTTTAATATTGTGATTTTCACTGTTAGAGACACTTGGAGAAAATCCTTTCCAGAGAGAAGAGCTGTGCTTGTCTGACGATGTAAACCTTACATCTAGATATTGAGGTATGGGGGTCTGCCAGCCAAAGCCCAGAGGTCTTCTGTTTTTATAATAAACTAGCTACTAGCACGGGGAGGGTGGTGTAGTCATTTAGCCCTATATCCACTGCTTTATGAAATGCTTTCCCGTTTATATTCTATGGAATTGTAACTATGCTTATTGTTTTATTCTTATGCATTATGCTGATAGTACTGGCACGTGTACTGTACCTTAGAGCACGTTAGTTAAAATAAATATTTTAAACTATACAGTGTCTCTTATTACGCACGTTGTGGACAAGTATGAGTGAGTTATGAAAGGGTGTTCTTGCTTCTGCGAGTCCTGAGAGAAAGATACTGTGTTCTGGGTTGTCTAATACTTGGCAGCATTGTTGCTAAGGAGACGCTAAAGCTAGTCGGATTGGGGTGTTAGGTGCTAAGGTATATGGTTGGCTCACCACTATATTCCGAGGTCCTATTATCCTGTGCATAGCTCTGGGTATGTCCAGAATCCCTACAACAAGCTCTCTGTAGGCCCATGATGTTACACGAGCCCCAGACTCCAGCTCCATATAAGGTGACAGCGCACGTACGGGCTTTATAGATGTCTACAATAGCCTTTATGGGTCGGGAGCCTAATTTGTTAGTGAATCTGAAGATAGCCTCCAGATTTTGGTTAAATCCCCTGGTCCTTGCCTCTACTAAATGGGACCAGGAACTATTTTGGTCAAAGAGAATTCCTAAGTAAGAAAAAGTGGGCACGTAAGACAGTTTTTCATTGTTTATGAAACAGGTCTTTAAGGTCTTGGGGGATTTACCCACCACCATAATGTGAGATTTCGCTACATTTGTTTTTAGGCCAAGATCATTCATAAAATTATTATAACTGGTTAAAAGCCTCTGCAACCCCATACCTGTTCTAGACATTAAAACACAATCATCAGCATATAATAATGCTGGTAGGGGCCTACGATCTATCAGGGGGGCATCAACATTCCCATTTTTAATGTGACTTTCCAAATCATTTATATATAAACAAAGTAGAAAAGGAGCAAGAACGCAGCCCTGTCGGACCCCACGATCCATCTTTATTGGGGCAGTGAGTTCACCACCAGCTCCATATCGGACTCTCCCCGTCACTCCCTGATGCATTGCTGCTAAAAAATGCACAATAGGCGGTTCAATGCCCAAGGTCAACATCTTCTCCCAGAGCCTTCCTCTCTGCACCCAGTCAAAAGCGGACGTCAAGTCCATGAACCCAAGATAGAGGGATCCGGGCTTGGCCATGCTGTACTTGCCTATGAATAGGTGCAAATTAAGGCACTGTTCTACCGTGCCCAGGCCTCTCCTGAAGTCAAATTGAATATCAGAAAACTTCCCATTTTCTGTTATCCTTGTCTCCAACCTCTCTAATATCACACGGCCCATTATCTTACAGGAACAATCAATTAAAGAAAAGGGCCGGTAGCATTTTGGATCCGACCGGTCTCCCTTTTTAAATATGGGCACTATTGTGACCGTTCTCCAAGAATCAGGGGGACCCTGAACCACATTGCATCTCAAGATGTTTGTTAGCAGCGGGAGCCACAGGGGAATATTAGCTAAAAATAAGTCTGCGGGTATACCGTCAAGGCCAGAGGCCTTGTTCTTCATAGTCTGGGACAAGGCCCTGTCCACCTCATCTAATGTCGGGGGTGTTAAAGTTGATGCACCATATTGGAAATTAATACTAACATGAGGGTCACTACCGCTTTTGTAGAGACCAGAGAAGTGATCTACCAAGGTCTCCGGCATAATGGTCACATTGATGTTACCATTATTAGTGCCATTAAATAACTTCTGATTGAAAGTTTGCCAAAAGAGTCTAAAGTCTTTGCTCTGGCATGCAGTATGGAGTTGTTCCCAAGCTTCTTGTCTGATTTCTAGTTTGCGCTTCTCTCGCGCCTGCTTGTATTCAAGGCGTGACTGCTTTATCTCCAGTGCATTACGAGGTTTCTCTTTTAATGTCTTAATTAATTTGTTATGGAGATGAGTGCATTGACTATTAAACCACCTTTTAATAGTCCGTGGTCTGACATTTTGTTTCTTAGTTAGTAGCACCTTTATTGTCTCAGTTATTGCCTCGAAAGATGTTATCATAATTTGGGAATTTATATTATCTTCCAGGCAGGCCAGAACTTGGCTTAGGTTAGTTTTTATGATTTGGTATAAAACAAAATCAGGATTTAGAGTAGACCATTTCCGTAGAAGCCCCTTATTTTTAACATAAGTTAGGGGAGATGATACTCTTGGAGGTGCAGTTAAATCATCAAGTTGAATCCTCAACTCCAAAGATTGGGGATAATGATCACTAAGACACATTTTATGTACAGTAAAAATCACAGAGTGTGAATTAAAATGATCAGACAAAGCAATAAAATCAATTAAAGTGCCTTGGCCTCTCCCAACATATGTTACTAGATCTGAACCTTCTATTTCAATAAGATCAACAGTTAAAAAAAGCGAAAATTTTGACAATAGTGAGTTAAAAATATTCCCGCAAGGATTATGATAAAAATGACAACCACCATCCGTGTTCCCAGCCAATAAATGACATGCTGACTGTTTTGAAAGGGGGCATAATTTACAGTTAAAATCGCCTCCCCAAAGCACTATAAAGTCCATATTTATCTCCTCTATGTGTCTCGATAATGCGATTTCCAGTTCATGCGCAATACTAATGTTGGTGGTGTTGAAGTTGTTATGATAAAAATTTATAACAACCAATGTCAGATTTTTCCTGTATATAATGTTAATGAGCAGGAAATGTGGTGACTCAAGCTGGACTTTTCCTAGTCTACCACTCAGTGTCGTTGAGACCAGAGTTAATAATCCTCCTTTGCTGTGTCCACCTAAGGAGACTTTGGCTGGAGTATGGATAGAATAAAAACCATTCATATGTACAGTATCACACATCCAAGTTTCCTGTAGGCATACTATGCTGTATTTTTCAGTGAAGGCAACCCATTCTTCTGATCCCAATTTATTCCTCAATCCAGCAATATTCCAAAAAAGACTGCCATGGCTGGTTGTATTTTTACGGGTGATGTACCCCCTCTCTATCACACTTGTAACTGAAACACAGCCATCTAGGGGATTCAACTCACCAGAAGGAATGGGGCTAGCTATCTTATGCATGGTAGGAGGAATTAAATTATCCAGGCCGCAAGCATGGACAGAAGGTAAGTCTCCTTGCATCTTGACATTGAAAGTTGATAGAGGGTTCACTGTAAAATCAAGGTTATTTGCACCACCGTACTCAGGCAAAGGGAAAGATGTTCGATTATACACCCCCCATGCCTGAGCATGAGGCGGTGTATATATTAAATCTAAATTATTATCGCCAAGCGCACCTGAAGCCTGAAAATTCAGTCAGTCTACCTGCTCTAATGGAGAAAAATTATTAAAAGTTGGAATAGCGAAAACAGGCAGCGTTTTGTTCAGTAAGGGGACGGGCCCAAGGCCTCTATTTGTCAACGGCTTATAAAAGAACCCAAGTGGTACTGCTACAATGGTGTCCCTCAAGTTGTTATTCCAGGAGAGCCTATCCATTAACCAATGTACTAAGGACCTGTCCCTAAAATATACGGCAATGCAATCGCCTGTTTCGGATTTTACCTGTGGGCCCACCCAAGAAACACGTTCAACATTATTAATGTTATGATACAAGACATCACTTCTAGACCAGTCCACTGTTTTTGCTAACCAATGTACTGTTTTGTTCTTAAGTTGCTTCCAGTCTTCTTCCTTATTGGTTTGCAGAGATGGAACATTTTTTAGGACAATAACATATGGAGTGGCTTCGGGTGGAAGATGAAGTGTTCTCTCGATGGCTTTCCATTGACCCGCTGAACGTGAGTTGTTATAACTATTAGTAGGATTGGGTCCACCTAGCTCCCTTTGCGCAGATGTTGTGCCTGCCTGGCCACCAGTTGTCGACATACTAGACTGAACCTCAGGGCGCGTTACCACAGGATTGGATTGGGGGGTATGAGTTGCCATGTTGATGCAGTTATCTGACCGTAAATTATAGCCCATTGAGTGCAGTGATGTCCCTGGCAAGGGCCCTCTCACCTCAGGGGGATCGGGGGCCTTCGTGGCCACAAAAGGTATTTGGACTGGGTATTTGCAACGACATACCCCTATAGCTGGAGGAATAGTTGGTGTACTAGTTAACCGATCAATCAACGACAATTTCTCCTCAATTAATTGTAGTTTACAAAGTAAAGGATTCAATAGCACAGACACCAATGTCTCAAGTCTTTTCCACTGGCCAGTATTACAATCGGAAGCCAGCAGGCTGTAGGTAGGGCTATTCGTCGTGGGATTCTGTGTTGCGCCTTGTGTGCCTTCTGAGGCTGTCGGGTCATGATTAAATAATTTAGCTGGTTGCTGTTTTAGTTTGGGCTTTTGCCTTAGCTTTTGAGAGGCACCTCCCCTACTCCGTTTGACTGGGGGTTCGGTGATAGCTACTAGTGTCGATCTTGCCAAATTATCCCTTGGGTTACCCCTTAAGTTTTTTTGGGATCTAGTAGAAACCTCACTGGTGCCACTGGTACCAGGAACTGATGCTGTTAGTATTGTAGTGGGGGCAGGCAATACAGTGGGGACGGTGGACAAGCCCACTAAGGGCAAGGATGCCACTTGCACTGGCGAAACATCACTCCCCGTTAGGGCAGCGACCGTACAGATAGAATCTTCTGTCAGGATAGATACGGAGTCAGCTGGCATTGATGTTGAATCCACTGACCCCCTGGGCCTTCCCGGTCCTGCCAGTTCATCGTGCGGGTACTCATCAAGTAATTGGGAGGCTACGGGGGATTTGGCCATAATTATGCATCCTATAGAGGATCGTTTTTGAGTGACAAAAGTGTCCAAGGAAAGTCTTTTTTCTGTGCGCTGTATTTCATGTGTCAGCACCGACTCAGCCCTTGTTAAGAAAGCATCTAAAGTCCTCACAATTCCACCCCCTGCAGGCATATTTATGTCCTTACGCTTACTCATCCTTTTGGTCATTATGGCAGCTAAAGGGACAGAGATGGCAATAAATAAACCAGTACCTTTAACGCTTGAATCCTTGAATCCTGTGCCCCGGCTCGGATGTCAGAGAGTGGGCCCAGCCCAGCCTCTATCGGGCTCTGATGGGCGCAGACGGGCCCGCCCTTGGCACGGGCTTTGCCCCGGCGCGGCCCGGGCAGCGGGAGCCCGAACAGCTTTTAAGCGCCGGCTGGCGCGGGAAGACTGACGCGTGCAGCTCCTGCCGCAGTGCGCCCTGGGCGGTGTAGTCCTCTGGGCCTCCGATGCAAGGGAAAGAGCAATGTGCCAAATTACCGAACCGCTTTTAAGTGCCGGCTGGCGTGGGAAGACCAACGCGTGCAACTCCTGCTGCAGTGCGCCCTGGGTGGTGTAGTCCTCTGGGCCTCCGATGCAAGGGGAAGTGCAATGTGCCAAATTTGATGCTCAAGGGCTCCCACGCTGCGGGAGCCCGAACCGCTTTTAAGCGCCGGCTGGCACTGGAAGACCGACACATGCAGCTCCTGTCGCAGTGCGCCCTGGGCGGTGTAGTCCTCTGGGCCTCCGATGCAAGGGAAAGTGCAATGTGCCAAATTAGATGCTCAAGGGCTCCTTTTTTTTCTTTTCTTTTTTTTTGGTATATATTTATTGTCCTTCATATTTTGTATTTTTATCCCCTGTTCCCCAATAAACTTACTTTTGAACTCAAATAAATGGACTACATCATAGTTTATTAAAATAAACAGATGAGAGGGAAAAATAAGCAAAGTGACAAAAAAACAATTGCCTAGAATGACACAGTTTGGTCAAGTGGGGAAGCCAGGATTTATTCACAGGTTTTCTGGCTTCACATTGTGCAAATCAGCAACTATAGGTACATGCTTCGGTTCCCCTACACCCACTTTACAAACCCCATATCATACGACCACCACCCTTCTGGCATCAGTGTGGCCCGCGGTCACACCACAGACCATACTTTGTGGCCCCTGGGAAAATGTTTGTGAGTACACATGCTGCAGGTGCATTGTATGTGCATGAGAACAAATACATGAAGAAAACTTAAATGAAAGCTGTTTTATAAGGAGAAAGATATTTACAACTGTATCTGTAAACTTGCTGTGCATCAGAGGGGTCTATTGGTATAGGTGTGATACTGTCACAGTGTGAAGACCATCCTTCCAGGGAATACACAAATAGAAAAAACATTTTCTTTATACACAAAGATAGGAATCACCAAAGTGTACACCCAGGAACACAGCCTTCGAGGATCTGCTGAATCACATACAGGTGCAGCAATAGGAGGAATAAATCACCAAAGACTATCAATTGCTTAATTAATAACAACAAGCATACAATGTCAATGTTAAATGGAATTAAGGATACTTAGGGCCAGATTTAACAATTTTTCGTGCAATGCAGTAAAACAACCAAAGTGTCTGTGCTGCTTTGCATGAAAGGGAGAGAGCAGAACAGCAGCATATCTAGTAAGATAGGACACTATATGCCCCCTGCATGCATTTGGCTGTCTTGCGCTATGCACACATCCTTGCATCATAGTGAAAGGGTGTGTGTGTGATGTCCAGCCTAGGTTTTGTAATGGAAGGGTATGCTTCCAGTACAAAATACTATACTCAGATATGTTTTTCACATTTTGTATGTGTGCTGTAGACAGGAAATGCTTTGAGAAACCTTTTAAACTCAGAGTTAGAAGAATGGGCCACAGCCAATGCATTAATACCTATCACACATTCAGGCTTTAGACAAGGCAGCAGCACAGAAGACAATCTGGCAATTCTTTCCTCCTTGATCGAAGCAGCAAATAAAAAACAAGCCCCAACTCATATGCAGCCTTCATTGATTACACCACTGCCTTTGACAGAGTTGACAGAGCAAGGTTGTGGAAAAGCTTCATAAATGTGGCATACCGGCCACACTGTTGAGAGCCATCATGAGTTTATATGTAAAGACCTGGGTGAGAGTCAAAGTCCCAGCTAACAGAGTGACTACAAAAAAGATCTGGACAAACCAAGGGCGGATGTATATTGGTTCCCCTATTATTCAATATTTACTTGGCCCATTTAAATAATGCCTTAACTGAAGTGAATGCATTTCCATCTAAGTTCGCTGGCTCTCACCTTCAGTGTTTACGATAAGCAGACAACACGATCATATTTGACCATACAGCTGATGGTCTGCAAAGATCGCTGAATGCTTTGTCCCTCTATTGCAATGCAAATAAGATTTCTATCAAGACCTCAAAAACAAACATACTGGTGTGTGGGAGGAAGAAAGTCAAGAAGAACAAACTTTTCTGGATCAGGTGAATATTGAACAGGTATCTAGCTTGAAATATCTTGGCATCTATTTCAACCAGCATGGCTCACAGCAAGCACAAATTGAGACGATGAAAGGAATGTCGACAGCCATGATTATTAGCTTTCAAAAATTGCTAAAACAAATGAGAGGTCCTGACCTAACTCCAAATCGTTACGTCGTTGATGCCAAATGTACCTAACACTATCACACAGCTCTCTAATTTCAAAGATCGTCTAGGAATCTGGCTGGACAAAGCACAGTGTAATTGTTATAGAAGACTATTCCAACTGCCTGATGCCACCCCGTCATCTCAAATACATCTTGAATTCAATCTAAGCAAGCAAGTGATCCCGGGGAAATAAGATTCTTACGTTATTATATTAAACTCAAGGCTGTCCCGCCTGGCAAGCTGAGGGAGTTCATATGGTCAAGCATGCAGGACAGTAAGCTCTCGTGGGGATCATATGCAATGAGCTCAAATAATGGTGTGGGAGTCCAAAAAATCATTGAACTAAACCTTTCACAAAAACTGTGTGCCAAATACTCACAAAAAATGAAAGATTAAAGTCGGCTGATGATGATCGACAGGAGCTATCAGCAAAGACCCACACAAACTTCTGTATCTCCCTTTACCAGTCCAACGGGAGGGCTCCACATCTATCTAGCCATATAAGTCTAGAGCAGAAAAAACACCTAAACAGATGTGGTAAATTACCTCTGAAGGCCTATAAATATGTCAGCTGAAAGGATTGGAGGCCCTGAAATTCTAGAATGTGTAATTATAAACTTGAGTCATTGCTGCATGTAGTCAGTATTCGTAATTTGTATTTGTAACAAATTGAAGGAGTTAAGGCAATTTTGGCTAAAACCAGTATCTTGCCATTTAGAAAATGCCAGAAAGGGATAGAAACATGTCCAGTGAACATCCAGATTTTTGAAATTCCTGAAGGACGTTTATAAAGCCATGAATAAGAACGCCCCACCTGTATAGAATTCCAAATACAGTTCCTTTTATGTTTAAATACAGCATTATGCCCCCCACCCATTATTTATTTTTCGTTATAATAGTGGGTAGGTGACCAGAACGGCTTGATTCAAGCATTTTTGATCCTTACTGTACGTAAGCATAACAGTAAACTGTTGCGGTTTTTCCACATGTCACACTGCACTTTTCTTAGTCCTTATTGCAGTTTTAACAGTCCCCGGAAAGTAATCTGGGTCAGATGATAGGCAATATAATGGCATATGTACGATGAGATAGCCCTGGTCAGCACCACACACTTTACACTCCCTAAAAGAGCAGCAAATGTACCATTTTGTACATTGTTTTACATCTACAACGTTAGAATGAGGGAGTTGTAAGGGGAATGTTTTACTTATGTCTCATTTTAAGAATGAAGTTTGCAATATCTTGAATTTTTACACTGTTTTTATGCCAAACTCTTACAATTTTAAATAACTAAAAATAATAAAATTCTTTACTTACTTACAGCACATATGCAATGTTAGAAAACTTTGGAGTAAAGAGAATTTTTCTCCAATGTTATGCCTGCCTTGCGGAGGAGTAAATTTGTTTTCTCACAGCCCTGTCTACCCTTTTGTACTGCTTCTTGATGTAATGCACTACTTTCCACCTCTTTAGGGCTTCCACTACAAATAAAGCCTTACACTAGAAAGTATCTCCCAATTGAACTATTTTCGTCAGTTTGCATCAATTTTAGGCCAGAGCCTGGTGCGAAGTGTTTTGAAATCTGAGCTTTATTTTCCTCTGTGTGATTAAAATTAGTTGTTACTTATGAGAAAAAACATATTGCTTTAAATAATAATTTATGACGTTTCTGTAAATTCAATTTCTTCCACTTCTCTTAGGTTGTTTGTTCTCTTTGTCCAGCATTGGTTTCTTTCTTGGATGTAAGTGCTGACATAACTGCAATCATGCAACACACGTGAGCATTGTCATTGAGTAAAATCCTAAGAAATAGTTATGTTACAAAACAGTACATTAAACCAAATTTCTTTCCTGCAGTATTACTCTATATCTCTCATACTTGTATTTTCTTATGAAGGTTTTCAGAAACAAAGACAATACAGTTTCTTTTGTAAAAATTTTGTTTTTCTAACATGCCTAAACTGTCATGACAATTAGAGAAAAATCCTGAACACCTAACCTCATGAATATAAAGCAAGCATGAAAGTCCCCACTAACATGGTCTGTTGCCAGCACATTCCATTTGTACACAGGTAATATTCTTATGAATATATGCCTGAATATCAGCAATGAGAAAACAAATGTAGGTGATGATGTTAGTAAATACCTGATTAGAGTTTATTTTCAATGTTAATTAAAATCGTGCACTTCATTTGCCTTATTAGTGTTCATAATGTTTATGCACTGTGCTTGTTTGTATAAAACATTTTCCTTAATAAAAAAAGGTTGAGCATACATAACTTACATTATGAATATTTTACTTGTGCCCTTGATTTTTTAATCCCTCTAAACAGCATGACACTAAACATAAAACGCTTTATCCCTAACTTGACCATTGCATATGAGGCTGTAGGCGCACAGTCACAGGCACACAGGCTCTTCATACCCCAATCTCCTTCAGGGCACATTACCTGCTCAATAGTCTACATTTTTCTTTGGGGAGTAATATAGAAGTTGGAAACCCTAAGTTCTTTGCAATAACTGCCTTCTATAAAATATTCTTGCAGTTCGGGTAACCATCTGCTTCCAGTTCATTTCGGAGTCTGTTTCCCGCTGTTGACATTTGTCTGAATGTCTAATACATTTTCGGTGTTATAGTCTTTTTTGCTTCAATTGAACTAATTAGGCTAACACACCTGAAGTCAACAATTAATAGGTGAAAAATTCAGGACTGGAGAGAGTGTCCGTAATGACGATCCATGAGGTGGCTCCCCTACATAACTGGAATACTACCAGACCTTTTTATGACTTACATTTTTCAATTCCACTTCTACTGGTAAAGGGCAAAGTGTCATTTTAGCTTTCCAGGAAAACAACATTCATGGGGGCGTGGCTTGATGCCAAACAAGATGGCCGCTTGCTGAGGGAGCTCCGCGGGGGCTCGATCGGAGTGTCGGCCGCCACACAGACTCAGGATAGCACAGCTGCACGGAAATGGAGTCCTTCATGGTGTGAAGGACTCTGGGTGAAGTTTCTCTTGTTTTTCAGCACCGGTGAGCGTTTTTTTTTCTGGTTTGTTGCGGCTGGCGCATTTCCCCTCACGGGACTGGCACCCGCCATTTCGTTTTAATGTGCTTTTCCTCCGCACATTTTAAAACAGAGCAAGGTTCTTAATTTTGGCTACAAGTTAAGTTCAGACCAGAGTCTACTTTAGCTATGAAAGACTTAAAATCATACATTGTATGAACTCGGTAGTCTAAAATAGCTACTCATGTTGCAATGCTATATAGCAGTATCAGTGAAAAACAAACCTTTGCATGTGTGAAGGCGCAGCTAACTTGAGAAATGGGCATACTGTGCTAAGAGTAAAGATCTGGAGCTTTGTAAAGTTAGACACCTCAGAGAAAATGTGTGTCTGCTAAAACCAAATTTGGAAAGCTGCACATATTTGTCAAGTTTGAATATTTTGCCCATTTTTGAGTGTAAAGCGTACCCCTATTGGAAATGGGTAGCAAAGGCATACGTTTTGGCTCCTGATATGCAACCCGATCTGCATTGGGTCTGCATTTCTTGTTTTTAAGGGTGTTTTTTCACCATGCTGAGCAGCAATTTTCTATTTAATTAAAGATTTTCCCTTGCAAGGAGAGGCATAATATTTTTAAATGCCTGTCAATTTCGAAATATGTTGTTGGACCTTAGTGCTTTTTCTTGGAATTTCTACATCTTCTTGAATATTCTTTTGCTGGCTTCCTCTCCACAAACAATATTTCTGCTTATATGACTTGTTTATTGTTGCTGTGCTTTCATCAATGTAAAATCATTGTCTGAAATTTTATGGGGAGAATGAAATCTACACGTCTTGTTTCCAGTACTTCTTCAGCATCCTCATCTTTGGTAGATCATAATCCCTTTGCTATCCTTCAAACAGACATGGAAGACTCTGAATGAAACACAATATCTCCCCCTGTAGGTGCAACAGCAACGTTGTCCAATATTCCGCTGTCCACCAATAAACTTACTTCTAAATTTACCACTTCCTCTACGCTTTCCTCTACTTAATGTGCCAAAAAGGACCCTCCCTCACCTTTTACATCCCCTCTGCCAGGTGCCATGAAGTTGTTTCTTGAAGTAATTTGTTCTCTTTGGCCTTATATGGAGGAAACTAACAAGCGTCTTCAAGCCTTAGATGAATGGTCGAATATGGAGCATAAGGTTATGCAAATTAAGCAACGTGTGGATTCTGTTCAGGATATGGTGAATCAGGTCCCCTCTATGAAATTGGAAATTACACAACTTAAAAAGCAAGTGGAAAATCTTGAAAATCGTAGTAGGCACAACAATTTGCCCATATATGGTTTGGCGGGAGGTTTGGAGGGCTCTGATCCTATTTCATTTTTTAAATCATTCCTCCCACAAATTCTTGGTATTCCTAACTCTCCTGTTTTGAATATTCAAAGAGCACATTGTCTGGGCCATGGTCCAAATTTGGCAACATCCTTTACCAAACCCAGAGGTGTCATTATCTATTTTTTGGGAATAAGATGACTTATTGAAAGTTCTGCAAGCAGCCAAACTTAAGGGGCAAATCTCTTGGCAAGGATCTACTCTTTTCTTTGCTCAAGACTATGCTAAAGAAACAGCAGATAGAAGAAAGACATTTTTGGACATGAGAACAGCATTTCGAAGTCTCAACACCAGATTTGATCTCTTTCCTCCGTGTCTTTTTAAAGTTACTTATAAGAATAAAACCATGACTTACAAAGATCTGCTTCACTACAACGTTTTTTGGATCATTGCAGAGAAGAAGATATGGACATTTCCAGGCTCTCTAGTGTTTAATTTAATTGTATTAATTGTTTTAACACGCTCTGTTTCCTAGTGGATTGTTGTCAATGCATGTTTTCGTTTTTTGGCATCCTTATGTGTTATTTATCCTTCATGCATTTTTTTCGAACATAATCTTTGTGACTTTCACACATGATCTTTGTGATTCCCGGTCTGCGTTGGATGGTATTCTCCCTCCCTGAATCACCCTAGGTTGCCTGGTTAGTTGTGTCATCTTCCTTATGTGGCTTCACCACCCTCATCTTGTACATATTATCCGTAGTCAGTTAATTTGTTCCCGAAACTTATGGGGCCTGATTCACAGAACTAACTTACGTCAAAAACGTAAAGTTAGTACTTTTTGGTATTCACAGAATACACTTACTCATTTTGGTATTCACAGAATGAACTTACTCATTTCGGTATTCACAGAAGTTAGTAGCCCTAACTTTAGACTCCTAAATGCCTTCTGTGAATACCGAAAGTCTTAAAGTTAGGATTTTTCTCAGTTTAGGAGTAGTAAAGTTAGGACTTTACTACTCCTAAACTGAGAAAAATCCTAACTTTAAGACTCTTCGGTATTCACAGAAGGCATTTAGGAGTCCTAAAGTTAGGACTACTAACTTCTGTGAATACCGAAATGAGTAAGTTCATTCTGTGAATACCAAATGAGTAAGTGTATTCTGTGAATACTAAAAAGTACTAACTTTACGTTTTTGACGTAAGTTAGTTCTGTGAATCAGGCCCTTCGTTCATGTTTTTCCTTATTGCACATATTTCTCTTTTCTTGTCTTCCCTTTTCTGTCTTATTTCGGATACTCTTCTTTCTCCACTAAATATTTTTCTCTTTCTTCACCCTTTCTATTCCTCTTCTTTTCCATACTTAACTTTCTATTCATTTGCTATTTCTTCCTCTTCCATAACTACTTATTTCTTCTTCTATGCTATTCAGTTTTGCTGGTATAGTTCTGCAAGTTCTTTGTTAATTATTATTGCTTATACAATGTTATTGATTCTCAACTGTTGTGATTTATACCATCCACTGTTTATATTATTTCGATTTATATAAATGGGTTTAAAAGTTATTCCTTGGAGGGTTTAGGTTGTCCTATAAAACGTCAAAGGGTGCTAGCTCATTTATCTAATTTGAATTGTGATATAGCTTCACTACAAGAAACCCATGTTTTAGACAAAGAAATTTCTAAACTTAAAAGACAATGGGTTGGTCATGTTTTTACCTCACCAGGTATGGGAAAGCGTAATGGAGTAGCCATTTTATGTCATAAACGTCTTGATTTGCAGGTTCTTATGCAAGATGCTAATAAATTGAGTAGGTGGGTCTCTGTTTCTTTGTTGGTTAACACAATTCCTATGACTCATTTTAATCTTTATGTTCCTATTGCCCCAGACACTCTTTTTTGGCCCGCAACATTATCTAAATTGTTGTCCTTTCAAGATGAATATCTGTTAGTTGGTGGTGATTGTGATGTGGTTTATGACTCCATTATTGACCGTAATTCTAAATCTAAATTCATTTCCTCCCAGATGCATTCTCAGTTTACATCTACTATTCAACAACGATCACTAGTGGATGCTTGGAGATTACGTAACCCTACACTCTCAGAGTATACTTTCTTTTCCCCTGTACATTCTTCCCAATCGTGATTAGACTATCTTTTTCTCTCTAAAGCACTTGCACAACATACTACTCATTCAGATATTGGTTCCATATTAATTTCCGATCATGCTCCTGTTACTTTAGTTTTGGATCTTTTCCCACCTACTCAAAGTACTAGAAAATGGAGATTCAATAACTTGCTCCTTTTAGATTCTAATTTTAATCACAAATTTGAAGCTTTTATTACTACTTTATTTTTTGAAAACGAAAACCCGCCAATGTCCCCACAGATTATATGGGATACTTTTAAAGCTGCCTTTATTATCTCTTTTGTATCTCATAGAAAGAAAACTTCCCTACATAATTTAAAGTTATGTACGGCACAAATTAAGCAATTAGAGCATTCTTACTACTGCGCAAACTCTAAGACTTGTCTTGATGAACTTATATAATCCCAGTTTAAATTCAATCAATTATCCACAGAAAATGCCAATTCGTTTCTACTTAAAGCTTCTGCTAAATATTATGGATGTCAAAATAAGGCAGGGAAACTTTTAGCTAATTATCTCATCAGAGTGAAAAAAGAAAGTACCACGATTGATTCTATCCTAACTTCTACTAATAGTATGGTTTATAAAAATGAAGATATACTATCAGAATTTACACAATTTTTTCAATCTCTTTATACTCCTGAATCCCCTGTACTTCAAGAAGATATTTGTCAATATTTGTCTTCTATTACTCCAGCTTCTTCTCCTAATTTAGGTTTTTCAGTTCTAGATGATGATATTCGAGACCTTGATATTCTTACTGCCATTCGTACTATTAAACGTGGTAAGGCCCCAGGACCTGATGGTTTCAAAAATGAATTTTATTCTCATTTCTCTAAATCACTTCAACTCTTTCACTTTTTTATTCCTTCATAAAAATCCAGTGGCTCTTTTCAAGATGCCTTGATGTGCCTACTCCCCAAAGATGGTAAAGATCATACACTCTGTAAAAATTACAGATCCATTTCTTTAATTAATTTAGATTACAAACTTTTTGCAAAGATTTTGTCTCTTCGTTTAGAATCTTTCCTACCTCAAATGATTGGACGGGAACAATGTGGGTTCATTAAAGGCAGACATATTTAGGACAACGCTAGATTATTCTTTAATGTTCTTAGCAAATCCAAATCCTACAAAGAATCTTTAGCAGCCATCTCATTGGATGTCGAGAAGGCTTTTGATCGGGTTGGGTGGCCTTTTATCTTTGCTACCTTATCTTGGTTTGGTTTTGGTAATACATTTATAAATTATGTCTCTCTATTACACTCTTCCCCTGTCTCTTCCATCTTAGCTAATGGTCTTATTTCACCATCTTTTTCTTTACATTTTGGGGTTAGACAAGATTGTCCTTTATCCCCCCTTTTATTTATTCTTGCTCTTGAACCCTTCTTGATTAAAATTTGTTTGAACTCTCAGATCGTAGGTTTTCAATATGGTGTTAGTCAATTAAAACTCTGTTTATGCTGATGATATTTTGCTCTTTCTCCCCCAACCCCAGACTTCCCTACCAGCTTTTCTATCCGAAGTAACTCTTTTTGCCTCTGTATCTGGTTACAAATTAAATATTGATAAATGTTAAATACTTCCATTGAATAAATTATGTTTTTTCGCAGATATTTCTTCTGGCTTTCATTGGAACTCAGATAAAATCAAATATCTGGATTTGTGGTTTAAACCTCCTATTAAAGACTCCATACTATTAAATTTAAAAGAATTAAAGACAACATTGAGGTCTTGTACGTCCAGATGGAATCCCCTGTTTTCATCCTGGTGGGGCCATCTTGATACAATAAAAATGATGCTAGTTCCTATAATACTGTTTCATATCCCTAATATTCCTATAAACATTTCCAACTCTCACTTTAAGATACTTTACTCCATTTTATCCAAATTTCTATGGAATAACAAAAAACCCTGCATGTCTCTTCATAAACTCAACCATCCTAAACATTTGGGGGGAGTTAATTTTCCGGACTTTCAAACCTATCACACAGCATTTTCTCTTAAGCAATCCTCTTTGTTACTACAAGAAGATGAAAAATCATCATTACCGTTATGGACTACTATTGAAAAATCTTTTCTTCTTCCATTCTCATGTCAAGAATTTTTATCCTTTACACAAAGACCTTTGTCACTTTCCCTTCCTATTTTTAATAATACTTGTAAAATTCTTCACCCTATTTTTATAGTTCATCATTCTGCTAAGGATCAAGTTTTGCAATCCTCCATAAGATACAACAAGTATCTTAAAATTGATAATAAAATTATTTTTTGGAAGGACTGGCCTATTAAAGGGATTTGTTGGGTTCATGAACTTTTTCAAGGTAATTCGTGTATATCTTTCATAGTTGCCCAAGCATGTTCTTCTTTACCTGCCTCTCACGCATCTAAACATACATCTTTAATTACGCTGGTCCAATCAACCTATAACCGCTTTGCTTTTACTCCTACTTCTTCCTCTTCACCTTCTAATGCTCTTGCAGTTTTTATCTCTTTCCCCCTCCGCGTTTCAATTGTATAAACATTTAAACTCCTCTCCAGCTATTTGAAATAAAATGGAGGTGGAACTTTCTTGGGAAGAGGATCTCCAAATTTCCTTTTCTACTTCTGTTTGTAACAGGATTTGGACTAAAATAAGGAAATCTTCTAGAGCAGCTAATACCACCCAAACATTATTTTTTGTTTACAATAGACTCCTGTTTACTCCTGCTTCATTGCACAAAATTAATCCTACCTCTTCTCCCTCTTGTTGGACTTGTCATACTATTCCAACAGATTTAAAACACGTTATTTGATTGTCCTCATATTCATGCTTTTTGGATACAAGTCTGGAGACAAATTAATGATATTTTTCATACACAAATCCCTTTTACATTCATCAATATTTTTTGGGTAGCACCTCTGAAGACTGGATTCCTCACTCTAGTAATTTTTTAAATAATAGATTTGCTTCTTGCAGTTGCTTTCCAATAGATTACCAGGGCATGGAAGGATGCTACTACTATTTCTTATCGGGCTTGGGGTTATGGAGTTTGTTAAAACCACAGATTAGATAGAGCATATGTTCAGCCTCTTTCTCTTGCTATTTTCTTTGGTCACCCATCACTCGCTTCCTAGATTTACCTGCAAATTCATTATACTTTCATAAACCCCGACTTGAAGAGGTACCTAAACCCCCATGAATATATTTTTATTGTTGTATTTCATACCAGTATTATTCAATTTCTCTTTGACTTCTTCCTCTACGCTTTTTGATAGAAGTAGTAATTGTATAAGGGGTTATGTTAAATTAGATATATGCGATTGTTATTTAGTCTCCTCCTTTTCTTTTTCCCCCTTTTCCTTCTTTTTATTTATTGCCTTATCATTTAATCTAACTTGATTTTATCTTGCATTTTATTATATTGTGATGTTATATATTTATAAATAAAATCCTCTTTTCAACTCAAGGAAAACAATATTCAGGAGCTAAATTTTTGTTGCAAGATTAAAATTGGTGCAATGGGAAAAACCACCTATTCGTTACATAAGATTATTTCAGTGATAAAAAAGACATTTTATTTCACAGCACAACACTAAGGGCCTCATTAAGATGTGACCCGGAAAGCCTCTGACCGCAGGTCGGAGGCTTTCCAGGCCTCATTGCGGGTTTCACTTCCGACCGCAGCATTATGATGCATGTGGTCGAAACTGAAACCGGACGGTCATTCTGGCTGGATACTGATGGGCTCAACAAGCCCATTGGCAAGTCGGAGACCGGCACTTAATCCCAATGGACGGCGTTTCCCCTGTTGAGATTACGATGCTCGGTTTCTGACATGGTTTCCATGCCGGGCTTTCCGACATGGAAAGCCTGTCGGAAAGCGGGTTTTGGGGACCCTAGCAGGGCCCCTTCTCCTTGCAGCCTCTGTTTGGGGGTGCCCCCTGTTAATCCCTGCAGCGTTTGGCAGGCACCTTGAGGTGCCTGCCAAGCGGTGCAGGGATTAACAGAATCTCCCTTTTCTCTATGGGAGCTTGTGCTACTGCCGGTTTACGGCCACAGAACAGGCTCCCATGGAGAAATGGGAATATGGTGCGGTCACATTGTGATTGCGGTGTCGGCCAAAGCTGGCTGTACTGTGATATTAACAATATCTTGTCAGACAAAACAAAACAGAGCAGTGTTGGCCCTAGAGTGACTACACTGGTGCTAGTGTAGATAATTTTAAGCAATAGTGCTCCACCTATTGCAGTTTCACTGCTCAGGAATTAATATAAATACAACAAAAACCCTTATTGAAGAGGGAGCACTCAATGTATTTCGTTAGAATCTTATACTGAAAGTTCAGAGCAGTTCACAAGTTCATCATAACACGATTTTCTTCTTTTGATCCATATGAGGAGGGAATCATATGTCATTTTCAAAAAAGAGCATCTTTATGTGTATTTCATCAACATTTCGTACTTTCGGCCAGCCCAGCCAACACGTTTTGTCCTGTATAGTAATCAGGAAATGAATTTGGCTAGTCCTATTGTGGTTTATAATGACCAGTTTCTCCCTAGTGGGATCTACAGAGTGATGCAGAGAAGCATATGGTGGAGTCGTTACCGGGTAATGATGTCTCTCAATAATATTTTGTCAGACATTTAACTTTTTTGATCCCAGAAGAGTACAGTAATTCTTAGGTACAAGGTGACTAGGAAATGTTAGCAACATATCACAAGCTTCATTGCACTCGATATGGAATGTTGAAGAAGAAACAACTAACATACTACAATCATAACATTTTCCTATTAACAAAACTACTGAGAAACATACGTGATTTTCCTTTATGTAATTGTTCACCACATTTAGTAGAATATTAAACGATCAAAATTTTGCTAGCAAGCTGTAACTGTATTTAGGTACAGGAGGATGGACGCAATATGTTAAAGATCACCTTCAAAGCAGGCATGGCAAGGCTACAATGAAGGAGGGGAACAGGTGGAGCAATGGAAGTCTAATGGCACAGCTACAACAGTGTAAGTTAGATTACAGAAAGGTCAATTATCAAAAGGAAACACCTACTACTCCCACTACTGCTCAAGTAGTACTGCAAGTCAAGCAGGCTCAAAGGGTTAGATGTGAAATGTTTGTTGAAGTCTCAAACCCTCTAGTTTGTTAAAATACATAGATGCGACCACAAAAATCTTTTACATATTTTGCGATTTGGAAATGTTTTTTGACTCACAAAATGAGTATAGAATCATTACTGAGTCATAATTTGGAAGGGGTATTCTTTTCAAATTGCAATTTGGTAATCTGTATATCAAAGGTTTGCAAATGATAATAATGGTCGCAAACCACTGGTCTGTTATCAACTCCCAAATTTGGGTGGTAACTGATTCACAAAGAGGAAGGGGATCAGCGTGGCAGGTTTAAGTGATGCCGTACTGCAACCTATGTGATTTTTTTATTTTGTGAACCAACCTAGTAGTAAGTAGGCCAGTTCGCAAAGTAAAATAGTGGTCGCAAAATTTTTTACGCAATTTGCGACTGATTTTCATAACTTCTTTTGTGGTACATCTGGCCCAAAGAACACCCATTCAGCTCCACACACAAGCCAGACCTAGGCATTGCAATGGAATAACAGATCAACACTGGAGGTAGAGAATAACATTAGCTTGACAAAGGAAATAAAGATCAAATAATTTAAAAGGTTAACTGTGCAACCTTATGCACACAGAGTTGCAACAATAGCAATGTGTCTGCACAAGAGGATCAATATACTAATTAAATAAAAAATAATCGTACTAACTAAATGTAATGGAAAATGTGACAGTCTAAGAATCAGATCAATACCCTTGCTGGCAAAAAGAATACAGAAATCAGAAAAATCACATCACCGCACATAATAACAATGCAAAATGCATACACCAAAATGCTGCAAAAATGTACATTTAATAACTATATGCACACACACCCTGACCAGTCTAGAGCTGGAATGGCTGACTAAATGAGAGCGTTGGCACTACATTTCACCTCAATTGCTATTTATTAACCCACCAACTAAATACCCAAAGATCAGAATTATAAGTTACCCAGCCATAGTCAGTATTTGTTGCACTGCCTCTGATCTAGAGGCTTAACGATTGAGGAGGAGAGAGAGTATTTGCAAACAGAGGGCCACTTTGTGTGTCATGTCCAAGGAAAATATATTGGGGTGATACTAATTCCTTCTATGAGTGATTCTAGATATGGTTGCAAAATCGGTACAGAGGTAACTTAACTAAAGCTCACTCCTTTGCCAGCATTTCCATTGTCAAGGTACTTGCTGCACACCAATTCTTGTCCACTGGATCAACGAGGTGTATTATAATTTCTCTGCAACAGTACATCACCATTGTTGTACCATATCACTGCAAGAAAGGCAACTGGTGAAACACAGGTTTCCTTTTTTGCCCAAATTCCCCTGGTATTTGGAGCGATTGCACACAAGACACACTTCAGCAACAATGTTAGACCTCACACTAATATTACAATTGACATCACTGGCAGTCTATCAATGTTCATCGTGCTTTAAAAAATGCTATTTTAAACTATGTGTGGTGGAAAATGATTATACATTAACTACATTTAATAATTATAAATTCTATTTTTGGCATTGCATTCTTTATTATTAATGTATGTGTAATGTTTGTGTAGATTTTCATATTTTAATTTGTTTATATAAAATATATATGAATTTGTATGATTTTTTTACTTTAGAATATTTAGATAGCATGATAAGAATATTGTTATATGGAGTTCTAAATATATATTTTGCTACCCTTAGTATTAAGTACCTTCAAAAATTATTTCAGCTGGAATGAAAATAGATAATGTGACCACTATGTTGCCAAAAACCTTCGCCTAAATACTTTAGATTGGAGAGGGAATAGTAAATGTCAACCTTTAGGTGTTCAAAATATTCCCCTAAATTGCTTAGATTGGAGTGGGAATAGTACATTTTTCCCCTTTAGTGTCCAACTCCTGCCCGAAAATAGTTTAGATTGGAGGGGGAATAGTAAATGTGTTGCCTTTAGCATCCTAAACACACCCCATAATGGTTAGGATTGAACTTAGAATAGTAAATATGACCCCTTTAGTGTCAACACCTCACCCTAAATAAATGAGAATGGAGTGGGAATAGTAAAAGTCACCCCTATAGTGTCCCACACTTTCCTCTAAATTACTTAGATTGGAGTAAGAACAGTAATTGTGACCCTTTAGTGTACAACACAACCCCCAAAATGGTTTCAATAGACGTGGGAGTAGTAACTGTAGCCACATTAGTGTATAACATGTTTAGTATAATATGTTACATTACAGTGTGAGTATTGGATGTCAAACATATTGCATTTTTCATAAAACTTCATTAGTATTGACCTTTGTTGAAGAACAGTACAGGACACATTTTGTAATTTTAATATTGTTCTTTATTTACTTGCTCTTATTTTATTTTATGTATATGTTTACATTTTTTAAACACATTTTTATAGCATATTTGTTATATTGTTATTGTTTTACAATTCTTATACTTTTTGTGAAATATAAAACATGATATATATATATTTTTTAAGGATTTTATAAATAGTAGTATATTATAGTATTGTTTTAAATTTTTGTAATAGTACTTAAGAAAGTTACTTTCAATATGTTACTTTAAACGGTTTACTTAGTAGAAGGTAGTTGTATATTTTCTTCCAGTTTTCATTTTTAGGTTTCTGTTGGCAATCTATCAGAATGTCCTTGTCTAGCAGATTTGGTGTTTTTGGAGTGGTAACAGTTGAAATGTTCTGCTCCTTGCATATTGTTTTTTTTATTACTGTAACTTTGCTGTTGGTTATTTTGCTTTATGGTTGTTGTTATTGCTCAGTTTGAATTTTGTTATCATATATTACGTTTATGGCGGATGCTAATTTGTGTTTCTGTATTAATGTTTAATATACATTTCTGTTATTCTGGATATATTTTTTATGTTTAATTATATATAGTAATGTTTATTTTTTATATTGCATTAATTGTATTAAGTATGTATTATGTGCTAATTATTTTATGTATTGTAATGTATTTTTTTATTTTATTTGTTTACATTATTTTAATATAGAAATGATGTATTTGGATGATTTTTAAATTTACATCAAGTTTAATTTTAAGGAAAAGAGAATTATTAAAATAGTTTGTAAATATTTGCTTTATTATTTGTGATATTAGTGTATTTCAATATTTTTACAATTTACATGGCTATTTAAAAGTAGCAATATTTTTGTTGTTACAATTTTTGTGGTTTCCATATAAGTAGAAATAGATATTTTTAATGGCAGTATTTTGGTCATCGATATTAGTGTTTATGTTAAATAAGTATAGAATGGTGATATTTTGGTAAACAATATTTTTTTCATATTTTTGTGATTCGAGATGGTTTTCAACAATATTATGCAATTCATTCAAAGTTCAAGCTCTCTGTGGTGTGAGAAGTCTCTTCGCAAATGTGAATATCTTTAGACATGTGTATGCTGTATTTCCTGGTGCAACACATCAGTTTCAACTCCCATCTGTTTGCAATTAAATATAAAACAAATGGTGGGGATTATTTATTTATTGCTTTTATATATTATAAAGTGTGACAGATACCTAGAGAGGTGTCCTGGTGCAAAGTTATCACATGAAATAAAAGGAAAATGCATCAAAATGACAGAAGATCAGGAGCTGTAGAGCCAAGTTTTCAAGGCTTTCTTAAAGGCTAGTAGCACTCTGATAGAATGAAGAGGGGAAAACTGTTCCACAGTCGGGCGGCTTGTACAGAGAATGTTTACAGAGACATGTGACTGCTTGGGGAGTCCTGGGTGTCCTTTTAATAAACTAATCCTGTAGAACTAGTTAACAAGGCCAAGTTGGCATATTACCTCTATAGGCAATACACAGACTTGTCTCATCTCATTGTTGTTCATGTGAGTAAAGGAAACACAAAAAGGCCATGCATGTTTACTTGCGCCATCACAATGAATTGCATACATCACAACACTGTCCCTTGTATACTCCATGAAGCAAGTTGATAATGTATACATGAGTGAAATGTAAATGGCCTTTTGTGAGTATGCCCTCTCCATCTCCTGACGCTCTTCTGATGCCAACAACAACTCAATACAGGTACAGTAGAGTATAGATCCTGACTTGAGGCATAATGGAGCATATTTTCGGCATCCTCCCCAACTGTCTTGATGACAAGGAGGGTTCACTGCGTACCCTGAAACAGTGTACAAAAATCTTCAGATCAGCATAAGCAATATGATAAAAAATGCCCCAAGTGTTTGAAACATGCTGTGTTGGTGGTGTGACGTTTGCTTACAGTTGTAAATGTTTATTGCCTCAGCTTTTGATTTAAATGTGGAGGAAATAAAAAAGTATGTGAACGCATGAAGTCTTAGAAAGAGCACAATAGATTTTGGTCTGGTATACAGTATTTTCGGTGAACTATTTTGAAAGCTCAGAACACAGAAGGGGCATTAGCTGTTGGTGAAATCTGGAAGACCATCTTGCCTATTGAATGAGGCACAATATCACCTTGCAAAAAAGGTTTACACATGGACAAGCACACATACCTATTGTTCAATCCCGGTGCCTGGCATAGCCCAGTGCCCAGAGATCAAGGTTTGTGCACAGTCAGCTTATGGCCCCATGCTACACATAGGCCACCAGTATATTTGCGGGATCAGATTAGATGGCTAGTGTTGAGATATTGGTGAAATGTGAAACAAAGAATATATCTCAATCAGCACATACCATCCTGAGATACCACTTCACCCTGATGCTACACTCAGTCACAGCTAGGTAATGGTCACACGCAGCTACAGCAATTGAACAAGAAGTAGAAAGTTCCAAAGCAGGGGAAGATGAACAGGACACAACAACAAAGCACAGGACCTTGGCAGCAGTGCTTCGATACAACACAATCTCAATGGAGAGAGAGGAGGTGGACTTCTATGCACCTGTACATTTTCTGCGGGAGTCTGTCAACGAAAGGGAGGGAGTGACCCTCAACAACACTATAGGAGCAGAGAAAAGTAAGGTGGGTGGCTCTCTGACCAAGAAAGAAGCAATGTTACTGCATATAAGTGGGTGGCAATCCCTTATCCCGCAGCCACCTCTTCTGGCATTGCTTTTCCCCCCGGCACTTCCTGCCCAAAGGAACATAGATCTCTAGGGTGACTTTTGTGCCTGGCACACTTCAGCCCCCATATGGCCCTCATATGGCCCTGCACCACAAACCAATCCACTATCTTCCTAGAGATAGTCCATAACATGTGCTTCAATGTTAGCTGGAGAGCAGGAACTCCTGAGGGCCACGGAGAAACTGAACCACATTGTGGAGTAAAGACTTGTTGCCCTATTGAATTCCGAGGTGGCTCTGCACTGGAACTGACCTGTCTCCTATCTTCAGAAACTGCCTACTTGTCAACCGCAACCCCTTTTATTCTACTTCTGTTGTATTTGTGAGTCTTCCTCATACAACCACCACAACCAACTTTGCCCAATGCATCTTCCCCTTCTGCTGGTGTCAGGCAAGAATCTTGCCCTTCTGCTGGTGTCAGGGCCAATCATGATGTGCACATGCCTGCCCCGGAGGATGTGGCATTCTTCATGGTTAGACCTGCTGAGGAAGAACATCATGATAAGGAATTCTTGCCCACAAAACTGGAACATAACTCATTACGAGGTCGTTCAGAGTTGCCTCTGAACGACACCGTTTCGGTGAGGAAACCGCCCGACCATAGGTCAGCAGTTCCGCACACATGATTACAATGCAGCCGCACATAGTGCGGTCGCAAACTCCATTTCTCTATTAGAGCTGATGCGGTGGACAGAAACTGCCCGCAGCACAAGCTCCCATTGAGAAATGGGAGTTTGTGAAAATCCCTGCACCGTGTGGCAGGCACCTCAAGGGGGGCACCATAGGTGCCCCCCTGGCCCATAAGCGGAGGGCCAAGGGGGAAGGGGCCTTGCTTGGGGCCCCCAATGTTGCTTTCTGACAGCCTTTCCATGTCGTAAAGGCCGACATGGAAAGACTGTCGAAAACCCACATCATAATCCCGATGGCGGAGCCGAGCCTGGCTCCAACGTCATTGAAGGGATACAGCACACATAGAAAGTGTAAATAAAGAGGAGATATAAAAATATTTCTCCTCATTACACCTCTGTTGGGATGGTGTACAATTGTAATGCATTTACAGGCTTACCAATCTTGATAAATCTGGGAATGCGCCAAAAACCCTGGGTGGATGCGTGGGAACACCCACACTTCACCCACGGAATGCCTTCACAATGCAGAGTAATGTAAGGCAGTGACTTGCAATGCCTTGCAACTTGTGCTGCCTTGTGTTACTCCAGATTTAAGAAGCCATGCAAGGTGGCTTTGCATGGCTTAACAAATCTGACTTAAGGGCTTGCGTTGCCTTGCATCACTTTGCATTACTCAGCAGCGGCGCAAGCCCTTAGTAAAACTGGGCCCAGGGCTCCATCCCACTGGGGAAATATTGGCTGGAATAAAAGGCCTGTCCAGCTCTCTCCTTGACTGCATAAATCAACAGGCCATTCTCCCAATTAACACATCACTTCTCTGTATATAGATTCAGAGAAGTGATGTATTTATTGGGAGAATAATAAAACATCACATGACGCACAATCAGGGAAAGTGATATTGTCCACTTTGCGTGAATTTCCTGGGGAGAGGTGGAACAATTCCAATCGAAAAGCTGCCCACAATCTCTGAGCACACTGACAATGTTGGTAAACAACTGAAAAGGAAATGCAGTGGTCAGACATGACCCACAACCTAGGACATTTTCCCTAAAAAGAGTGCTGTTATCATTTACCTCATATTCATCTAATGTGTCAGTCCCGGGACAAGGCGAATGAGGCCTGTCCCACAAATTTAGCACAAAGAAGCTGGGAATTTTATTCGTATGGAATGGCCAATGGCACAAAGATAGTCACACACCTACTGAATAACCTGTATTAACAAATCGTAGGGCATTACTAAATTTTGATTTTGTCTCCTCCCATTTCATCATCAGGTTTTTTTAAAGGAATATGCATTGTGGGTGTATTTGTGTTGATTTTATTCTTAGGCTTTAGCCACAATCACAGAGAAAGAGCAAATTGTACTCACTTCTGGGCCATTATCTATCAGAAAACCTTAGGTGGTCAGCACTGCCCACCTCTTACTTGCTGGCTGTGCTAGGAAGCCTTCTCCATTGGTTCAATTTTTAAGTGCACCAGCAAATGGAAGTTTTCAGAAAGGACACAGACCAATGATTAAGGCATAATGGTTCATACAAGATTGAGTTCTACATTTTGAGTCATCGGTTTTGTTTCCTTCAAGGTGAAAAGAAAGTTTGCTTTCCAGCTGTTGCATGACTATTCCCCTTATGAAGGGTGTGTTGTCCGAAATGCATTGCGAGTTACAATGAAAAAAGGCATTTAAATCATTACAGTATGAAGGAATTATATAATGTATGAAGTGTATCTAAATCATACAATATATCTTCGCATGTATTTTTTTCCACATGAGAGTTCATATTGATTGAAGGTTTTTTTAACCATGATTAACAGTGAAGCTTGGGACCATAATTGCTTTCA
This sequence comes from Calotriton arnoldi, assembly GCA_963921515.1. Classification (NCBI taxonomy): domain Eukaryota; kingdom Metazoa; phylum Chordata; class Amphibia; order Caudata; family Salamandridae; genus Calotriton; species Calotriton arnoldi. Next base: position 187,126 of record CAWUFW010012053.1, read on the forward strand.
ATTGTAGCATATTTCACAGTATTTTGTATGAATCACATGATCAGCGACTGTCTAATCCCTTAAGGAGACAAGATCGGTGGTCCCCTCCAGATAGGAGTACAACAGGGTTGTTGAGGGTTGGACAGTGAATGAGTGTACAGAGAAGAGGGAATACCCTATGCCTTCTTGGTATTAATTTCTATGTTAAAACATACACATATTTTCATGGTCTAGGCCAGGATTAACTGGAACTACAACCTCTTAATCTAGTATCATGTCCACTGATTAATCCAGATGACGGTGTAATTTCATTGCCCTCATTCAGGCTCATTGATTGAGTTAGCACTGAGGGGCATAACCTTATGGTAGGTCAACTGCCAAGATGCTTCTAGAGCTTCATTGTACCTAGCTGGTTTGTGCTCCAGAAATGAATGCACATACATAGATACCTACATACATACACCCCTAGACTTTCTCTCATTTCGTGGTGCAACAGGTATTTGCACCTACTTCTGTGACGCCTGGGCACTTTTTGGTAATAAAGGGGCAACAGATGCTTGTGCTGCCCATTCAGATACATATTACTTGTCTGGAAGTAAGCACCTGTGGAGTCTCAAAATGGCATGCAAATGACAGAATGTCTTTCACCCTGTACCATATCAGTGATAGGCATCTTTTGAGAGGAGACACAATGGTCTCAGGGACACTCCACGGGTGGGTATATTCATACTTTGTACCCGCCTGTGGGGTAGTAGCCATGTCCCCATAGTCAAGATTAGGCAATTCCTCTTGAAGTGACAGATGGACCAAAGGTGTTAAACTACCGGTCTGCTGTTAACTGCTATGCGATCCCCAGTGCAGGGACAAATGAGCTCCTGCACTGGGAACTGCACCCATTTTTGCAATTTGATACACAGCATGTTCTGAGACAGGATCTCCCAACAAAGGTATGCCTGGAGCAGAACATGACAAAGAGCTGAATTCAAGTAATACATTCCCAGGAAGTGAAACCCTCTGGCATGGTAGCCATATACATGTTGTTAGACATTGGGGGCAGATTTACAAGAAAGTGACGCATCTGTATAGATGCGTCACTTTCCCTGCGCCACCCATAGAAACCTTGCGCCACCATAGATGCGTCGTATTTACAATACGGCGCACTATGGTGCAGGATTGACAGATGCGTCAGAAATTCTGACGCATCTGTTGGCGGAAAGTCACGCATTGCTGGAGTCGTGTCGCAAGCACGATGCAACTCCAGCAATGCGTGTTGAGGCCTATTCCCACCACACTGCGTCACTTCTACGCCTGCTTCAAGCAGGCGTAAGGTTTTGACGCAGTGGCGTCCTAACGTGGGCGCAGTGAAATCTTGTAGATTTCACTGCGTCACTTTTACGAGGCCTTCCTGCGTGGGAACGCCCACTCTGCATACATTATACCTGGCGCAGGTATAATGTGACGCAGGGCTTTACAACGTGACGCATCTCCCTAGATGCGTCACATTGTAAATAGGCCGCATTTTTTGCGCCGCCGTTGCGTCAAAAAAAGTGACGCAATGGCGGCGCAAGAAGGCGCAAGGGGCTTGTAAATCTGCCCCTGGGTCTCTAGTTGGCAGAGGTATGCTCCCTGTCCAAGTAGGGATTGCATTCCTAGTCAGGGTAAGTCGTGTATACACTCTAAAGTAGCCTGTGCTCATCCTCTGGTAGCTTGGCACAGACAAGTCAGGCTTAACTTAAGAGGCAATGTGTAAAGTATTTGTTCACACAACACACAGTTACACAGTAAAAATACCACAAAAAGACTCCAAACCAGATTCGTAAAATAGAGAATATTCTTATAAATAAAACAAGACCAAAACAACAAACATCCAATCAGCAGAAATTGAGATATGAATTTTTAAAGATTAAATGCATAAAAAAAATTGCTTAGTAGCAAATAGGTTTAGGTTTAGGTTTAGGGATTTAAAAAGCGCATGGCTACCCGCAGGCATCCCAGCGCTGAACTGGGAGGGCAGATGTCATGTGCGAATTTTAAGGGAACAGCCACGTTTTGAGTTTTTTTTTAAAACACTGCTCATTTTTGATTAGCCGTAGTTCTGGATCCATACTGTTCCAAATTTTGGGGACCAGGTGTGAAAAAGATCTTCCACCCTATCTTGCTCTCTTGACTTTTGTTGTGTTCATCAGAAAATTCGCTCCAGACCTAAGGCATCTACGGGGGAATAATGGGAAATTAAGGTTCGTAACATAATGGGGCCTCTCCCATGCATGGCTCTGTGAGCCAGGCAGAGGGCCTTGAATTTAATGCTGGCCTGAACTGGCAGCCAGTGTAGCTCCCTCAAGGATGACCTTACTGACTGGTGCCTGGGGATCTTGAGAAGCAATCTAGCTGCCGCATTCTGCACCACCTGTAACCTATCTGTGACATATTTGGGGGAGCCGAGGTATAGAGAGTTGCCATAGTCAAGTCTCGAGACTACCAAGGCTTGTACTACCGTCCTTCTTGATTTCTCTGGGAGTAGGCTCAAGATTTTTCAAATAATTCGAAGGATGCCAAAACAGGTCCCCGCCAATTTTTTGGCTTGCGTTTCCATGGTTAAGTTCTGGTCCAGCCACATCCCCAGGTTTTTTATTGAGGTTTTCGGGGTAGGTGGAGGTCCCCAGTTTCATGGCCAATTGATCTCAGTGCCTGTGCCTGGATTGTTACCTAAGATCATGAGCTCAGTTTTGTCCCCGTTAAGCTTGAGGCTGCAGTTGGCCATCCAGGTTCCTATTTTTTCCAGGCAGGGGATTAGTTGCCGGTGGTTGGAGTAGGGGGTTTCTGCCACCGAGACCACCAGTTGAGTATCATCGGCATATGATACGATGGATAGTCCGAACTCCTGCACTATATGAGTGTAATAGGGACGCATCGGAGGACGCGACCTCCGTGCACTCCAAGATGGCGCCCAGGCAGGAACATGAAAAGAAAGAAGGCAGCGGGGCAGTCACAACGGCCGGCGCGGGACTGACGTCATCGGCAACAGCAGCAGATAAGTTGAACCCGGTGTGTGGAGGGGTGGAGGACAGTCCTGAGGAGAGGAGGCAGAGACAGCGCGAAGGTGAGACGACCGAAGAGACGGCGGAGGACCTGAATCAGAGGACCTGGGAAGAACAGTGAAGAGGAAAGGCCCGGTGGAGTGCTGGAGAAGCAGAAAAGGAACCGAAGAGGAAGGTTTCCCCAACGCCAACTGCGCACGTATCCGGACGTCCCCAGGAGAAACAGGACGCCGAGATACTAGCGCCGGGACACTCTTTGTGAGTAGCCGTGCGCTTTATAAATCCTTTATTTCATTTCATTTCATACCCCACGCTACAGTCCAGGAGGAGCGTAGCTCCAGGCAAGTGCTGTTTCTACAGTTCTGGAGGAGGTTGGCTGGGAGGGGGAGGGCAGGGGATTGTGCATGAATATTGGGCACCGTCTAGGACCGTTCCATCCAACACCCCTATTTCCCCCCACAGGCCGTGGTGCTATACCGTAAGGTGGAGGGTCAGCACACTACACTGAGCACAGTAGTATACTGGACTGACTGGTGGTTGTTTTGTGTCTTTTGTTTTCTTCTGGGGACACCGAGTCTCTGGGAAACCGACAAGGAGTTGAAAGGAAGCTACCTGAAGAAGCAAGGAAGCCCAGGGATTGGAAGTCTGAACTGTTCGGTGTTGTTCTGGTCATAGTTCTACGTTGCTCCAGTTTCCTTAAGGCTAAGGCCTTACAAGACATTTATTTTCAATAAATCTTTATAGGTGTTTTTGCACCTTTTCCACGAACACGTGCAGAGTAGATTTCTGTTCCTTAGACTGGGTGAACTCTGGTCCTGGGAGGGGTATTCATCACAATGAGCTAATGGGCTCAAGTAAATGTTAAAAAGGGTCGGGCTCAGGGATGATCCCTGAGGTACTCCACACGGGGCCGAGAATGTATCTGACAGGATACCTACTTCCATACATTGAAAGGATCTGTCACTTAGAAATGAGGCCACCCATTGGTTGGCCGTGCCTCTGATCCCAATGCCTTTAAGCCTGTGAATGAGAATCTCGTGGTCTACCGTGTCGAAGGCCGCACTTAGGTCTAATAGCAGAATAGCGGCGGCTCTTCGTTGATCAAGTATGAATTTTAATTTTTGGGTGACTACGAGTAGGGCTGACTCAGTGCTATGTTCCGGGCGGAACCCCATCTGGGTCTGGTGTAGAATACCGTTATCTTCCAGGTATTGTGAGATAGCGCTGTTCACATGTTTCTCTGCAATCTTTCCCAGAATGGGCAGCAGTGAGATGGGACGATAATTTCCCATGGAAGCGGGGTCTAGTTGTTTTTTTTTAAGCAAAGGCTTTACAATGGCATGCTTCCATTCTTTGGGTACTAAGCCGTTCTCGAGGGACAGGGAGATGAGACTAGTAAGTTTGGCCAGGATGCAGTCACCCCCTTGAATGAGGATATGAGGTGGGGCGGGATCTATTGGAGACCCTGATTTGATGTTCCTTAGATGTGAACCTGCCTGCTCTTTGCTCAGCTTAGGAAAGGTAAGCAGAGCCAGGGAAAGGGAGGTCTTGAACTGCTCTGAGCCGGAAGAGAATTCCGGAGGGTCTATAGCGCCCAAAGAGTTAATTGGTAATTCTGGACAAGGACAAAGTCAAGAGTTCAGGCAACTCGCAATGAATAGAAAGGCGGCTACAGGACCCAAGCAGGGCCTGCTGAGCAAGAGTACCTAAATCTTTGTTGCAGCACAAGGTGCGTCGATAATGCCCACGCAGTTGGGGTGTTGCACCGGATTTCTCAATGCAACTGCGGTGATGCTTTGGTTCCATTGATTGAAGCACTGGTTCCGAGTGTGGTAGTTCCAAATGCGATGTGCCGGATTAATCCACACTGGAGGGGCGATGTGACGATCTTCTCCATGCGGTGGCAGCAATGTGTTGGTTTTGAAGCAGTGGTCCCGGAGAAGATGAGACGGTCTCAAGTGCAATGCACCAGTCTGGTCCCTGCAAATAGCACTGATGTGTCGATCCCGATTTCAAAGCAGGAGATGTGTTGGTTCTGATCGACACAATGGTGTCGATGCACAGGTTCTGGCAGATGCAGCACTTTAAACTCATTTCCAAGATCCCTGGACGGGATTGGCACCACTTGGCAAAGCAAGACCTACAGCAAGCAAAGTCCAGGTGCTGAGTTGAAGATCAAAGTGAAGTCTTTGATATCCCTGAGACTTCAGAAACAGGAGGCAAGCCAACAAGCCCTTGGAGAGTACTTAGGTTCTGGGATGTTGAGTTGCAGGTCTAGTCCTTCTCACTCTGAGGCAAGAAGCAGCAGGCCAACACAGCAAAACAGTTCAGGAAAGTGGCAGTCCCTCCTGACACCACAGCAGTCCTTCTTCCTGGTAGAATGCCATCAGTTCCAGAAGTGCTCTCTTTAGGTATTGTCAGAGGTCCAGTACTTATATCCAGTTGGGACTTTGAAGTAGGGAGAGTTCAAAGAGATGCTTTGAAGTGCCTAAGACCCTGCATTTCCTGCCTTGCTCCCAGACTCATTCCATGAGGGTACACGATCCTCTATGTTGGGACAGGACACAGCCCTTCCAGGTGTAGAGTGTCAGCTCCTCCCTCCCATCCTGCTCAGGATGACCCATCAACATGAGATGGCTACTCAGTCACGCTTACTCTTCATTTTTGTGTGGCTGTCTCGAGGTAATGCTGGAAGCCAGCTGTCACCCACCCCAGACATGTATTCCAGAGACAGACAGAAGGCACCAAATGGTTAAGTAAGAAAATGCCAACTTTCCAAAAGTGCCATTTTCAGAACTCCAATTTAAAAACCAATTTTACCATCAGTTGTGTTTTACATTGTGAGTCCAGAGACACCATATTTGGGTTTCCCTTCTCTTCCCAATTGCAAATTACACTTATAAAATGTGATAAGGCAATCCCAGTGTTATCCTATGGGAGCAATAGGCCTTGCAGTAGTGAAAAACGATTTTAACGAGTATTTCACTACCAGGACATGTAAAACTTAAAAGTATGTGCCCTACTTTTTAAATGCACTGCACCCTGCCCATGGGTTTTCCTGGGCCTACTTTAGGGTGACCTTATGTAATAAAAAAGAATGTTTGGGCCTGGCCAGTAGATTAACTTGCCAGGTCGCAATGGCAGTTAAAACTGGACACACCGGCTCTGCAGTGGCAGGCATAAGACATGTTTAAAGGGCTACCTTAGTGGGTGGCACAATCAGTAATGCAAGCCTACTAGTAGCATTTGATTTACAGGCCCTGGGCATATGTAGTACACTTTACTAGGGAATTATAGGTAAATCAAATACCCAACAGGAGCCCAGTTTCATTCCCGGTTTGCTGACATTCAAGTTGGGAGCAAGGGGAGCTACTCACAATCCCTGCGGTGTTGGCTGCTCATCCGAGATACCGACAGACGATGCGGGGGGAGCGGACTACATTTCCCGGCTCCCCCAGCCACCGGATTCCGGCTTCCTTTTCCGCCCTCAGCGCTGTAAAAGCGCGTTCAGCACCCGCAGCGCGGGATGCACCCGCGCCGCGCCCGGGCAAAGCCCAGGCCAAGGACGGGCCTGTCCATGCCCATCGGAGCCCGGAAGAGGCTGGGCTGGGTCCCCCCTCCAACATCCGCGTCCGAGATAAGGTAACCTCATACTTAGCTGTTTCCTTTCAATACTGCAACTATGCTCAAAAGAAAGGGACTGGCGGAAAAACGGGAGGAGGGTTGGGAGCGACCTTGGATTCGTTTTTGACTAGAGCGGCAAGTGTCCTTTCTCATGAAATAGAGTTAACCGAAAGGCGCTTATCAATGGAACCTCTTCTTTTCCCTGTGGGGTCGCCTACAGGAAGTGCAATTGAGACTTTACCTGTCACTCAGTCATCTACGCTGATAACATCATCGGATCTCCCGCCGGGTCAATGCGGTCTTCCCCCTCCCAACGTAACTCCTTTGGCTATAGCAAGGAGGGGGCTGGATCTTTCTCCCCCCAATATCTCTCCAAAGGATTCCATGCGTGCCTGCCAAGCGACGCAGAGCGGGGGGTGCTCTGAAGCCAAAACAAACCAAAATAATCCGTGCCCCCAAACTTAAAGGCCCACAAACCAGGGCGGCCACAGCAAATTCTGTAATACCAGTTTCCCCAGTATCTGCTAATATTTTACCGTTACAATCAGTTCCGGATGGCGTAGTATGGTCAGAAGTGAGCAAAAGGATAACCATTATAATGGACCCTATCTTAATTAAACTGACCCAAATTGAACAGAGACTAGTCGACTTAGAGATGCAGAATTGTTTACTACTATCCCGAGCGCAGCCCACAAGAGGCCCTCCTGCAGATGTACCCACAAAGAGAAACCCAGTTCAACGAGATGAGGCCCTGGGGCCATCTACTCTACTGACAACGTTAATTCCATCGGTCACAACCACCAGGGTCTTAGGTCAGCCTTCAATTAGTACTCCGAACCCTAACACTTCACGGGAGATTCGGAATCCTCAAGAGAGGAGTACAAGGGATGTATTCTAACAGGCCCCACCAGTCCAGGAGGAAACAAGAATGGTCATTCAGTCAGCAGGATCACGAGAGAATTATCCCGAAGCAGTAGAAAACCACCCGCAACAAGTTCTTCATCTTCCACCAGCAGCCACCCCCCTGGTACTGGTCCTGGCGAACGTTCCTCCTCTCCGGGAAAATCAGATTGAAACTACGATACAGTTAATGGCCAAATGTCTTCATTGGCTAACAAACAATCTTAAGGACTCACGAATGGGAGGTCACCACCTGGCTAACAAAATAATCATGGCCAGGAGAGTGGGGTGGGTGGGCAGTTTAAGTAAATCTATAACTGGTGATTGCGTGGTGATAAATTTCAATAATGCCTCTACGGGATATTTTCTCCTAATCTGTACAGATTTTCTCCTAGGACCTCGCAGATTGTCCCTCTATCATTGGAGCACTTTTACAAGCAGGGTACAATGTCATGCATGGGTCATAGGGTCAGAAGAATGCCGGAACACCCCTTCTTGAGTTCTAACGTGGATCCCAACATTCCTTCAGGGATAAGGTTGCAAAATAGATTTACAGCTATTTCAGATCTGGAATCCTGTGACTGACTAACCCCACCAGCCCCCTTATTAATAGGCAGGGAAACTATATTAGTTCCCCCAGTGCCTAACTCACAGGAGATCTCACTAACCCCACTATCCGTAGAGAGGGCTTCTATAGTAGTAACCCCTGTGCCCAGTATCCAGGAGACTCCCCTGAGTATTATACCCCCCTCAACTGTCGTAGAGGAAACTAGAACTGAATGTGGCAGGCATAGCCTCCAAGTTAGGAAACCCCCATTGGCAAAACCTCTGGCATTCACTGGAGATTATATCTTTCCAGGAGACGTGGGCTAAAGAACCAGTCTTCTTTCCTGGGTTTCGTACCTTTCACACCCCCGCAACTCCATCATTGTTTGGTAGGGCGAAGGGGGGATTAATAACCCTAATTTCTAACACCATACCCTTTCAAGTCAGGCAGGTTGGCTCTTTAAATAGCCCTTTCCAGCTTCTTCAACCTGATTACAGGAAAGAAGAAACCTGGTTAATTATCAACTATTATAATAACGAATTTGGGAGAAGTATGAAGGTAGTGGCGGAAGCTCTAGCAAATGAGTTAGAAAAATTCATTGCAAATATAAACAGTGGCCTTGTTAATCTCATATGGGTGGGGGACTTTAATATCCATCTTTGTAAATTTAGTGGGACTATGGTGTGTGGATTAGAAGACCCCCATGGTAACCCTCTTCAACATTTCATGCATAATGAATACGGCGAAGCTTTAAATAGATTATTGTATAAGTGGAATCTGGGAATAATTAATTATATAAAAGCGGGTGAGATAGGGAGAACATTTAGAAGGGGAAACCAAGAGTCTACGATCGACTTTATTTTAGCATCTGCCCCGCTAAACGGGAATTTGGTCCACACTGGCACCCTATTTTCCTGTTATAGTGATCATGCTATCTTATTTATCCATCTAAGCATCCTGTTTAAGGCAAAAGATCATCAACAGATAATGGATGGCGTGACCCTAACTAGGAAAAACGGTTACCAACTTAAGTGGACTCAGGCTCAGAAGTTAAATGTGGCTCCGGAAATACTAGCTCAAGTGAAGAAAGAAATCACATACTGCTTGGAGGAGAGTTTTTCTCCTTCACGCTTAGTCACCCAGTTTAGAGCCCTTTTGACGAAATTAAAAGAGGCACTTACTCGTGTAAAGGCGCCAAATACGATCTCTACCACCCGTTGGTTTGATTCACTATGCTCCACAGCCAAAAGAGCCCTTGTCAACGCCCTAAAAACCCACCCTAGAGATCCCACTAAGATACGAGCACTAAGAAACGATTGCAAACAAGCGAGAAGATGGATCTTAGAGAGCAGGCCTGGGAAAATCTTGAACAAGCGGCTATTTCGGGTAGTAGAAGGGACTTTTGGAAAATTGTAAATGCCCCCTATTTTAAAGATCCCAAAGACCCCTCCTTAAACACACATGTAGACGAGGAAACATGGGTGGGACATTTTGAAAATATTTTTGGCTCCAGTACCCCCTTAATATTGCCACCCCCCGACTTAGACCCCGCATCCCAAGGCAGGCTAACCTTCTCATTATTGGAGGTTAGAAAGGGGCTGGAGGCTTGTGCCCCTGGAAAGGCTCCGGGCCCCGATGGAGTTCCAATTGACCTCTTCCAGGAGAATTACTATATGTGGGTCCCCCTACTAACAAATGTTTTTAACACCATTGTGGTAGAGCGTCTTCCACCATCCTGGAATCAGAGTGTAATAGTGCCTATACATAAAAAAGGTGATAGGCGGTCCCCAAAGAACTACCGCCCAATTTCTCTTCTCGACACCACTGCCAAGCTTATGGGACGGCTTTTATTAGCTAGACTGGAGGCCTGGGCCGAAGACCATAGCATTTTTATGCAGGCACAATATGGTTTCCGGAGGGGAATGGGGACGGTGGATCAATGCCTAAACCTCTCATTAGCCATAGACAAATACACCAAGGCAAAAGGCGGGAAGATCTACATGGCCTTTATGGATCTGACTGCAGCTTTCGATTGTGTCTCTCAGAAGCTGTGGCCTATGATGGAGGGGATGGGCATTGATCCCCCGATAACCAGTTTTATTCACCAGCTGTACGCCAATGCCTCTGCCTGTGTACGGTATGGCAGGAATGGGGAGTGCACACGTTTCTTTAAGATCGAGAAGGGAGTAAGGCAGGGCTGTGTCCTCTCCCCGTTTCTTTTTTCCATCTACACAAACGGGGTGGAGGCCACCCTGTCTACCTCACCTTTGGATGTGCCTACATTTGATCATACTCCTCTTCCGATATTGGCGTACGCTGACGATGCAGTATTAATGTCTAGAACTGGGGTAGCCTTACAATCCCTAATAACATCATACACCACATTCATGGCCTCTTTGGATTTAAAAGTAAATGAATCCAAATCCTTTATAATCATAGCGGGAACAGGTAGAGGAGAGAAACACCCCTATTTCCATCTGGCAGCAAAGAAAATTGAGGTGGTAGATTGTTTTCCATACTTAGGAGTCCTTTTTGATAAAAACCACTCCTGGTCTAACTTGGTGGCAGCAAGAGCACAAGGTATGGAAGGGAGCCTTCAAGCTATAAAGAGTTTTGCTAAGAAGTTAGGTGCTAGTCCCCTGGACACGATTAAAAACATCTACTGCGCAAAAACCAAGGCTGCAACCACATATGGGGCAGGAGTCTGGGGGATGGCAAATGTTGACCAACTTCAGCAGCTGGAAGATAGCTTTTTTAAAAATCGAGTATCACTACCACACTCAGTTTCAAATTATATTTTACATTTAGATTTCGGGCTACCCTATTTGAGTGTTTTTATAAGATTGGCACCAATTCTATTGTGGCTCTCAATTTGGCGGAGGTCCACTGTAAATTTAACGCAATGTATTATCAAGGATTGTTGTAAACTGGACCACTATAAGAGGATTAGTTAGCTTAATTATGTAGAGGCAGAATTGACTGCACTAGGGCTGGGTAAATTATTCCAGGATCCCGAATCCTGCAGGAGGGTTCCGAAGAAAAAGATAACTGAATTATTTATGGAGAGAGTAAACTATGCCTGAAGGGAAAAAAATTACCTCCAAAAAACTTCCCTTGCATACGATCTTATTCCATCAAGAACAGGGGAAGGCTTTTATTATCTCCCTAGTATTACTAACGCACAGCATAGATTTACTCTATTGCGTTTTCGACTGAACCTGATTCCAATAATATTAGGGTACCCAGAAAGGAGATATAAACTCTCAGATTTGTCACCTTGCCCATGTAATAACCATTCTTCTCAGTCAGACCTCCATTTAACACTATTCTGCAAGTTCTACACTGATGAAAGAAAAGCATTTATTCTCCCAATTCTGAGGTACCATAAATTTACACAATGTAGGGTGGCTCTGTATTTTCTAAAGGCTCTCCCGGATCCGTATGTGTGTTTTTCCCTAGCTTCATTTTTGTGGGCTTGTATGAGAAAGAGGAAAATGCGGGGGTCGTTGACTTAATGAGCAGCAACTAGGATGGAACTGGACTCATTTATGCAACATGGGCCTAATCGTTATTAAGAGATTTTTAGGGTTTTTAATTGATTTTTACGGTTTTTATGATACTTGCTTTACTATGTACATGGATAATTCGACATACTGGCTTTTTAAATTTTGTATATATGGTTATAATACCTGCTTTGTAATATTTTGGATGAATTTGTGCTTTTGTGATCTGTTTTAAAAAGATTGAATAAAGTCGTATGATGATGATGATGAGGTAAATCAAATATGCCATTTGTTGATTAAACCAGTATTACCATGTTTAAAGTAGAGAGCATAAGCACTTTAGCAATGGTTAGCAATGGTAAAGTGCTCACCTTCCTAAGGCCAGCAAAAACGAAGTCAGCACAACAGTTAAAAACAGGTCAGAAGGCAAAAAGTCAGCGGAAACCAAGCCAAGGATGCCAGGTCTAACATGGGCTGATCTCTATTTTGTTTTATGAAATTCACCTGTGTTATAGTGAATGGTACACAGGGGAACCATGATTGAGGTAGATCACAATACCTGACCTAGGTACCACATGAAATAAAATGTTAATAGGTGAATGGGAATTCAAAGGGGGCAGTATATTATAGTTGAATGCCCCACAGAGGGTTTTTTATTTTTGCATATTAGGCTCTCTCATAGTCATGTGAATGTTCCCTTGTGGCGCTAACTCTTAGTGGAAGGAGTTATGTATTATAGGGTCCGGCCCTATGCCAAATGCACTATCCCTTCAAGCATTTCTTATTTTGAGATAAACAATATTCTCTGGTCGCCTTCATAGTTATGATTCCCTGCAAAACCAAAGATGACATGGGAGTGGGGTGTTACAGTTTGGCAAAAAGTTTGGCAAGGTGAGTGATATCACCTGTTTAGAGTTTTACCTGAATTCTAGAACAATCCTTTTAGGGATTGCTGTCCTGTCACAATCCCTGGCCTGGAATCTCAATGGGATTGCGCATCAAAAGAAATTAATCCACATACACGTTCATTCAGTAAATCTGTAGTGCTTACAAACCATATAAACATGCAAGCACACCCATACCGTCCAATACCTCTCCTCTTCTGGCTCCAAATGGGCCAGCAACATCCCTGTTTGCCCTTGGTATCAGTAACACACGACAGAAAAATACTATCAATTTCTAAAGCAGGTACCAAGGTGCAGCTCCATGAGCAGATGGGAACCTTGATGCAGAGCATCATAGTTAACTCAAACCTTTGTGCTGATCATAACCCTAATCAAATAGCATCTGCACATGAATGGCTCCAGCATTCGCATCATGCCACATTACATGTTCAACGGTGATTTAACACATGGGCTCCCAGATGTAAATCCAAAACAAAATACACTCCCCAGTATGGAAGATGCTAACCACCCCCTTGAGATGGTTTCACTGCAATATGATGGTTACAACAATCAAATTGTTGCTAAATCATATTTTCTCTTCCGGATCTTTAACTATTTAGTCATGTGTAATTAAACCAGATCGTTTTAGTCACAAAGTGGTATTGGATGCATCAGTCAATGGGATACTGTGCTTGTAAGAAGGGGGCCTTTATGTTTCAGATAAGCAGTTCTTATCATTTTCACTTCTGTGGAGTCCCACTGAATCTCCACAGGAAGCCAGGAACTCAATGGAACCAATGGTTACGACTCGGACCTCAAAAACAATGCAAAAAAATACACAAATTATAAATTATCTTATTTAATTTACAAATTAAAAAAATATACAAAAAAATCAATAAATACGAAAAATTGCTCAGCAGCAGCCACACAGTGTACTCTTGTTTACATGTACAAATGAAAATGATGGGGAAATAAACTATGTACGTTGTCATGCTTTACTTTGAAATGTTAGTAAACTTGGTTTATTTCTTTCAGTGACATTCTTAACTCACTCACGCAATATTCGGACCTCTAGAAATACATCACCTAGCCTGCCCATCGCCCTATGCACCTTCTGCTTGTTCTTTTGTTTCTGATCAGAGTGCTAGCTGCTGCATTCTGCAAATTAAAAAATAATCATAATACTTTGTTTTAAATTGCCAATTTGATTTTGTGGGGGAAATGGTATGTGTATATTGGTGTTGCCGAAGGCCATAGAGTGGCATTCTGAGATTTTTTTAGTGGTTGTAACTCTATCTGTGAGTACTTTTTCAAGCTGAGTGTTGTGAAGAGATTGCTACCAATGTGAAGCACACAGTACCATGTTGTGAGAGAAGGTACAGCTGTACTTTTTGTATTGATGGAACTATGGATGTACTATAATCTTTCAGAGAAAGCATGACAAGTGTAGCAAGTGCTTGGGTTCACCAATGAGATGGCTTGCAGGGTGGAATTAGAGGAATCTTGAGTAAAATTCAATGTATTGTTCTAGAGTGATTAGTGGGCTTTTGGCGGCTGGGTGGGCGATGTTCCTCCCTTTGAAGCCCCATCCATCAGACCACATGGCAAGAAGACAGAAAAGACATGACGGCCACGGGAAATGACGTCTCTTAGGACTAATGGGCTGTGAGCAGCTGCACAAAAGAGCTCAGAAACCAAGAAAGAATATCGAAGTGCACTTTTAGAAGCAATAAGGCATTGTGGCATTTTACATAACAGAATATGATTTCCAACAAAAACAAACTTAACTGACCTTTGAAACAAACACATAAAGCTCTGCTTTAGGAAGCGAAATGAGTCTGTGTCAGGCTCAAGGAGATGCAATTCCGCGGTTTTGGGCTTATTCCTCTCAGAAGCGATGAAACGCCACGCCTGGGAACATGCAGACGAGATCGCTCAGGACAGACCTGAGCCGGTTGCTGGAAGGCAGCAATCACAGCCATCCCTTTCCATTTTACTGCACCACGGAAGGGGCCATGTGTTATAAACAACACCTAGGTCAGCGACACGCGCGGCAACTGCATCTGACAGACAGGTCATTCTCCACATGACTGGAGCCAGCTATTGCCATTTTTAAACTGTCCGGTTGATTTGCCGTTTCTCAACACCAGGCTGACCAGTTATTAAGTTTAGCGGCAACAACACTTTGATTGAAATATGTCACCGCAGAGCTGTGAGTTGCGAGGGTTCTCAATCAAGATGGAACATTACACATTAATCAGCACTTGGCCTTGAAGTCTGACCCTTTCAGCTTCCGAGATTGCCAGAAGAAAGTGATGTCTGCCAATGGGGAAAGGTCCTTCAACCGCTGCAGCATTCTCTGGACAAACCGTGGGATGTTATCTGTCACAAGCGCCTTCGAGTGTGGCTTTACTGCAATCTGCAGCCGCCCGCCGCCCGCCCCTCGACCTGCATTTCCTAACCTCCAAAAAGCACTCCCACCTTAAACAATAATTTCTACTATTTGGTTTGACAAGTTTGGGCTCCTTTCTTGTATTCAATTATTTAGCATAACACATTTAGGGGCATATTAACAAGGCGGCGATAAACAATTATCGCCGCTTTTGCGGCCGTTTGCGGCCGAAAAGCGGTGATAATTATATCGCCTTATCAGCAAAGACACGCTATCGCGTGTTTTGCTGATTTTGCTCCAGTTTCAGCACGCCTGACTTCGCATCGATAATGAGATGCAAAGTAGGCGTGTCTGTGGAAACAACATGGGTAAATATCGCGAAGGCAGCTTCGCGATATTTACAATGCGGGAAGCGATTATTTTATCACGTTAAGTATGTCTTAACGCAGGAATTTAACGTCTGTTAAATTCCTGACTAAGGCATACTTAACATGGGGGTGGATTCTGTGGCTAAGACCACAGGCCCTATCATCTAGGATATCGCCGTTTCCACATGGAAAACGGCGATATCCACGCTATCTCTGAAATTTTTATCGCCTCGGCGATGCGCGTTGTTAATAACGCGCTAACCGGGCGATAAATTACAGAGATAGCCGGCGATAAATATGCAAGCGCTAAGCGCGCTTTGCGATATTTATCGCCGGCCCTTGAAAATATGCCCCTTGTTTCTGCTCTATTTCTTGTATGTGTATGTTCCCCTTCTCCTACCCCGCCCAAAAAAGACAAGGTTTAAACATTTCGGGGCTTATTTACAAGGCCCTTGCGCCACTTTTGCGTCACTTTTCACATGTTAAAAATGACGCAAAAGTGGCGCAAGGGCCTTGTAAATCTGCCCCTTCATCTCCTAGAAATCCTACAAACAAGAGCCACCCATCAAGATACCAAAATACAATATTAAGTGTTTAAACCCGAGATAAAAGAATAATACTTTAGCAGGTGGTAAGCATTACTTTTCTAAAATGTTAAGCAAAAGTTAAAGAAATTGAACAGATGGATGCATTTTAGAAGTGATTTGGGCATTGGCTCGTTGGGGAGAGAAACTCTAGGAAAGTATTCAAATAACATTCAAGCGATGAAAGAGGCTTTCTGCTGGCAGGTCATCCACATTCATAGGAGATCACAATCCAGCAGAAGTAACTGGACGATTTGGGATTATAAAGTGTGCAGATAAATTCACACCTTGAGGTGTTTGCATGGACATATTTCACCTGGTAAAAAAGCTAATCTTTTGAGGGAAAGTAAAAGAAAACCACGCGAGAACACTGATTCCTGAGCTTTTTGCCCATTTACAGGTTGAAAACCTGTAGTGGTGCATTAATACAATGGAAATGCTGTACCTTCGTATCAGTGTTACAGGTTTTCATCCACTTGTAATCAAAGACATTGGGCTCTATGACATTGCCCCTTGGTACAATTTGGGTTCTTTCACCCGGAGTGAAATCTGCAGGCAAAATAACTCAAGTTGCCATTACAAATGTGACTGGCCTTGGAAAAAAAATCCAGGCTTGATAATTCTGGGCCGTAGACACCAGGCTTGTGTGTAATACTGCATGGTAGGGGCTGTGTCGTCAAGCATCACCTGGCCCCAGCCCACCTCCTGCAGACAAACCTCTCCCGGGAAGGAACAAGTGTGCCATGGCCATCCGGCACCCCCATCCACCCACCCTCCCCTGAGTACCCCCCACGAGCACTGCTATTGAGACTTCCCACTCCCTCAGAGCAGGTGGAAAATGACAGAAATGGTTAAAAAAAAATACCAGTGTCGTACCTGGTAACTCGAGTCCAAGCAATTATTCCCCACTCGAGGTAAGAAAACGTGTAATGGCCAAATTTTGGTGTGGAGATATGGCTGAAAATTTTAACCCTGGTTCCCTGGTATCTCCGCACCAAAGTATGGCCAACTCGTAATGAGGGTCATAGACAGTCGCGGTCGGTGTAGGTGTGCCGGCCGGGCGGTGACGTGGGGCGGGGCAGGGTGGGGGTAGCATGGATTACGGACCTATACAGGTAAGTAAACATTTAAATCAATAAAACGAATTTCGTTAGCGCACTGCATCGCCAAATGCGATGCAGTGCGCGCAACGAAATTCGTTTTATTGATTTAAATGTTTACTTACCTGTATAGGTCCGTAATCCATACTTTGCTACCCCCACCCTGCCCCTCCCCGCCCCACGTCACCGCCCGCCCGGCACACCTACACCGACCGCGACTGGTCATAGAGAATGAACTTGGAGCACTAACTCAAATCCGACTTCTGCCACAGTTTTGGGCTGACTGGTGTCTTACCTATTTGAAGAGCTGGAGCAGCACTATTTTACCAGCAGTAACAAGCTGCTCTTCACAGGAACTTTTAAGGTGCACTGCTTTTGGCTGGGAATATAGAGGTGTTTGTTGACATTTCTAAAGTAAACTACAGTACATTACAAAATACCATACACATAACAACTAAGAAGACAATCTAACCATTAAAACACAACATAGCATATCATAACAAAAAAGTCAAAACAGAACTCAACAATCAAAGTGTAGCACAACAAAAGCATATTGCAATAATGCAGCACAAACTCACAGTAGCAAAAAAGACAACAGAGCACATAATCACTGTAAGGACATGCCTATTTGTACATGATCACCCCAAAAGCTTTGGACTGATGCTGCTGGTATTTTGCTTCTGACAGTGAACTAAGGCCTGCTAATCAGACATCAGTGCCAGTGCTTTGACTCTTAAAAGTGTATGTCTAATTGGCTTATCCCCAGTTGGCATAAGTTAACTTACTTATAAGTCCCTAGTATATGGCACCAGGGGTACCATGGCTTGTAAGTTAAAGTCCCTCATGGGCTGCAGCACTTATTGTGCTACCATGAGTGTGACAAAGTAAAACATGTCTCCAAGCCAGCAAACTGCAGACTGGTAGAGCAGTTATAAAATGCTAACTAGACTTTGCCATTTAAACTAATGACAAAGTCCAAACCATGTTTTTTAATATATGTCATCCTCAGGTAGGCCTGTTGAGCCCTAAGGCAGGGTTCTGTAGATTAAAAAGTAGGAAATGTATTTTATGTCCTAACAGTAAATACCACAATTGTTTTGTTTTTACTGTAGAAAGGCTAATAGCCCCTTTGGCATGTACAGGCTTGCATGCTGACAACTCAGCTCTGCTAACTTATGAATGGGACTACTAAAGGTGGTACTTCAAGGTATCAAAATATTGCTTGGATTTGAATTTACCTTGAAAAAATTAAAAGACAAGAGGTATTTGGCAAAACAGGAACAAGTTGCTTTAATTAAACGCAGCTGCTGGGAGAGTATCAACAGAGTTATGTCTGAAGACTGTCTCGATGTATAGAGGTTTTGGCTGGCATTATATACAGTTCTTGAAGTATAATAAACCGATTACACATTCTTGTAGAGCACATAAATGTGAGCCTAATCATGAACCATACATTCAACCATCTGATAAGGGGGCACATGTGGCTCTTGACTTTGAGGAGACATAATGTGAGCCAGCGTGTATGGTCCAGATGTCCGGCATGGGGAGCGTGTGATCACTGCATGCAGTGTGCATGCTGTGTTCTGATTGACTCAGTGTTCCTAACTGCATGTTGCATCTCACTTTGTGGTATTTTTGGAATGCACGCCTCTGGCCAAACATGTTTATTGGGGCCAATCTCCTCAGTCCTTTCGTGGTGCAGCTGCCTGTCTGTGGGATCGATCTGGGTTTTCCCTGTTTGCACGTTTGTCTTCAGGCTAAGTGTAACTCCACCTGTGACTTATCAATCGGTAGGCTTGGGTTTAGGCTGCAGGGCCTGTCTGAACATATATCTCTGATTTGGGGTTGACAGGGAGGTCATCTCCGGTGGATTCGACAGCAATGATACTAGATTTTTATTACGTGTACATATAACATGGTGGTCATTGATATCCCATTTACCCAAATCACCACTATTATGTGTACATTTTGCCATAGCTTACATTGAGATCATATTTACTGATACTGACTTTGTTATCTGTACATATATCATGGCATACATTGACATTGCATTCACCGATATTAACAAAAAGAATCATTTCATTATACCCGGCCTCAAGCCCAAGTCGAATTTAATGTATCTTTTGATTATAAGGCAACTTTAGAAAGTTGCCACTCTGTTGCCCAAGTTTTCCAGTGGCCATTTACAGTTGCTGGCCATAAGACAGCCTTCTGCCCTCCTGAGAGAGGTATGAACAACTCACAGGAAAGGACTCAATAGAGGCCTGCTGTTCAAAGATGTGTCATCTCTCCCTGGCAGGAAGCCACACAGAGTGCAAGCTCAAAATGGGAGCTTCAAAGGGGAAGCTGCCTTTGAATGGCAAATGGTGTACACACACGAGAGGGGGTGCTCTTTTGTTCTGGAAAACAGCCTGGGGTCAGAGAGGGGTAACAGTTGCCAAAACAGTTTTCCTGTGGGCATGTAGCCACACCTCTTGGGTGGGCTACCAAATACCACACAGTGAAAGAATGGTTCTACCATCTTGAGAATGGGCAGAATATTGCATGCTGAGATAGCTAGATGACACACATTGCAGGAAGTCATCATCAAGTGGGAGGGGACCTGTTAGCCCATTGACTAGTAGTCATAGGAGCTAAGCTGTGTAGGGTTTTTAGTACATCAGGGAGTAGGCGCTCAGACTCGTGCGCGTCTATGTAACAAGGCTGTTGTATGTGTACGGTGCTGCCAGGTCGGGGGAAGTACCCAATAACCCCCGTAATTTGTGTGAGTCAACAACCCACACTGGTAATATGGACACTATCCTGTGCACACGTGGTTGGGATAATAAATCAGAAAAAAGTCTCGAAAGTTGCCCAATTTAAGATCAACATCAGTTGTGTGAGTCAGGATTATTTAATGATGAACAAAGAAAAACGACCAGCCGACACGTGTTTCGTCACAGTGGGAAGTAGTCCCGTGACTCTTCAGGGCTGGGAAAGATACAAAGTATGTACAATTGATGAGGAAACTCATAAACACAATGTGAATCTGCGTGGCCAGTGATGATGACACGCAATATCACCAAAGAGGGTGGAGGAAACCCCAAGGTACAATCATGACGTGAATCGAGGTGCAAAAATCGGCAGAGAGAAGCCTAAAATACAAAGAATCATAGCTACGTGACAAGGGTCTGTGGCTGTGCATCTGGACAAGGTGACAAAGGTCGTCTAGTTGTTGCAGTGAAGTGTGGAGACCGGTTGGAAAACAACTAGTGACGGTGAATAAATACGGCCAAATGTAACCAAACAAAGTAACATGAGCATCAATCGGAATCGCAGTGCAGTGAGCACATGAGAACCAAATCGTAGTGCTGTCTACGTGGGAAAGTGGAAGACATAGTATAAACACAGCAATGTGTCAAGTAAAAAAACATATCATGAAGAGGGTGTCTTGACGGAATCAAAGTGAAAGTGGTCAATAATTGCAAACACATGACAAGCATCATTAGGAATCGTAGTAAGAAGTGGACACTGATAGAATCAATCACGTAGCATGCTTTAAACGGAATTGCAGTGATAAGAAAGCATGAGTGAAATCAAAACACCGTAGTCGTACTATGCAGTCAACGAGAAACATAAATGGTAAACGGCGAATGTAACCATCGAAGATTACTGAGATGGACGATGATCACTGGGTGCGTGAGCATGGTTCACAACGAGGGTAGTCGGTGGAATGATAATTGGGTCGAATGAAAGTAGGTAGGTAAAGGGAAGGAAAGAAAAGAAAAGGAAGGGCTACAACGAAGAGATAGTACGAGTGAAGAAAAAATGTGGTAGCATAGGATAGAAGGAAGTGCAAACTGGAGAATTATCCAGTAGGTATGTGCGCTAATGACGCCAAAACGTGCACGATAACAAAACATCCGCCCAACGGACGACGGTGGTCGGGGGTGACGTGAAGTGGGTAAGGAGAGAGAGTAACGTGCAGACTGGACTGTGTGTGACGCTACATGAAAAAGAAAACAAGGAAGCTTACCCGAACGGGTAGTAGCAAACTGAGCAAAGGTGAAATAATGGACGTCTCAAAAGGAGGGAGTAAAGTCTTGAAGTCCTGCCCAGTAGAGGGTAGCCAGGGACAGTATCCCGGTGATGGCAGTGGGCGGGGCCCAGAGAAGACACGCTAAAAAATTTAAAGAAATAGGGTGAGCCTGGGGGACCGTGGCGTGGGGAGACTCGAGGCTGATGCGAAGGAAAACTTACCTAATGTATAGGTCGGGAAGTGCGGCAAATGCGGATGGAGGAGTGACAGGCGAGTAAGCCCGGGAACCGCATGGAAACTGCGGAGGAAAAGTGAAGACGGGGATTAGAAAAGGTGGGCCGGTGGGGAGAACGTCAGCGGCCCGGGGAAAGCGCCGTGGACTTACTTGGAGAAGAAGCGAAGTCCGTCGATCACATGACTGCCGGATGCGGAAGTCACAGTGTGGGGGGGAGGAGGGAATTTAAAGAGGCGAGTGCAAGGGGCGTGGTCCCAGCGGAGGGGTGTAGTCACTTCGGGTAGAGATGGATCCAGTGAGTGAGACCGGGGAGGAGGAAACGGGTAGAAAGAGAACAGACTAGGAGTGCAAAAGCTAAGAAGAAACGAGAAATAGGAGCAGGAGAAAAGTAAAAGGATAAAAGGATAGAAGAGGTGGAAATAGCAGTACATAGGAGAACAGCTAAACAGTGAGTAACACGATTGTAATAATAACAAAATAAACATAAGCACAACAAAGATACAGCATGGAAAAAGGGGGAAGATGGAAATAGAAATAACGGACCCTATGTATAAAGGGCTACAAATAACTGTAGAATCTGGAAAAGTGGCTAGACAGGACCACAGTATCACATGTCACATGATATTGACAAAATCAAAACGTAGAACACCAGAATTCTTAGTATGTGGGACTGAACATTACTGGATGAAACAGAAAACTCAGAAAGAGCACAGTCCTGGGTCAGTCGCCCAGAAAGTAGTGCAGTTCGTGATCAGTGTTGAGTCCGTGTGTCACAGAATGAAGGCGCATAATCCATGAAGCTTCTTGGCGCCTGAGTTGAAGTTCTCTGTTACCCCCTATGGGGTTTGCGGCAGCAACATCACATCCAAAGAAGGAAAATCGTTTGTTCACGCTTTGGGTTGAGCAGGTGGCCGCATGCACGGCCATCGGGTATTTGATATCCTGGTTTTGTAGGGCTCTGATGTGTTCGCTGATGCGTTCTTTCAATGGTCTGATCGTGCTGCCCACGTACCAGCGTTTGCATGTGCATTCAAGTATATAAACCACAAACTTGGTGTGGCAATTGATGTTGTGCTTGATCCAGTATGTCCTCTTGTCATGTGCCATGAAAGATCTGACTCCATGCTGGGCTAGTCTGCAGACCCCACAATTACCACATTTGTAGAAACCCAAAGTGTGTGTGCCTAACCAGGTATGACTGGTTAAATGTCTAGGGACACTGGGGCTTAACCTGGATCTAAGCGTTCTGCCGCGCCTGTATGTCACTAGTGGTCTAGCCGTGATGATATTCTTAAGGGAGGTGTCTGCCAGGAGAGTGCCCCAGTGTCTGTTGAGGCTTTTTCTTATAACTAGACCCATGTTACTGTAGTCTGTCACCAATCTGACTGGTTGATCACGTGTCCCAAGTGTGTTCTTAGCACGGAGGGTGTCTTGTCTGTCTAGCCGATTGACCCTGGTTTCTGCCTTGGATATCGTGTGGGGATTGTAGCCTCTGTCTCTGAATCTCTGTTTCATGTTCTTGATACATTGTTGAAACTCGGGTTCTTCACTACAATTCCGTCTGGCCCTTACGAATTCTCCATAGGGGATGGCCTGTATTTGATGTGGCGGGTGGGAACTCTCTGCATGAAGGATGGCATTACAGGATGTTTCCTTTCTGTAGAGGCGACTGTGTAGGGTGTCTGCCTTAATGTAGAGTTCCACATCAAGGAATGTAATGTTGGAGATGCTACTGTGGCTGGTGAATCTCATATTCATGTTATTGGAGTTGAGATGTCGACAGAACTCATCGAGTTGTGTCTGGGAACCTGACCATAGTAACAGACAATCGTCAATGTATCATCCCCAGTAGATTATAGAGTTGACCCATGGGGCCCCTCTGGAGCTCCATATCCACTCTGATTCCAGCACGCCCATGTATAGATTGGCAAACGAGGGTGAAAACTTGGAACCCATAGCCACGCCCTTGGATTGTTTGTACCAGATGTTGTTATACAGAAAATAGTTGTCATTAAGAATGATGCTCATCATGGTGGTCAGCATCTTGGAATGTTGCCAAAGGGAGGCCGGCCTATTGTGTAGTAGTTTAGTGATGACATCCAGTCCCAAGATGGGTTCGATGGAGGTGTAAAGGGAAACTACATCCAAGGTGGCCAGAATCATGTCAGGTTGCCATTGGACATCTGATAAGATGCTCAAGATATGTTTGGTATCCTGAATATGGGATGGGAGATTCTTAACCATGGGACCTAGAAATAAATCTACATATTGGGCGATTCTTTCAGTCGGTCCCCCGATCCCAGAAACAATGGGTCTGCCCGGGGGAAAAGGGGCTAGCTTATGAATTTTGGGCAGAGTATACAGCCAGGGATAAGCCGGTCTGTGTACTTTAAGAAATAGCAATTCTTGATCATCTATGAGCCCGGCTGAATGCCATTCAGCTAAGTGGCCGTTGATTTTGTCAGAGAGAGTTCCAGTGGGATTGAACGTAAGACGTTGGTAGCATGAAGTGTCCTGCAATTGGGTAAGGATTTCATTGTGGTAGTCTGTTTTGTTCATGACAACCACGTTACCGCCCTTGTCGGCTTCTTTGATTATAATATCTGTGTTGGTGGTTAGGGCCTTAAGGGCTATACGCTCATCTCTCCTCAAATTATCCTTGATCCTATGTTTGGACCTCATGACTTTTTGTTCGTATTTGTCAATGTCCGCTAGGACAAGATTATGAAATGTGTCTATGGGGTTGCCACCTGGTAACAAAGGCGTCCATTTGGATTTGGTTTTGAGCCAACTACTCTGGGTGAGATCCGTCTCTATGTCGAGTGCATGTAACAGACTGTCCATGTTAATGGGTGGTCCTGAATATCTTTGATGCTTTGTACTCCTGCAGGGTTATCAATACAGATATTTCTAACACTCATGGTCGTGGGCGGCATCCCGCTAAAGTGTCTTTTCACTTTAAGGCCCCTCATGAATTTAAAAAGGTCGATCTTGTGTCTACAAGTGTCCCCAGGTTCATGTGGGTTGAAACTTAAGCCTTTACTGAGTAAAGAGATCATGCCAGTGTTGAGTGTATGGGAGGATAAGTTGACCACCTGTATGCCCTGATCTGGCGACTCTATTTGTTCCTCTCGTTCCCTGATCTTAATTTCTTTTTGTAATCCTCTGTTGCCTCCCCTCTTACCCCTCCGGGTTTTCTGTCTAATGTGCCTTGTCTCTGTTGTGTTCTGTTTTCCCTTCTTATGGTTTGGACCTCCCTTAAAAAAGACAACTTGGTGGAGTCCAGTCTGATCAGTTGATTCTCTGTTTCACTATCACTGCTATGAAACGTGTTGAGTGAGGTGGAGCTGGATGAAGCAGAGAGAGTATCTGTTTTGGTAGATGGATCACTCCGAGGGGCGTTTCGTACAACCTGGTCGTATTTCCTGGCAAATGTAAAAACACGTCCCTCCCTATAATCAGCCTCGTCTCTCTTCAGCTGTCGAGTCTTCCTATCTTTTATCTCGTTCTGATGTTTTGTGAGTATGTCACTCAGAATGGCATAATTCTTTTCTGTGGCCTCTGCTAAGTTCAGATCCGCTATCTCTTTTTCTAGATTAGTAATCTCAATTTGAAGTTTAGCTACCTTGCGCTCTGCGTTTTCTATAAGAATGTCAATTAGTGTGTTGGAGTTTAATGTCAGAGTTTCTTCCCATTTACATAACAAATCATTGTCTAAATCATCAAAGGTTGGAAAAATTTGTGAACGGAGTCCCCTCGGGACTCTGTTGAGTCTAAGGTACTGTTTGAGGGTGGCACTATCCCACCACCTGGAGTTTTCAGTTTTCTTCAATCTCTCCAGTCTTAGGAATTTCTCCCTGAGACCTTCGTTACGTGGGGGGTTTCCACTCGTCAATGTAGTGTTTGTCGGAATACCCTTTACTAGATTCTCGAACAATTCTGATGTGATCCTTTCTCTATCCATAATATGAGGTAGCACTGTAGTAACCGGTGATAAGCTACGCTGCAGCTGCCTGCCCTGAAACCAAAGGAGCTAAGCTGTGTAGGGTTTTTAGTACATCAGGGAGTAGGCGCTCAGACTCGTGCGCATCTATGTAACAAGGCTGTTGTATGTGTACGGTGCTGCCAGGTCGGGGGAAGTACCCAATAACACCCGTAATTTGTGTGAGTCAACAACCCACACTGGTAATATGGACACTATCCTGTGCACACGTGGTTGGGATAATAAATCAGAAAAAAGTCTCGAAAGTTGCCCAATTTAAGATCGACATCAGTTGTGTGAGTCAGGATTATTTAATGATGAACAAAGAAAAACGACCAGCCGACACGTGTTTTGTTCCCACTGTGACGAAACACGTGTCGGCTGGTCCTGACTCACACAACTGATGTCGATCTTAAATTGGGCAACTTTCGAGACTTTTTTCTGATTTATTATCCCAACCACGTGTGCACAGGATAGTGTCCATCCTGACTAGTAGTCATAACATCCCCAGAGGGCAAGTTGTGGGCATAAAAGTGGTACACCTGGCACCCAGACCTCAGATCATGTCTGTACTGGAGAGAGGACCAAAGAACGACTGCCCTGCTGTTCCCTGGACCTGGCAAACAGAGGCTGCAACAAAAACTGGACTGCACCTGCTGCTCCTTGGCTAAAAATGAAAGGACTGTGCCTGTGCTGCTCTGCACGAGGAAAAGTCATCCCGAGCCACAGATAGAGGGGATGAGCTCCAAAAGTCAGTTGGCTGACTTCCTTTTACAGCTCTAGGGCCAGAAAAGCTGAAGAAGCCGCCTTAGCGAGTTGTAGCTACAATATTTAGTTGGTGCAGACCGCCTAAGCGCAATCTGGGAGACCGAGACCTGACAATCAGAAGTTGCACCCAAGTCTTCTGGGTCCTAGAAAGTCTTTGATGTGCAGTTCGATAGGCCAATATGGACACTAACTGCAGTTAAAGGGAACCGCCGGTTTCGCTGTGAGCGTACATCAGTAGACCAGTGGCAACTGTTATTGGCTGGACTTCCAAGGACATCGACCTTGCGGCCAAAGTCACCCCACCATGTTCATGGACCAACAGGTGCCCCCAGGAAGGCCCCTCTTGACCAAATCAACATTCTCATCATCCTCAGCATCTTCAGCATCTTGTTTCCCTTGCATCATGGCTATTTCTTTGATATCTATCAATATTGATGGAAGTTTGTTCATGAAGCCTGAAGCTGGACTGGAGACTGCTTTGACTGCAAAGTAACTGTTCTGATAAGCATCATTGGCCCCTGTGACTTGCTCCCTGGAGGAGTTGATTGCCCAAAGTGGGAAGGAGTACCCGAACACAATTTTATAAAATTTTGTAAAACGTTTTCAAAGTAACTGATAACAGCAGTAGTTGCCAACGGCTGTTTGCTTTTTCAGTGAAAAGCAATCATTTATGATTTGCTTAATACTTTATATCTTGAGAATCCCCTGGTGGATTTTGTTCATTTTGGCGACTAAAAATATATAACAATACTAGCTAACTAGACCCATGACGGGTTTGTGAGTTTATTATATGGTGAGGTGGCAACGCCACACCATATAACAAACCGCAATTCCCTACAACCACCATAACAAATTGCCAACCAGCAATGTGCACAGATCATCTTCTCACATATTACTGTCTCAGGAATCCTGTGTTAAAAGGTGTTTGGAGCAAGCACTGTCTTAATTTAGCACCAAATACAAGTAATGGCGTGAGTCAAAAATATTTTGTGGTCTGGCCCATTGTGTATTTATATGTGGCCTCTTACCAAAACTTATAGGTCTCGAATCTTCCTTAAAGCATATTCTGCACTTTTATGATGAGACTGATTTTCACCAACAGCAATTAGATAAAGATGAATGTCAGAGAGCTGAGATGATGTACAGTGGATATTTCTATTTGTTTTCTTAGTAGAACAGTTACTTTCTATGACAATGCTTGCTTAAGTTGGAAATGAAAAAGTCAGAAAATGATCTATGTGCACCCAAAACGTGCTCAAGGTGCACTAAGCTCTGAAAATACTTAAGCAATTGCATCACCCATGAGGCATATGGTGAACTAATAAGCTCACTAAATAGACAAAACAGCCACCCATAGTTCACAAATGAGAAAAAAACCAATATAATCTGCATTCAAAACCGATGGCGGTTGTGAGCCTTCAGTGGGTTGGGGCATTAATACATGCCTCAAATAGGAGTGAGTGAGCTAACAAAGTGGTTGATTCTCATTTCACCTGGAACGGAATGATGTAGCCTTCATACAGAGAAAGAAACACTGAAAAACGGGGCCAAACGGTCCATTCTGTAGTATTGTTTTAGCATGAATTGGTTAAAAAGCCAGAGGTTCTGAATACAATATTCAATCACTTTTGTGGTGAGGCAGGTGAGCCTTACCATACCAAGAGTTGGAACTCACTAAGCCCTGAGAAAAAGTTAAAAAAATAATGTCAAAACATTAGATATTTCAGCACAGTTTCTCTTAAAAATGGCTACAACGCAGCTAAATGTTTCATGGGCAAATAAAAAATCTAATTGCGCAACGTCTCATTGCTCATCATTTTCCAATTTTATTTTTCTTCTTTCTTCACTTTTCTATCCCCCTTTTTCAGTGTAGGTTCTGAGCCATCTGGCATGACTAAGCTTCTACTTGAAAAATGCAGGATGGAAATATCAAAAACAATACACATCTCATAGGAATACATCTCTCTTATTGGTCAACTGTTGCGTTTAAACAAGACTCCACAGACGAGCAGCATTTCTTGACCTTCAATTACACCAGTGTGCTGTCGGAAGGAAAGTTCCTGCTTGGCAAACAGGTGTATATACCTTCCCTGAGTGATCTGACTGCATGTAATTCTGATATCCTGACTTTTTTGTTGCACAAGCTGACATGCTAATAAGGAATGTGCACTGAGGCCTAGGCTTGTCCACTGTAATTCCAAGGGCCATAATCTGTTCTGTGACCTGGAGGGGGCACCAAATATGCCCTATATACAGATATAGGACCACTATCCATGGCCTGGGCTATTGACATGAAATTGCAATGCTAACATATTGATTGGTTGCAGATTAATAGTAACAGTCTTTTTCCTGGATTTGGGGGTTGGGGGGTAGGGGTGCAGTGTATATCGGCTCTACTTGTGTAAATTTCTGAATTGATGTGATGCCCAGACTCCTTCACTGACATCCCATGTGCTTGTCAAGTACATGTATGTAAAGTATGGATGTTATAAAGACTGTGTTGTGGTGACTTTATGATTGCTGGGAGGAGCAGGATCCATTTTGGTTTGCCTCTGGCTTGACATGACCCAGATGGAGAGTGGATTGCCTGCATTCCTGATGCTGAAGGAGGGAGTCCAGCTGTTGAAGTGTTGGAAGTTGGAGAGAGAGATACCTGAAGAAATTCTATGATAACTAGTAGACATGTCAGCCTTAAGGTGGTCTTTCCCCAATATTGTCACCTACTTACCGCCATTTTTCTGTTGAAATTCATTTTAGTTGGTCTTTTGACTCTGTGCTGCCGACCAGTGCTGACCAGTGCTAAAGTGCTTGTGCTCACTCCCCTAAACATGGATAAATTGGTTTACACCTAATTGGCATATTTAGTTTACTTATAAATCCTTTGTGAGTGGTACACCATACACCCAGGGCCTGTAAGGTAAATGCTACCAGTGTGCCTACAGCACATATTGTGGCACCCACTTATGTAGCTCCTTAAAATATGTCCCAGGTCTGCCATTGCAGCCTGAATGCAGTTGTAAACTGCCAGTTTGACTTGGCAATATAACTCTCTTGCCAACACTTAAAATCCCCTTTTATCGCATATATGTCACTCCTAAAGTAGGCCATAGTTAGTCCATAGAGCAGGGTGTATTGCAATTAAAAGGCTGCATGTGTACTTTTAAGTTTTACATGTCCTGGTAGTGAAAAACTCCTAAATTAATTTCTCACTACTGTGAGGCCTACCTGTCCCATAGGATACCAGTGGGTTGCCTTATTACATTTAATATATGCTAACTTTTGATTGGGAACAGATAAACATTTTATGTTTGGTATCTATGAAATTGTAATGAAAAATCCTCTTTAATGGCAAAGGCGGATTTAAAATCACAATTTTGAAAATGCTACTTTTAGAAAGTTAGCATTTTCCTTCCCTTAGACATTTTATGCCTGCAGCCTCTCCTGGATCACATGACTTGGTGTAACAGACAGTTAGACTTTGTGAATTCCTCCCACACAGTTACACAATAGAGGGACTAGGTGTGCCTGAATGGGTCATGTGCAGGCAGGATGGGGGGGGCAGAGTTGGGCACAGCCCCACTTGTAATTGTATAGGCTGTGCTCTGCCTTCAAACAAAGGGCTTGTCACCTCCACATTGTCTCTGCAGCCAGCTTGGAGCCAGGAGAGCCAGAAAATTCCAAGCACTTCAAAGAGAATCCTCTAGAAACTTCTCCCAACTTCAAATAGGGTACCAGGTAGAAAATTAGGGCCCTAAGACCCACTCTTCAGTTCACTTTCTGGATCTGCGGAAGGACTCTCAAAGGACTGCCTGTTGCTGTGGCCCGCTGTGTACTCAACAAGACTGCTTGGAAGGACTGTCTTGCTGCCTGGAGCCTGCCTTGAACCCTCAGAGACCAGCCCTGCATCTTGACCTGAACACTGGATTACCAGAGTGACTCCAAGAGCTAGTTTGCTGGCCTCCTGTTCAGAGCCACAGTGAGATAACAGACTCCAGGAATTTTGAACCAGCACCTGGACCCAGCTGAAGGGAATTCGTGACCCTCAAGTGGTGCCCTTCAGGTCCTGGACACATGGTGTGGCCTCAGTTGAGCTCTTCTGAACTTTTTGGGCTCTTCAGGAACCTGAACAGGTCTGCTGGCATCAAAACCTTATCATCCGCGCCAATCACTAACGCAAAGTTCTGGCGAACTAACTCTTATTGCAACAGCATTGACCGCGCGCCATGACAACCAATGCGAAGCTCCAGCCCTAACCATCTACTATGCCCAACAGGATCTGTGCGCTACTGCAACTGTTCGGGACACCCGGCTTGCTCTTCGCACTACTTCAATAGCCATCTCCTTCTGCTGTGAAAAGAACTCTTTGCACTGGACTGTGAAGGTAACTCGTTCAGTAGGACTAACCTGGTCCTTGTATCCAGCCTGCGCTCCATCGCGGTCGGCCTGCACTTGTGACTTTCATCCAGTCTCCCATGACCAGATAGCCCAAAGTGGCGCTTGGTGCTTTTTGGCGCTATTTTCCCTTAAATCTTGAAAAATTCATAATTCCGGTACAAGTGATTGCATTTTTGTTGTTTTGGTGTAAAATAATTTATTAAAATGTACTCTATTTTTCTAAATTGGTGTGGGATTTTTCTTGTGTTGTGTTTTTACTTTATTACTGTTTGTGTGCTGCAAAAATACTTTACCCTTTGCCTCTAAGCTATGCCTGACTGTTTTTTGTGCAAGTACACCCAGGGTTAATCACAGGGTAATTTAGTGGTTCACTCTGCCAGGGAGCGTGGCTGTTGCTTGATTGGGGCTCACACCCCATTCAACCAACAACCCAATTTCTCACAATAACCTTTTAGCAGGGGATTGCAAATTATTCCTTCCGGAGCACTACCATTTGGTCAATGATATGGGGTTGCAGTGAGTCAGCCGATTCTGCTGTCAAGGGTGAGAATGCTTCTAGGAAGGGCCTTACCTTTTATCCTTCCTTGTTTGCTACTCCAGGAAGGCTGATGATAGACAGCTGCAGAGTCTTCACACTTCATTGTGCTCATGTTTTGGATACTCCTGCTTGGAGCAAGCATCATCACGGCCTGCTGTGACAGCCATCACCTTGCACAAAGGCTGTTTTGGACCTGCAGCAGAAAATTAAATGTGAAAAGGAACCATCCCAAACTGGAAACTGGACTTTAGACTGTGGATCTACATCTTGTGTCTGAAAAATGAGTCTAAAGATGGGACCCAAACTATCCCCCATTGTTCCTGTCCCAAGTTCTTCCTGACCAAGAGAGTCCTTTATAGAGTACTCAAGGAGTTGCTGTGATTCAGGCCTCATGTCTGTTTGACAGTCAGTCTCGCAGAAAGGTGGGGATATCACCTAAAGTCAGTACAACTTGGTGGAGAGCTGTGGGTCTGCCTAGCACCTAAAAGACTGCCTGCCTGCCTGCCCAGAGAGGAAAGGTGAGTGACTGTCTCTCCAGAAGGAAATACAGTTCAAGAGGAGAGGCCCAGCCAAATTACCAGAGTGTGGAGTAACAGAAGAGTTGACTTCCATCAGTGATTACTGCAGAATGTCCAGAGTGACCTATTGAGTCTCTGCCTTGACGTGTTGTGCAATCTTCAATGCCCGGCAACACTTTTGTAGTGGAGGATTCCCCAGTGACCAAAAGGCTGCATCTTGAACTTGAAAAAATAAGCCTGCACGTTAGGAAGATTAACAGTTTCCAGCATGAACTCTTTTACTCAAGACCTGAATTAACATACGGATTACCAAACATGGTAGCTATTTGCACAGCCCAGTAGTGAGCCTGCACCTGTGCCTGATTCTTACTAATAACCTTGTATCACTGATAATAAATCTCTAGATTGTTTTCGAACCACAGGAGCTGTATTAGATTACTCAAGATGGTGTGAGAAATTTACTTGGCAAGAACCCATAAATTTGCTTGCATAACACAGTAGGTGAACTCCCATTACTGTGTAGCAATTCAGTTTTCATTTTGCTATGACATTAAAGTACTTCTTTTTTGCTAAGACAATTACTCAGCTGAGCATGACATTTTTGTGTCTGTTGTTTGATTGTTTAAGTTCTGATTTTCTGACTACCACACTACTTTCCTGAGAAGTCTTTGCTGGCCTTCGCTACCTTGATCGTCAAGTGCGGAAAGGGTATTGTTGACCCAGTTTGCACAGCCATAGCAGGAAGGATCTCAGGATACTATAGGCAAATAACCCCATGCGCCTTATTGGTGGCCTGTTCACCCTTGCATGCCCTGTGGGCCTCTGGATGGGATCTGGTATGCATTATAACTGAACCCACACCACAGCTGCTCTCAGGAACTGTTTCACTGCCCATAAGTAAATTCACACTTGTACTTTGAAGTCCCCCATGCAATGCAGTGAAGATCACTTTGTGTGCTTGACATTGTAAGTGGGTAGAGCCTAATACTTATTCTTCGCTGTCCTTGGTCAGCAGTTGCCTGGAGTGCCTGCGAGGAGTAGTGGTTATTGACTTTTGATCACAGAAGTGCACCTTACCTTTACTAGCACAATGACACGTCTGCATTTTCTATATTGACCATAAATCTGCACTCGCATTTTGAACTGCCATGTGTGCTGTGAGGAAGATCACTTTCTCTAAGTGACATTGTAAGTGGACAGAGCCCAATACCTATACATCACTCTCATTGGTCAACTGTTGCATTTAAACAAGTCTCCCAGCAGGAGGAGGGTGATTGTTGTGTGTGCGAGAATTCTGTAAAGTGAGCCAGCACTATGCCAACTGGTGGAAGATCAGAGGGCAGGGGGCCAGGTCATTTGGGGCTTGTTGGTATGCTGATCATTAGAGGTGCCTCCAGTGAAAGGATTGCAGTGTATATTTAGGGGACTACCTGACCGGCAGGACCTCTTTTTAGTTTGCATCCACTGTTGTTTTGTGGCCATATTGAAAAGTGTTCTCATGTGTACTTCTGCCTGCTATTTTGTAGATATTTGAAAATGTGTGTGCAGTATTTAGTAACACATGTTATAAAGTACTTTACCTTGTTATAAGCAAAAGAACTGACAGGACAGCAAATTATTGAGTTGTTTTGTTGCGCTCCTGAGTTCTGAGTATTCTGCCCACACCATCTCCCATGAGAAAGCACTGAACTGCTCTGCCTACTAGTGCTGAAAAGGGGTACCTAGTTCCCAGTTGTGGTGTCTGTAGTACAGAAGCCCCAGGACACCAGTTTCACAAGAATCCAGTAGTTTCAATTGAGGCCTCATACCTGTGTCTACTCTGGGAGCCAGACCCGGTTACATACAAACCGCATAGCCCTTAATGGCAACATAAATGCCAGCGAAAATCGAGTTTGGTGGCGGTGCTAATATTAAAGCAGTCTCTTTGAATATTGCCAAAAGACAGAGATTAGCAAATGGTAATGAGGAGTGTTCTTTAATTATCTGAGATATTGTGCTTGTATGAGACTTGGTGTTCCAAGACTTACACGGTTCAAGGGTATAAGGTTTACTCAAAATTGGCTCTAAAAATGTCCACAATGGTAGAGCTACAGGTGCATTAGCAACATATATCTACAAAAATGCATTACAAATATCTCAAATTAATGTACATCAAAGCACATCCTAAGAGTAAAGTGTTCTTTGGCATCTAGATCTACGTTGATTCCTAACATATATATACACCCTGATTCCAACAGAAGAAAAGGTTTGCAAAAGAGTTGGTTGAAATACCTGAAATCTTATAATTACAATATGATGGAGCTGATTACATTATAATGGGATGTCAGTGTGAACATCATGATGGCCAGTAACATTGTGATGCTTGGATCCAGAAACAAGATTTGTACTGGTATAACTCAGTGCTACTATCCAACTGAACAACGAGACAATATAGATGTTGACTTGCTAAATGTACTGCATAATTTGGGGTTCAGAGCCCTAAATGTCTTAAAAAAACTGCTATTCCTGCTTGATATATACATGTCTCAAGACATCATTTAGCAGTACTAGACTACACGTTTGCTTCCTTGCAAATCTTTTCAAGCATTCAACATTTTGAAATAGCATCCAGAGTGGAGAGTGATCATTACAAACAAACATTCAGTTTAAGTTAATATACAACAATGGTAGTGCAGTGGTAAATGTTGGGATAATGTTGATACCGAGACAGCTTAAAGGATTAAGGCAGGCCACAAACGAGGCCCTATTTTCTGGGTGGAGAGCCATTACTGCAATGCTTAATCTTCAAGCACAATTGGCAAGAATAGAGGCAAAGGCTAACCTCTGGTATTAAATCTGCCTAATTCACTCTTGAACTTTCTATGACTGTTCAACAGTCATTCACATTAAAAAGGTCCTCTGTTAAAAGAAATAAGATTCCGTCTGGAATTAAGAAACTATAAAAGTTACCTGCCAGGTCACTGTAACGCTAAATTGAAAGGGAATAGGGTACCCATAGCTGCCTCGGAAAGGTGAGATATGTCTGTACAATAGCGGCCCCCTAATCATAGTGATAGTAAATAGTTAGGTCCTTATTTGGAAATTGAATAGGACAAAGGAGTATTTGAAATTACTCCAACCTATTCACTTTCGTTCGCTCATAAGCAATAGCTCTATGGCAGAGCTTTTGGGTTTCTACGGCTAAAGTGTTCATTCGAATAAGGAAGAGCACAACTGATGGAGTGCCCCCTTCAAATAGGTAACCAAACAATCTCTCTAAACTATATTGTGATTCCTGGTTTTCTGTCTGAGTACAATGTATAATGCTTGCTACTTCACAGCAACCTTGCCCCAATCTTGGAAGGGTTTAATTTTATATCCAATTACCAAGGATGGCTCATTGAGTGAACCCTGAAACTATAAGCTAATTGCACTACTAGACGTACAGACATGGAGGCCTATTCACAAACTGCATTTTGTAGTACATTTAGTAGGATTACAATAGTATCATTAACGTACAGCAAAATACTATTCACAAACCTACTTGTGGAGGTCCCCACCTCCATCTTGCCTATCTTTTAAGCGTGGAGATCTCTACCCCAACTGTGGAGCTCTCCACACACATAGGTATTCATTATAGTAGTAAATGTGGGAGGGACAGGGGGAAGTGGCTGAAAAATAGGGAATGCTTCCTACTAAACGGGAGGGGTTTTGGGAGGAGTAAGGAGCAGTTTAGGAAGGGCTAGAGAGGGTCTTGGGGAGGGGCATGCACCCACCAGCAAAAGAGAAAGCCCATTCCTAATCGCAAGCTGCACTTTTAGAGTTAATATAGACAAAAAGGATGCAAAACAGTTGTAAATGCATGCCAGCTCAGAGCTGGAGTAAGTCCAGCACCACCCATGGCCACTCACAGGTAGTGCAACATCCTACCATAGAAAATAATGAATGTAAGGACTTAAAATAAAACCCTATAGGAAATAATGTTAAATTAAATTAACTGATTTCAATTTTTAAAACATATATACAGCATTATTTTAATGTTACTAATAAAAATAAATTACAAATCAGTATTATTTTCTTTTAAAATAGTTTAATGAGCTTTTTTAGTTTAAAAATAAATGTAACTTTATCTTATATATAAAAATTTAATTAATAACATTTTATCCATAGCTTTTAGTAACATTTAGTACACTATAATTCAACATTTTACTTTAGAAAATATTTTTAATTTAATATATTACTCTTAATTTAATAAAAATGCAATTTAAAATTTGGTGAATAGTGCAGTGGCATCTCATTATACACAAGAAAATCATCAATTGGGAATATTGACCTGGAGAAGGGTAATATTCATGTTATCCAAGAAAGCACTCTAAAAGGGAGGCTGTGAAAAGGAGATTTGCAGATGAACATGAAGGTCAGCGTTCAAGTTCAACCCCCAGGGGTGCTTTGTTCCCAACAGAATTATCCACCTGGACTCTGCTCTCCGTAGATCCAATTCTCTGTTGCCACCCTGGGGTCTTTTTGCAACATTCTGTATGCCATAAACTTTCATGTCTTTGATATTGCCATCATGAGCTTCTCAAATATGTTTAGCCATGGTGTTCGAGAAGTTTTTTATTTTTGATTGCTCGTAAGTGTTTCAAAATACAGAGTTTCAGTTTATTCACAGTGCTTCCCACGTATCTCTTTCCACATGTGCACTCAAGGACATATACTACAAATGTGGTCTCACAGGTTATCCATTCCCTCACCTTGTTAGTTTTTCCTTGCAACGCCACAAATTCAGTTGTATTTTGGCCATACACACAGGCCTTACACTTAAAGCATTTCCAAAATTCTTTCTTTTTGCTGGATAACCATTTGGCAATCCCTGACTCTAATTCCAAGGGGTTGTCAGGATTCATATAGCTTCATGTCAACAAATCACCCAAGGGCACTGTCTTTTTATACGTTATACTCAGATGCCCAGGCAGCGGTTCTTTAAGGGTCTCGTCCATTTTGAGAATCTTCCAGTTCTGTTTCAACAGTTCTCTTGTCTCATAATTAAACATCTCATAATCCATCATGTATCTTATAACCTCGGGATCATCGTTGTTCTTAGGGGTCTTTTAGGGGTCTTTTGCTTGACCACCAGCAAACTTTCTAATTTCTTTCTTTTTGCCCTTGTAAGAGCATTATCCAGAACTTTATTATGGTATCCTCTTTCTCTAAATCGATTCCATCTAGCTTGGAAAATTTCCCCATAGCGGACGCTCCATTTCAAAGCCTCTGGATGCCTACTGTTCGCATAGAGGATACTGTTTGTACTGGTCAATTTTCTGTGAATTTTGGTGAACATCTTCTTATTCTCAATATAGACTACTATGTTCAAATAGTCGATTTATTTCTCGCTAATCCTCCAAGGTGAATTTTAAACCTTGTGGATTATTGTTTATGGATTTAATAATTTCTTCAAAATCCTCTCTTCCACTTTCTCATATGACAAACAGATCATCGATTAAACAAACCCATAACATTATCTGTTCCATTCTTGGTATGCTATGTTTGTTCAATATAGTTTCTGCCTCCCACCAACCTATCTTTAGATTCGCATAGGGTGGCACGAAAGATGTCCCCATCGTGGGTCCCTGCACTTGCAAGAAGTAGCTGTTGTTGTACATGAAGACATTATGATGAAGATAAAAGTCCATCATTTCCAATAACATGTTGGAGTGTTCTAATAGAGCTAATGAATGGGATCTCAGGAAGTATCTGCACGCTTCAATGCCATCTGCGTGCTAGATTAATGTATACAGGGATACTACATCATACGTGGCCATCAAGTCATTTATCTTCTATGGTATATCATTAATTATGTTAAGGAAATCTTGGGAGTCCCTTAAGTATGATGGAAGACTAATTACGCAAAGAAAAATAAATATATCAATGTATCTTGAAGTGTTCTCAAGCAGTGACCCAATTGAGCTCACAATTGGTCTTCCGGGAGAGTTTAGACTGTCTTTGTGGACTTTAGGCAAAAAATAGATTGTTGGCATTGTGGGATGAGTCATTTTAAGGTACATGTACTCTTCATCATCCAAAAGGTTTTTACTGTGCCAATATTTCAATTTTTTGTGAAATGCATGTGTATATTCAATGATAGGGTCTTTGGTTAACATGCTGTAATGATCCTTGTTGTTTAATTGTTTACTAGCCT
Source organism: Calotriton arnoldi (assembly GCA_963921515.1). Lineage (NCBI taxonomy): Eukaryota > Metazoa > Chordata > Amphibia > Caudata > Salamandridae > Calotriton > Calotriton arnoldi. The sequence goes on from CAWUFW010012053.1 coordinate 224,677, forward strand.
CTGCTGTATATTTTTCTTGACTTAGGATTACCATGTTTCCTCATTTGTCAGAAGCTTTTATTATGATACTTTCATCCTGCTGCAGTTCCAGGAGTGGGGACACACACCCTACTGGCGATTGCAAATAGGTAGTTATATCTAGGACCTAGTTTCCATAGAGAAAGTATTTTTTGTTTTGCTAATAACTTTGGTGCTGTTTGGCAAATCTTCACAACATTTTCAACCCTATTTGCTACTCTCTTCAGCTGCTGCCTTGAAAGTTTAAGCTTGATCCGTCAAGCGGGGGCTGAGAAAAGAGGGGTCTCAATTCGCATTTTCCCCTTGTAATTTCTCATATGGATTTTAGATGTGATTACAGCCCGAACCACTGGACGGAATTACACCAAATTTGACAGGAAGCTAGATAATGGTCCAGAAAGATCGCTTTTTGTAATTTGGTGTAAATCCATTCCGTAGTTTTGGAGTTTTTAAAGAAAAAAGATTTATAGATATCTAGAGACGCAGATCCACATCAGTGATCCGAGGGACCATGCGCCAACAGCAATGCTGTGATTGGCTGGCCGCAACTTGACAGGAAAGTTGATGTCATCATTTTATATATTGAGACATTGTTGTGGGGCCTGAAATTAAATGTTGAAAGTAGTAGAAGTGGTCAGGGTAGAGGTACCCTGACCCCTTGGATGTGATAGAGGGGTCATTGAGGGACCCCTGATGGGTAAGAAATTGCCCACAACATTTTTCCACATGTGAGGATCCACAGATCCATCATGGCACTCAGCGCAGCCTTCTGTGTGAATCTACGATGCATCAGTGGATCCAGCCCCAATTGGAAAAAAAACACACACACTCACAGACTCACTTACAAACTCGCTTATACCCCCACACTAGCATTCATACACCCACACATACACCCATGTGGCCACTCATAAACTCACATATGCACCCACACCATCACTCACACACCCACGGACATGCCCACACAGTCACTCACATACCCAGTCACACACTCACACTCTCTTGGAAGGTGGTTTATTAGTAGGTGCAGGTAGGTACCTACAACTAGTAATAACAGCACAATAACAAAAAAGTTCAGTCAATTTTCAATAAATTAATCTTTGCTAAACCCTTGGTAGCTCGGCTCATGAGCAGTCAGGATTAACTTAGGAGATAGGTGTGTAAAGCATTTAATATCACGAAAACAGTAAATAGGTAAAACACAACACATGATAAAAATCCAACACCAATTTATAAAAATAGGAAATATTTGTATCTCTAAAATGACATCAAAACGACAAAAATCGAATGTAGAGAACTGGAGATATGAATTTTTAAAGATTAAGTGTAAAAATGTGCTTTCTGGTACTTAAAAGCATAAAGCACCAACTGGGAACATCGAGTCGCACTTAACTGGGACCAAGTCAAAGTATCAGGCTGACCACGATGGAGTGTGGGTCAGATATGATCGGGTGATTGGAGCCGGTCATAATTTACCTTTGCATGTAGTCACTTTTTTGGTTCTTTTTCTCTTGATGTCGAGCGAGTCTCCTCAGCAGCCTGGGTTCCGGTTCGACTAAGGCAATTTGTTTCAGTGCGAGGCCTAGGTGAATCCTGGAGGTCTTGGTTCTCGTTGTTGAAACCTGAAGTTCAGGCCAAGTCGCGGTTCGATGTCACCGGCTTGACTCTCTACGACAGGCCAGTCACCTTATGGCGCTTTTTCACAAAAATCATTCAAATGATTCCAAACTTCTGGATCTTCTTCCAGAAGGTCTTTTTCAGGTCTTGAAGGGTACACAACACCAGCCAAGGTTCAAGAAGTTCTGAGTTGCTCCTTGGAGAGTTGGGACTACAATTTCCACAATGCACCTGGTCAAATCCTGAAAGGCCCACTGGACATTGGTCAGGTCAGCTGGTCAATTCCTGGTGGAGTTGATACAGGCAACTTCTTGAAGCTCTTTTGTACCTGTTGCTTTCAGGGAGTCCTCTCCTTAATCCTTTGAAGCAAAGCAAAGTACTATTTTATGAAGCCCAGAGTGTGCAGCAGGTGCAGTCCTTCAGAGTGCAGTCCTCTCTTGGTGCAGACCAGGGGTTCAGCAGGGCAGTCCTTCTTCTTTTGATATTTCCAGGCAGGGGTCAGAGTTGCTGGGCAGCTCTTCCATATTTATCCAGGCTTCTGGTCTGGCAAGAAGGGGGGTACCCCTGACAAATGGGGTGCAGGGTAACACCCTCTGTGATGATCACTTTCTTAGAAGTGTGGCATATTCTTGTCCCAGAAAGCACTGTTTCACAAAAATCAAAATGGAGAAAATCTGTCCAGGATGTTCAGGTCTGGCTAGCCCAACCCACAGGTGTGGCTAACCTTTCCCTACACTCCCCTTCCAGCTCTTCCCCTAATTCAATTACATGGGCTCCCATCTCGCTGGGGGTACAGAAAGTTGAGGTGGGCTTGCCTCCTGTCCTCACTGTCTTTCTCCCTTTGAAGACTAGCTTGACTACCGTCCCCCTTTCTGTCCTAGCCTCTGCAGCTGCAGATCTGCTGTCATCAGATGGTCTCTTTTTCTCAGCCCAGGCCACATCACACCTCAAAAAGGAAGCTTAGCTCAACCTGTAAAGGCTGGCAAATCAGAAGAGGCTGCTACAGGACTGGATTTGATAACTTCAGGAATGCAAGTTCTATAACTTATTTTCTGCAATAGTTACAATAAATCTAACCTTTGCAAGTTGTTGGATTTATTGCAACTTTTATGTTAACACTTTGAATTAATATTTTAGTTCACTCCTGTCAAAAGTTAGACTTTATTAACGTTTAAGCCATCCAATGTTAGCCTATGGAGCTAGTGTACAACAATAGGAAAAAATTAAATTTGCAGGTTTTCCCTCACTGGGGCTTATAAAAGATTTTTTATAATGTCCCTCCTTATCACTACAATGCACCCTACCCTACCCTTGGGGCACCTAGGGTACACTTTAGGGGTGACTCATATGTAAAATTAAAGTAGTGTAAGACTTTGGAAGTACTTTTAATCCCAAAGTCGATTTTAAACATAGATTTGTTTTAAAAGCAGTCTGCAAAGCAGGGCTCGCTTTAAAATGACAACAGGCAATACAGCAGTGCACACTTAAGTGCATTACATTCATTCAACCTCTAAACCTACAAGCCCTCCCATATACTAGGGAGATATAGGTAGGTTGTCAGTACCAATTGTAATTACAACTAATTACTATGTACCTTTTGACCAGAGCACAGGCCCTGGGCCTGCTTAGCAGAGCCCAGAGCACATTTGGAATCAGAAAACCAGCATCTAGTAGTCCAAATGGGGGCAGAAATTGGGAACACTGCAAAAAGCCCTGTTTTCTCACACATACCCACTTATACACCAACACAAGCACTCACAAACCTATCCATCCTCTGATATACCCACTCACATACCCACACAGCCGGTCACACACCCTCAAAACCACTCACATACCCACCCAGACTGCCACTCACCCATCCACTCACAGACGAACCCATACAGCCTCTCATACACCCACTCATAAACTCATACAGTCACTCACACACCCATAGAGCCATTCACCCACCTACTCACACACCCATACTGCCACTCACATGTCCACTCATACACCCAAAAACCACTCACACACCCACTCATAGACCCAAACAGGTGCTCACACACCCACTCACAGTCCCATATAGCCACTCACACACCTATTCATTCACCCACTCACACAACCACACAGACACTCAATTCAAATATCTTTATTCGGTTATAATAAACAATAACCATAAAAGCACAATAAATTTCATAGTTAAAAATAGTTTCTGTGCCACCAGAGTACATAATTATAAATCACATTATAATAGATTTCCGAAAGTTAAAAACTTTTTTAAAAAACGCAATAACAGATGCAATAACAAATTCATTTTCTAAAAATTGCTGTACTAAAAATGCAGGTCGGCAATGTCTCAGACCGAGATGCTTTAAAACAGGAATAATCCATCTCTTTCTTGGTATATCATAATATTTACAAAAAAACGTGATATGGATAGTTGATTGTACTGAGACGTCATCACACGGGCACTTACACAAATCTCTAGACCAATCATTTACTGCAGGAAAACTTAAGGATCTATATAAAATATTCAATCTAAAACGTGTGAGCAAGAAACGGTCAAAATCGCCATCTATTAAGAGTATATACGGCTGTATTGTTGGAGTCAGCAAAGTTAAATGATGGGCTTGTACCGTAGACTTTCTCATTTCATTAGTGGCTCTAATTTCACCCAAAAGACACATACAACTGGCTTTAAGGACTTTTCTGGGTACACTGCGCATAGAAAGAGGCTCAGTAAAATATTCCAGGTGTCCTAATTTTAAAAGAAACTGTTTCACATATTCCAACCATCTTATATGTTTGACACCATCAGACCCTAACGCGTCTGCCAATATATAACGAGTAAAACCAGTTTCATCTGACATCCAGATTCTATGCCAGGGAAGGACAGGCTGAATCTTAATCGTATCCTCCAAATATGGCATACCCATTTCCAGGTGACAAATATAGTTTGAAGTGCTTTCTGTTAGGGCCAGGAGAAACTTAAAAAAAGTATTTTCTGCAATCTGCAGTATATTTACGTCTGCGTAGCCCCATATACCCGCTCCATAAGTAGCTGTAGCCACACATTTAGCCCTATAAATGTGTAGGAGTTCCGCCGGTGGGCGCCTTCCTAGTTTGCGGCTAAAGTTTGATAGGGCCATTAGCGACTTAATAAACAGCAGACGTCTAGCTTTAACTGCCTCAGACCATGATCCTGTCCTCTCAAATAATATTCCTAAGTATGAAAATGTTTTGGTACACTCTATCGGCCTTCCATCTATAAATAGAGTTTTGATCCTCTTATTTGACCCGGCCCCGCAATTCATTGTGTACGTTTTGGAACAATTGATTGTGAGTCCCAAATTCAGCATAAAATTAGAGAATGAATTAACAACCCTTTGGAGACCGAGCGGTGTACGGGCCATTAAAACCGCATCATCTGCGTACAGGAGTGCAGGGATGGGGCGCTTCGCCGCCTTTGGTAGATCCCTGCACTCCTTAACTAAAATGGTTTCTAAGTTATTTATGTATAGTGTGAAGAGAAATGGGGCAAGGACACAGCCTTGCCTCACACCTCTCCCCACTCTAAAGTGACTAGTGCATTCTCCGCCCAACCCATATCTGACCTTAGCCTTTGCCCCTGTATAAAGCTGCCTTAAAAATGCAATTATTAAAACATCCATGCCCAAGCCTTCTAAAATTGTCCACAGCTTGTCGTGAATGACACAATCAAAAGCTGCCGTTAAGTCGACAAAAGTCATAAATACTCTTCCCTTTTTAGCCCTTGTACATTTATCCAATAAGATATGCAGATTAAGGCCCTGCTCGACTGTACCCAGGCCCTTACGGAACCCATATTGCAGGTCGCTTATGACATCTTGTTCTTCTGCCCATACCCTCACAATCTCTGTCACACACCAATACAGCCACTCATACAGCAGTGTATTATATGTGTTGTTGTTTTGAATGAGTGCTTTTGGTATGGAACGGATCTGCAGATCAGTCATGGAGCCTAAACGCGTTGCTGTTCTGTACTGAATGTGTGCTTTTGGTTGGGGATCCGTGATGGATCTGTGGCTCTGAGTGAGAAATTAAAAAAAAAAAAGCTTTGAAAACAAAATGAACCAGTGTTTGGGAAAAGGGTTGTCTCTAAAAGAGCCTTTGTGTTTATGATGTGTAGATGATAATTGCACATAGAACAGGATGCAGTCTTTCAAGTTGTTGAGGAACACCCTGTTGCCTCAGTCTGTGAAATGGACTCGATCCTTTTGATATATTCTGTCCATATCGAACCGTAAATTGTTGCGATATATAGAGCCCATGTTGTGGTCTCCGAGGAATGTAGAAACAGTTTTATTGATATGTTTCCTGGATTTCTCTATGTGGACAAAATTTGGTTGACCACTTCCTTTTCTGTCTTTGACAAATGTTGGAGAACACCAAGGCAGTATGTGGGAAAAGTGTCATTAATTTACCAAAGGCATCCTTCATTAGGATTTCCAGTCCTACCCCAGTAATTGTGCCTAGTGCATTGCCACCAGAGTGCACAATCATGAGGTCTGGATGTTAGCAATCCACAATGCTTTCTACCAAAGGCAGCAATTGATGCCAAACCCTCTTTGGCCAACCCAAGTAATGTCTACATTAGGTATACTAGGTCCCTTACACTGCAACTCTTTCTAGCACTCTCTCTGGCCCAAAACACTAAACTATGGCCCACAATCCACAGTCTCACCATTTCATTTTGAAGACAAGCAGGAGCAGCACACAGGAAAAAGGCTGCAGCAGAATGAGGCAGTTTTGAAGATGAAAGGGAGTTAAAATGGAGGACAGCACCTAAAATATAAAAGAACATATTTGATTGGATGGTGAAGATAAGCAGGGAAGTAAAATTAGGTACTGACTTTAAGAAAAAAAGTCACTAACTCTGCGATTGACTTTGGAACAATAAAAAAAGTGATGTTGTTTGAAATGTGCTTGGAATTGCAAACAGTCAACCTCACCTCCTACAGTTCGATTTGAGGCTATATTTGTGGCATACTCAATGAAAATTTTGTATCGATCATGTGCCTGTCCTGATTATTTGCACAAACTAGCAGATGAGTTAATGATATAGTGTATTATCTTGTGTGTTCTCTCTTTCTTATTTGTGGTGTGTATTTTTAATTGTGGTGAAACGGTTTAACAATGTTTTAAGTAATATGTTTATATTTTTTCTATGAATTGTATTTTATGCATATGAATAATAAGATTATATTGGATGTATTTTGATATTTTGCAACAATATATTTATATTAAATATTTGATACAGTCAGCTATTCTGTGGCACTATATTTGATTGTGAGGGTTGTCCGTATGAGTTGTAATTGAGTTTGACACTGTAAGTTATGTGAAATTTTATTGAATGTGACCTGTGGTAAGGTTGGACGCCAAAGGGAATACTTTTTGATCCCACCACTCATATAGCCAGTGACTGACAAACTCATTCACCCACTCATAAAACTATTCCATTTACTCACCTATGCATCTACTTACATAGTCATTCAAACACCCATACAGGCACTGTCACACCCACTCACATACCTATATAGCCAATCATGTACCCAGCACTCAGACAGTCATTTACACATGCACTTATACATACATTTAGTAATACACTTAGTCAACCACTCATATAGCCTCTCACATATTTAGAAAACCATACAGCCACTCACATACCCAGTCAGAGAATGAAATAAACAGTTGCACATACATTCACATACTCACACAGCACTTATCAATCCAACACTAATAGAGCCAGCTGCACACACAGTTACACACCCAACACTCACTAAGGGAGCCAGTAACCAAACCATACAGCCACTTACATACCAATTTATACACCCATACTAAGACACCTACAGAGCCTGTTACACACAGATATAACCACTTATGTAGCTATTCAGTTGCTTATACTATGTAATATAATAGTATGTAATTTGAGGTTAAATGTTTTCTATATTTGCTTTTCAGCTATCTACTTGTGTTTAAAGAGTAATGGAAGATGGAATGGATGAGGAGTAAAAGATATTAAGAATTATGTCTTTTGACCTCACCCATTAAGTGGGCAACAAAAGATATATTTAGCTTGACTGGCATGTGACGTTTTACATAATGAGACACCATATCATGCAGTTTTTGGTGATACAGCAAGAATGGTTAGTATCTGGTCAAGTGGTAAGGGTCCTGCAGATAGCCCAACTGGTGATGATAATGCACCACCTTCTATCTATTTTATCACACTCTGGTACATCCTTGTATGTATGGTTTTCAGGTGTTTGGAAATGGATGATCTGCCATTTGAACACTTTCTCAATGTATCTCTTCACAGTTTCTTGCTACATATCTTAATTTGGAAACCTTTTTGGAAGTGGTAAGAGTTCTTCTTCGTCATGCTCTTTACATTGTTTTCAATCTTCAGCAGGAGAGATGTTAACTTTCATACTCTCTTCTTTTGAAGGAAAATGAATTCTACAGATGAGCTCTTCTGAAAAGACTGTCTCCAGAGATATCTGAAACTTAAATAACTGATTTAGGGTATTGTTTTCAATGTGGATGGTGGTCCAAATCAGTGGTGCTATAAAGAAAATTGAAAACAAATACTTTTCATCTGTAAATAGTTAAATAAGTTATGTTATGCTTATTTATTAATTGTTTGGTTAAAATTGATTATTAATGTGTTAATAAAATGTATTTATAAACTTATAAAAATGTATATTACTAAATTGAATGCATGCGTCAAATCGTAGTACAATTTATCGTAGAAAAACAGTGAAATTCACTAAAAAAACAAAGGTTACAGGGACGCTATAGTTAGGAAATAGCATTAAAAAACCGTAGAAATTCACTGAAAAAACACAAAGGTTACTGGGATGTTATAGTTAGGAAACAGAATTTTTAAAAATCTTAGAAATTCACTGAAAAAGAAGGTTACAGGGACGTTATAGTTAGGTTCAGATTTTACATGCACAAAGCCATAGAAATTCAGAAGTTATAGTTACCTGAGCTAACTATAACTTACGCCCTAGCAATCCACTGCTTATGATCTCACATATTACATCACTCATGACATTATCAGTGACATCACTGATGACATCTCAGACATATCACTGATGATACCATCCAGCAAAGTAAACTTCAATAAACCTCATAAGGTAGCATCAAATAGTTTTTCAATAATAAGTGAAGATGGGTGACAGACATATAGCACAGGGCTCTCTATAACCTTATCATCTACTACACTCAGGTATTACCCAGGAGAGAGTTCTCAGTGGCTAGTCCTGCTTCTTGTAAATGGCTACCCTAATCACCAAGGTAAGAAATCTTTTCCATACAAGTTACTCTAGCACAAACCAGACCAACACCATTCGTCAACATGGAAAGAGTTTTTAGTGCAGACATCAGTTTTACACATGCTACTAAAACAGACACTCAGTACAGAGGTCTTAGTGGACAAGGCATTATGTCACAAACCACAACTAAAATCATTCTTGATCCTAAAGAAAAGTGTGAGCAGAGACCTCTAGTCCCTGTCCATAACAGAAATAAATCATTGATGTAATGAGTCCAAATTAAGATGTTATCGAGAAATTCTTGATTGTCCTCTGCCCAGGGCACCTGCTTCTCCCACCAGCCCATTACCAGATTGGCAAAGGTGGGGGCGAAGCAGGTGCCCATAGCAGTATCAACCTTTTGGCAGTAAAATATACCATCATGAACAAAGATATTTTCCCTAAAACAATGCTCGATCATTTCAATGAGCATTCTGTTATGCTCCAAATAGCAGGCTGGTCTCGTCACTAGGAAGGTCTCACACGCTTTAACTCTGAATGCATGCTCTATACACATGGGTAGACTGACCACATCTATGGTGATCATCAAATGTGTATCTGCCTATACCACATTCTGAATTTAAGTCAAAAAATCTCCACTGTCTTTACAGTATGCTGGAAGGGTCACTACATAAGATGAGAGAAAGGAATTTATATAGATGGCTGTATTTTCCAAAAAGCTGTTATTGGACGAAACTATAGGTCTCCCAGGTGGATTATTAACACTCTTGTGCACCTTAGGCAATATGTAAAAAGATGGTACTCTTGGATAGTCAGATTTTAAAAAACTATATTCGTCCTCATCTAAAACGCCTTTATCTCTCCATAATGTTAGACTCTTGTGATATGTACACACTGAGGCCTTGTAGGTCTCCATTGTGATAACCTCAGTGCATTTCTCCTGAGATAGTTGCCTCATGACCTCATTTACATATGAGTAAGTATCCAGAATTACAACATTACCTCCTTTATCTGAGTTTTTTTATCACTATTGAGGTATCATGCTTGAGAACCTTCAGGGCCTTTCGTTGGGTAGGTGTTAAGTTGTCCACTGTATGCAACTTTTATCCCTCATTAACTCTTGAATTACCTTTTCATGAAAAACATCGATGTTATCTTGTGGTAATGTTGAAATAACTCGGGATTGCAGTTTAAAACCACTACCACTTGATATTCCTGTATCAATACCCAGTGTGTTAAGCATTTGTTCTTTATCAATAATAGAGTCATCGCATTCACTTTCTCTGAATAATATTTCAAAAGCTGGTAGACCCTCTGCCTCCTCTATTTCTAGATCACATGGTGGTTGGTTCACAAAATCAACATTCCCCTGTTTCTTTGCCATTTTATGTATTTTGTTCAATTTCAATTTTCTTATGAACAGATACAAATCAATGCAAGCTTGGGCAAAATTGAAACCAGAGTGTGGACAAAAGGACAAGCCCAGCTCCAGGAGTAAAACTTCATCTTCACTTAGCTCTCTCTGCGATAGGTTCATAACAGTAGGTTTAGAACTCAACTCTTCTTCTTCTGGTGTGCTACACACTCGGTTCCCCTCTTTTGATCTGGTGTCTTTGTTGGCCTCTTCTGCGTCCCCTTACTCTTCCTTTTCCTCTTGTTGGTAGGCGATCTTTCCCTGGATTATCTGCCCACAGCTAAATACAGTTTTCGTCACAAAACCCTGAAAACCCCACTCTAAGAGTTTGATCGGCAGCATCCTCATTATCGGTACTTAAATCAGAACTAGATTCAGTGGATATGCAATCTTGCCTTTTCTGCATGTTCTCTTGATACATCTCTTTTCTAAAGATGTCATATTTTCTAGCAAAAGTTAGGACCCCCACTTCTGCGTAATCACACCTATCACATTGAAGTTTTTGTTGTTTCTTAAATTTCACCTCCATTTCATATTTAGCCAACCTCTCATTCATTTTAATTTGCATTTCCTTCAGGGCGTCCTTTTCTGTTGTATTTTTCACTTCTAATTTCAACTCTTAGGTATACGAGCCAAGTCCAGTTCTGCATGCTTTATCAGAATTTCTATCATCCCTTTCCATGATTTTGCTGTAAAGTCGGCCCATTCCTCTAGGAGTACATGGTGCGGGGTTTCATAAGTGGGGACAATAAAAATACGTAAGCCATGTGGGAGCCGAATAACTTCTACATAACGCATAAGGGATGTTAACTCCCAACATTTACTAATTTCCTTTTTCGCCAGTTTCTCTACTGTAAACATTTATTGTTTAAGAGTTGTCATACCTGTTGCCACATTAGTTGCATTGCGTGGTTGGCTGTTAGTCCCAGCTCCTTCCATTTCATCAAAGATATGTTTGGCTGCTTACAGTCTGGCAGAATCACCATCCATAGGATCCATTGACTCTGTTTTTGCTGGTTTAATGTCTCTGCACACTTTCTCACTGCTGTTCATTGTTAAAGTGCAAGTGCTCCTACTATAAATTATGTTAAGGATTGGTGTTTCCATGATTGGCATGTTTGATTTACTGGTAAGTCCCTAGTAAGGTGCACTGAGAGTGCCAGGGCCTGTAAATCAAATGCTACTAGTGGGCCTGCAGCACTGGTTGTGCCACCCACAGAAGTAGCCCTGTAAAGGTATCTCAGACCTGCCACTGCAGTGTCTGTGTGCAGTTTTTACTGCCATGCCGACTTGGCAAGTGCACCCACTTGCAAAGCCCTAACCTTCCCTTTTATTATATGTAAGTCACCCATGAGGTAGGCCCAAGGAACCACCCCGATGGGCAGGGTGCATGTAGGTGAAAGGTAGGACATGCAGTGGTGTGTGTGACATGTCCTGATTGTGAAACACAGTGTATTTCGTTTTTTCACTATTGAAAGGCTATCTGTCCCATAGGATAGAATGGGAGATACTTTGCGACATCTTACAAGTATAACTTCTCATTAGGACAAGATAGAAAAATGGAGTTTAGTATGCCTGAACTCAGAATGTAAACATGCATCTTTTAGTAAAGATGATTTTTATGTTGTGTGTTTGAAAATACCAATTTTACAAAACCGTCCTGTGTGCCTCTGCTGGGTTGTAGATTGACTGTCTGGCTTTGGAGTGACAGGGGCTGGGGATGTGCATTCACTGTAGACAGCCACTGGGGGGGGGGGTTGAGGTGTGTCCTGACTCTCCTGGATGAGTCAGGGCTGGGCTCAATAGACCTGGGCTGCATTTAGAGTAGCGGGAGGAGATTTCCTTGCACCTCAATGGGGCTGGTCTGCCTTACACAATGCTGTCTCCACCTCCTGCCGGGAAGCTGGACCAGGGAGGACAGAACTGGTTTTGACTGAGCACAGAGCCTCAATGCCACAAAAGTACAAAGAGAAATTGAGTATAAATATTGGGGCCCAGACCTCAGACCTTTAGATTACTTCTGGACTCCATGGGAACCTCTGCCAAGGAGAAGAGCTGGGAAAGCTGAAGGAGAAGTACCTCCCCTTTGCTGTGTGCTGTCTGGGGTTGGCCTGCAGTGGCTTTCTGCCAACGAGAGGACAAAGGCTTTGCTGTGTGCTGTGTATCCTGCTTGAAGAAGATCTCCAAGGGCTTGAAGTAGAGCTTGCCTCCTGTTCTGAAGTCTCAGGGACACAAAGACTTCACCACCAGCCCCCCTGAAATTCCTTGCTGGGAGTTCTGACCTGCCAAGAGGTGGCTGTTCCTGTGTTGGGCCTCTGGAGGTTGTTCCTGCTGCTGGGAGCTGGGAAAAGAGAAGCAATTAGAGAAGCGTGACACATCCACACCTGTTTCCGATGCAACACTGGCGCATCGCCATCGTGACACTGAAGAAACCGATGCACTGCCTGCCCGCGGCTGGAGAAATCGCTGCACACTGAGTCTCGTGCACCGATCTCTGAAGTCTGAGATCACCGCATCGATTCCGACGCAGCCTCGCTGTGCGACTGCAAGAACCGCCGCATTATGGGACCACGGCTGGAGAGATTAACGCACCACCGTTGCCGCCGCATCAGGAACCGACGCATCCCTGAATCCCCACACCAGGGCGCCAAGTCTACAGCAAGTAAGACACCAACGCATCACCTCCCTTCACAGTAAGAAACCGACGCATCACCTCCTCTTCAGTAAGGAACCGACTCTTCACCTCCCCTGTGCATAAGGAACCAACACATCACCTTCCCTGCGACTGTTTTTGCTTATGATTTTGACGCATCCAAGGTAATTTGTGTTGAAAGTGTCTCCTCTATAGTTTGCTTTAGACAGAACAGTTTTTACCTTTTAAAAGTCATATCTTGATAACTGTATGTTGGATTTTTGTCGTTTTGGTCTTGTTTGGTTTAGATAAAGATTACTTATATTTCTAAACTGGTGTGGTGTCCATTTGTAGTGTTTTCACTGTATTACTGTATGGTGCACAAATGCTTTACACACTGCCTCTGAGATAAGCCTGTCTGCTCGTGCTAAGCTACCAAGGGGGTGAGCAGGGGTTATTTTAGAAGTGTATCCTCCTTACCCTGACTAGGAAGAAGGGTCCCTACTAGGACAAAGGTGCAAACCATTGCAAACTAGAAACCCCCATTTCTAACAGCTCTCCTCTAGCTTCCATCATCTGATAGAGTTCTAAAGCATCACTAATCTTATCTCTTGAGTGTAGTGGGTGTATACTGTAATGTTTGTACATTTCTTCAGATTATACGTCATTGATCTTCTGAAATTGTCCAGTAGCTATTTCATTTCCAAGTTATAAGTATGCAGATGAGTTAAAGTTATCAAGGTGCAAATCTTTGGAGTATATGTTGTTTTTCTGAAGGTAAGATATAGCTTTTTGAACTTTGTCGATGCTTAAATATTCTTGGCAAACTTTGTTGTCTTTTGTAGGTACCAATACACACAAAAAAAGGAAAACACTTTTTAAAGCCATTCTGTCTGTTCATTCAAGCAGAGTGATTTCTGGGAAATGTAAGGCCCTCACCCACATAAAAAATGTGGCATCCTTCAATATTGGACTTCCTACATCCTGGACCCTATTTAGTCCAACGTGGGCTTCCACCAATGTGCATGTAAGCAAGGTTTTTTTAAACCAGAGATGAACACAAGGAAACTGTTAAAACTATCTAGGCTATCCCAAATCTATTTTATTTAGCAGACAAAAATGCATGTGGGTGATATATAAGGAATAATAATTACCCTACTATCATATACTCTCATCAACATGTTTCAGCGAAGTTTGAAAACGCCCAGAGGGTTAGCGCCCTTCATCAGGATGTAGAATCTCTGGCTCTAATACAACACCTTATTCCTAAAGGCTATCATATTCTCTATACAGTCCTAGGTGGATAGTCAGTGTCCTATTAGTGGCAGAAAACTCCTTACATCTGCCCTATGTGAAAAATATTTTACTAAGAATGCAAAATTATTGCTCACAGTTTTTTACTCCTGAGACCCTTTCTCTGCACAGAACAAAAAAATAAAAAGCAAAATAATACAAATAAAGGGACACAAGAAATGGTACCAATAAAATGCATAAATGTAAAGATCAACATACATAAAATGTATGATACACAGGTATGTAATTATCATGGATTATTTTCCTATTGTATTCTACGTTGCACATTAAGTGAATGTCATGCTTTTTCTAAGAAACCTTTGTATTTTACCCCCAATTAGTAGGTTTATATTTCTCATGCAATTGTGTCACACTGTGCAGTTCATGCAATCATGGTCATGCTCATATAGTGTACATTTCAAGCTTATCCAGGAGTTGAGGAAAATGTTCTCAACCTGGGGGACCCCAAGTGGGCATCAACTTATTGTCACACACTAGAGAAATCCATTGAAAATGGCTATTTAAATTTGGAATCCACAACTTAGTAACTATATATCATATTGTGCTTGGTTCACCTATTCGTTTTGCAGTTGCAACTACAACTCATACAGTTTAATTCACACTGTTTGGCAAGACAGCGTTGTCTGAACCATGGGTATACTATATGCATGAATAACGTTTGCTCCAACTTAATAATCAACCAACGCTAATCAGCTCTCATTCAATGGTGTGCCGAAATGTCCTGCTGGGCACAGTCCATTGTAGCAAACAGTAGAGTATGTGGGGAGCCGAACACTCCAAAAAATGCTATAATGCAAATTTGGTTAAAAGAAAGTCACTTGTCCAAGTGGTTAAAACCACCGAACACCCACCATCCCTTCGTGAAGCCACGGAAAGAGAGAACTATTCAGAGACATTTGAAGGTAGTCCATTGACTAAAGCCAGTAAAGGTTCCTCTAATTGTCATTGTATCCCAAGAGTGGCTATGTTTTTGTTGAAAGCTAATGGACGGAAAACAACTTCTCCTTTCAATGCATGTACTAATTCATGTGGTGGAAATGTTCCTGATTTTGACATTCTAACAGTGGTTTGAAAAGGATGTACTGTTTGAATTAAAATACTTTCCTATCAATAAAGTTTCATTAGTTCTGACAGTATTGGATACATTACCACATTGTTATGAATCGCAGTGAAGGCATGAAGTTATGGGCCAGTTTTACAAGGGAGTAATTGCAAATTAACTGCTATTCACAAACATCTTCTGAAAAAGAGTTACATTTCTTCATGCTATTCTGTCTTCATTTTCTGTTTTGCCAAGGATATCAGTCATTTTAACTTGTTTTTTATAATGTATTCTTTTGCAACAATTGCAAATCTGATTCAGTATTTCTGAAATTGTTTCTTGAAATTGTAGAATATCCATTTGATAATTCTCCAAGTTCATTAATAGATTTTCAGGAGGATTCTGAATTAACAAAATGTCTTGACAGCTATTGCTCTCAGATACTACAGCAAAGTATTTGGATTGTATGCACTCTGCAATTCTCTTGACCGGTGTGGGATTTGAATGAATTAGAGCATAATTGAGTTGCTCTAATTGCAAGCATGGCATTTTGACAAAGTATAACATGTGCAAAATGTTTTTTATACTTGAATGATATGTGCAGAGCATCATGATGTGATGGAAAGTGAAGTCACATGTCATTTTTAAGGCAACGTAAAGAATGTCCTTGCAGATTAGACATGGTCCAAAATGGGCCATGGTCTAAGGTCTGTAGTATTTTTTTTAATGTATTTATGAATTTTTAAATGTTACCAGAAATGTCTTTAGATTCAGAACAGAAGTATCTTGAATATTGGAAATAGAAGTGCAACTCCATTCATATACAGGTTTTTGGTTTGTTTCCTCCTGTAAATCATCAGTAGATATAGTATACGGTTTGACAATTGTTTTTCTATCCCTACTACAGTTTCATGTAACACTTCATAACAACGTCGTTCATGTGTGACAGAAAGTTCGGAATTACTGTGTTGATAGTAAGTATCTTCATGTAAGTATGGCTCAGTACTCAACGTTTGTCTCTAATTTCCATATATATATATATATATTCACTGAAAAAACCATAGGTTTCAGGGGTGTTATAGTTAGTTGGACATTTCACTCGTACAAAACCATAGAAATTCCCCCGTTATAGTTAGTTCAGCTAACTATAACTCGCAGCACTCCGCAATGCACAGCTGATGACGTCACATATTACATCACTCATGACATGGTCAGTGACATCACTCATGACATCACTGATGACATCTCAAATGACATCACTGATGACATCACTGATGACATCATCCTTGGGATAGAGTGGCAGACCTCCTCTCACCCTAATATAACCTTTGATACACACACTCAAAAATACGAACTAACATTTTCAAAACAATGGACATACCAATACCAGTTACAACACACCTATTCAGTAATTCCAAGATCTACACACACATCCACTCATTCACCAACAGTCCCTATACAGTCACTCATACATGTACTCACTCATCATATGTACTCATACACCTATACATCCTGTTACACACCGCCACTCATCCATAGAGTTACTCACACACATAGTCACACATGCAAACAAAGTATCAAACATCCATTTACTTGCATATACAGTTATACACACACTACCACACTTACTTCTACAGAAACTTACACATACTTACTCTCTTAAACAATCACTTATAGAAACACCTACTTATTTGTACAGGAACTCTTCCAATCTTTCACTCTCACATATACTCACTTATATACACCAATACTCACATATACTAGTTTAAAACATATGTAGTTACTCATAAAGACACTATTGAGACAGTCATTCACTCACTAACACACCCATACACATACTCATCCACCTATACAGTCCTGCACACATGCTGTCTTCAACACATACAAACAGTGAGTCACTCATTCATGCATCTATGCACTAAGTAATACCCCCACCGAACCATACAGACACTCAGACACTCATACTGATACTCAAAAACCAACTAATAACCCATATAGACACTCATGTAGCTACTCACCAACCCATGCAGCCACTTATACACAAAGTGAGAGACTGATACAGATATTTTCATATTTAAACATTACTCACTAACCCATGTATTCACTAAGATACACTTAGTCAGTTATACAATCAATTTTACAAAACAAAATCATCCATTTAGACACTTATATACCCATTTATTCTTCCATCGACCTTGAGATATACATATATAAAACATATTTAATTTTCAGAAAAACACACATTCACTGGATGATGTCATCAGTGATGTCATCAGTGATGTCATTTGAGATGTCATCAGTGATGTCATGAGTGATGTCACTGACCATGTCATGAGTGATGTAATATGTGACGTCATCAGCAGTGTATTGCGGGCTCACGAGTTATAGTTAGCTGAACTAACTATAACGGGGAATTTCTATGGTTTTGTACGAGTGAAATGTCCAACTAACTATAACACCCCTGAAACCTATGGTTTTTTCAGTGAATTTCTAAGGTTTTTTAAATGCTAATTTCTAACTATAACGTGCCTGAAACCTATGGTTTTTTCAGTGAATTTCTAAGGTTTTTTAAATGCTAATTTCTAACTATAACGTGCTGGAAACCTATGGTTTTTTTCAGTGAATATATATATATTTATTATACTATGTATACATGTGAAAATGTCTCGGTCCCCTGTTTGCCTCGGTGGCACGGAAAAAATGGGTGGAACTGACGTCAGCACGCCGACGAGGTTCTCTTATGGCTCCGATGACGTCATACGGTGTCACGAGCGGAGCCGTGCTATTATGACGTCCTCGTTGACGTGGGAGAGCTAGGAAAGAATTTCCGTGGAATGCTGGTGCAGGGGATATTCACCTAAGTGTTCAGGCTAGTCCTTTGGGAGCAACTGTTTATGTTGCCACTCCAGAAACCGAAACCAGTGATCCGAGGGCAGAGGCCCTGCAGATGGCACACGAGGTGGGGTGCCCAGTCGTGTGCACCGGTGGGGCAGCGAAGTGACAAGCACCACAACCCACAAAAAAGGTAACGAGGGCACTGAATAACACAGGATCTTCTCTTTGTATCTGGCAGGAACAACGAAGTTAAAATGCCCTAGTACCAAAATGTAGAATTAGTGCTACAACGGTCTTCAAGAGGACCTGCGATGCCGCTTCTGCCTCCCGTACCCTGGAGGTGGCACATGGGTCATGCGGTACGGTCATACTGCGGTGGGACGCACACTCGTTGACCTCTCATGGCACTGCTCCACACTTCAGGGAGGACGCTTTCCATTAGCTATGTTTTCTGATGACATGTCGCGCCGGCCCCGTCCAACAACAGAACTCCTTTAGATCCAAACAGACTCTTCCACTCTCTCACCGGAAGTGAAACTAGGCCACGCGGACACTTTCACAATACAACAGCCGGGAATGCACTTTTTGGTAAAAAAAACACATTCCTTCCTCCTAATTAATCAAATAAACGTCTCACTGAAGAACAGGGGCCAGCTTCGATCGGTAAACAGCTGTTACAACGACTTTTTTACTTTGCGATATCATTACAACGCATGCATTACCACGCATGCGTTGTACATCACGAAGTCATTACTACGCATTTTTATAGAACGCATGGTTATTTACCACGCATGCCTTTACAACAAATTTTGTTGTAAAGGTATGTATGGTAAATGACCATGCGTTCTAAAAAACATGTAGACGATCCATGTCGTTGTAAGGAAACAGAGGCTGTTCCGTTTCCTCACAACGACGTGCACCGCCCCTCAGAGACGACGTGAAGCAGGAACCACGAGGAGAGAGGAACCACGAGGAGTGAGAGGTAAGGGGGATTGGGCATGGGGTGGGGGTTTCTTTTCTAGGGTTTAGGGTAGTGCAGTGGTGTTTGGGTGGTGTTTGGGGTTGTGCTGGGGGTAGTGTTTTAGGGTTTAGGGTAGTGCAGTGGTGTTTGGGTAGTGTAGGGGGTCGTGCTGGGGGTAGTGTTTTATGGTTTAGGGTAGTGCAGTGGTGTTTGGGTAGTGTAGGGGGTCGTGCTGGGGGTAGATTTAGGGTTTAGGGTAGTGCAGTGGTGTTTGGGTAGTGTAGGGAGTCGTGCTGGGGGTAGTGTTTTAGGGTTTAGGGCAGTGGTGTTTGTGTAGTGTAGGGGGTTGTGCTGGGGGTAGTGTTTTAGGGTTTATGTTAGTGCAGTGGTGTTTGGGTAGTGTAGGGGGTAGTGCTGGGGTAGTGTTTTAGGGTTTAGGGTAGTGCAGTGGTGTTTGTGTAGCGTAGGGGTAGTGCTGGGGGTAGTGTTTTAAGGTTTAGGGTAGTGCAGTGGTGTTTGGGTAGTGTAGGGGTTCATGCTGGGGGTAGTGTTTTAGGGTTTAGGGTATGGCAGTGGTGTTTGGGTAGTGTAGGGGGTCGTGCTGGGGGTTGATTTAGGGTTTAGGGTAGTGCAGTGGTGTTTGTGTTGTGAGGGGGTCGTGCTGGGGGTAGTGTTTTAGGGTTTAGAGTAATGCAGTGGTGTTTGTATAGTGTAGGGGGTTTAGGGTAGTGCAGTGGTGTTTGTGTAGTGTAGGGGGTCATGCTGGGGTTGTGTTTTAGGGTTTAGGGTAGGGCAGTGGTGTTTGTGTAGTGTAGGGGGTAGTGTTTTAGGGTTTAGGGTAGTGCAGTGGGGTTTGTGTAGTGTAGGGGGTCATGCTGTGGGTATTGTTTTAGGGTTTAGGGTAGTGCAGTTGTGTTTGTGTAGTGTATGGGGTCGTGTTTTAGGGTATAGGGTAGTGCAGTGGTGTTTGGGTAGTGTAGGGGGTCATGCTGGGGTTAGTGTTTTAGGGTTTAGGGTAGTGCAGTGGTGTTTGGGTAGTGTAGGGGGTCGTGCTGGGGGTATTGTTTTAGGGTTTAGGGTAGTGCAGTGGTGTTTGTGTAGTGTGGGAGGTCATGCTGGGGGTAGATTTAGGGTTTAGTGTAGTGCAGTGGTGTTTAGGTAGTGTAGGGAGTCGTACTGGGGGTAGTGTTTTAGGGTTTAGGGTAGTCCAGTGGTGTTTGTGTAGTGTAGGGAGTCGTGCTGGGGGTAGTGTTTTTGGGTTTAGGGTAGTGCAGTGGTGTTTGGGTAGTGTAGGGGGTCGTGCTGGGGTAGTGTTTTAGGGTTTAGGGTAGTGCAGTGGTGTTTGTGTAGTGTAGGGGGTCATGCTGGGGGTAGTGTTTTAGGGTTTAGGGTAGTGCAATGGTGTTTGTGTAGTGTAGGGGGTAGTGTTTTAGGGTAGTGCAGTGGTGTTTGTGTACTGTAGGGGGTCGTGCTGGGTTCTAGTGTTTTAGGGTTTAGGGTAGTGCAGTGGTATTTGTGTAGTGTAGGGGGTAGATTTCGGGTTTAGGGTAGTGCAGTGGTGTTTGGGTAGTGTAGGGGTCGTGCTGGGGGTAGTGTTTTTGAGTTTAGGGTAGTGCAGTTGTGTTTGGGTAGTGAAGGGGTCGTGCTGGGGGTAGTGTTTTAGGGTTTAGGGTAGTGCAGTGGTGTTTGGGTAGTGTAGGGGTCAACCAACATGAATTTGTCCTTGTGTGATGTAACCAATGCTCATGTAAAGCACTCCAATACCTGACCAGTCTGCACTATATAAAACTGCAAAAAAACAAAAAATAAAAAGTGTTTTGCACACTTCTGTCATTGGGCTATACGTGGGCTACCTCTGGGTGATATTTGTGCTACATTTGGGCTCTTTTTTCTCTGGTGGCCATCTTGGGAGACTTATTTGTTATGAAGTTTCCTAATTTCCTCATTTACTACAGTCTCCTCAGTAGGAAATGCTTTCAGTTTTTTACTTTGATTCCATCAAGAAGGCATTCACATGTGTCACACATTTGCCATAAATTCAGAATGTTAGCACTCTAGTTGTTCATTAGATCACTGTAGTAAAGCTACTGCTCACCAAGGAGTTAACTGGAAGTCTACTGCTGGTATTGAAAGTGATTGTTTCAGTCTGCATGTCAGAATTTTCTAATGAAATAGAAGAGGATTTGAGATCTCACTTAAAACATGCCCTAAATTTTCTTTTTGCAGCACTATCCATAATTTCTATGGCAAAATTAACCCCCTCATTTTGTTCCTTTTTAAATTAAATGTTTTAAGTGTTACCAGTTTATTCCAATCAAGATGGCTTCAGGTGTGCCATACTTTTGTCATAAGTAAGGCTGTTAGCACTCTAGTTGTTCTTTAGAACACTCTGGGAAGCTGCAGTAGAATACAAAGGCATCAACTGACAGGCTGCTCCTGTTGAAATATAACAGGAAGATATTTGAGATCTCACTTAAAACATGTCCTAATTTTTCTTTCTACAGCACTAACCATAATTTCTATGACAAAATGTACCCCATCATTTTGTTCCTTTTTAAATTAAATGTTTTAAGTGTTACCAGTTTATTCCAATCAAGATGGCTTCAGGTGTGCCATACTTTTGTCATAAGTAAGGCTGTTAGCACTCTAGTTGTTCTTTAGAACACTCTGGGAAGCTGCAGTAGAACACAAAGGAATCAACTGACAGTCTCTGCCATTGTTGGATGTACATGTTTTACTGAGAATGTCAGACTTCATTCTCACATGACTGAGAAAGATAATGTGAATTTACAGAAAATATGCTCTCATTTTAGCTTCTGGAGCCCTTCCAAAACTGTATGGGACAAGCATGTAAAAATAGTTTTCTCTCAAACATGGTTCATGATATCCCAGCAGAAGGTTTTTCACAGGGTAAAATCACCTTAGAACACACCACAATTCCTGAAATTAGTATGGTACCATCAACAAATGAATTCTAATGTAACTAAAGTCTGTTATCACCCTTTATAGTTCTCCTTTTGGTAAACCTCAAAATCTTCGATTCACTACAATGCATTTCAATGGGGTACTATCATTTATATTGGTCCCAAGATGGCTGCCAGCAATTCCAGGATGAAGTGCTGACAGCCAATCAGATCTCACGATGACATGTGTGGTTAGGCTCCGCCCAGATATATATGTGTTTTTACTTTTGATTTTCTCAGCAACTACTGAACGGATTTACACCATTTAACAAAAAGTGTTCTTTCTGAACCAAGAACTACCTCTTTGCCAAATTTGGTGTAATTCCGTTCAGCAGTTCGAGCTGTAGCCTTGCATAAAGTTTCCTATGGGAAATTGATTTTTTGACTCTTATTTTTTAATTTCTCCGCAACTACTGAACGGATTTACACCATTTAACAAAAAGGGTTCTTTCTGAACCAAGAACTACCTCTTTGCCAAATTTTGTGTAATTCCGTTCAGCAGTTCGGGCTGTAGCCGTGGCTAAAGTTTCCTATGGGAAAATGAATGGGGAAAACACGTTTTGGGACCCCCTTTTTCTCGGCCCCCGCTTGACGAATCACCCCGAAACTTTCAGGGTAGGAGCGGACCGGAGCAGGCCATAAAGTTTGAAAATTTCGCGAAGATTCGTCAACCGACGCAAGAGTTATTTCAAATAGAATGTTGCGGATTTCCTATGGAAACTAGGTCCTAACTATAACTATCTACTGGCAACCGCCAGTAGATAATATATCCACCACCAAGCTTACTTGTATATGTAAGCACAAGCCACACCGATCCAAGTTTCTTCAAGTAGAATTTTATTTCGGGCACAAACTACGCGTTTCGAGCTCAACAGCTCTTGGTCACATATATATATATATATATATTACCTACTGGCGGTCGCCAGTAGGTAGTTATAGTTAGGACCTCGTTTCTATTCAAAAAGCGTTTTTTGTTTTCCCAATAACTTAGGCGTCGTTTGATGAATCTTCGCAAAATTTTCAAACTAGTGGCCCGCTCCGGTCAGCTCCAGTCTTGAAAGTTTCCGGGTGATTCGTCAAGTGGGGGCCGAGAAAAAAGGGGGGTCCCAAAATGCGTTTTCCCCATGTTAATTTCCATAGGAAACTTTAGACAAAGCTACAGCCCGAACTGCTGAACGGAATTACACCAAATTTGGCAAAAGGGTAGCCCTTGGTTCAGAAAGAGCCCTTTTTGTTAAATTGTGTAAATCCGTTCAGTAGTTCCTGAGAAATTAGAAAAAGAAAAAGTTTCGATATCTGTGGGCGCGGTGGGTTCGCAAACCCTCCCGAGCACGAGCTTCACTCTGATTGGCTGCCAACACTCCAAACCAGGAAGTGTTGGCAGCCATCTTGTGACTCGGTAACCGGGTCACAAGAAATCAGTAGAAAAAAGGTTAAAAAACAAAAAAAGGGGGCAGGGTAGAAACACCCTGACCCCCTAGGCCTGCTCAGGGGGTCCCACAAGGACCCCCAGGGCCAAAAAAAGCATTTTTTTTTCAAACGGCAGAATTCGCGTTGGGGTTGCAAATCCTGTGAAATTTTTTAAAAAATGAAGCGCGGCCTCCCGCGCTTCATTTTAATGAGGCCCCCGGGTGGGCCAGGTCCCGGGGGCAATGCCCCCAAAAAATTGCGGGGCCCACGGGGCCTCCCGCAGCCCCGGGGACCGCCACCTCTCCGGGACTTTAAACAAAATGCATGCGTGGGGGGGTCCCACCCCCCCATGCTGCCCTGGGGACTGCCACCTCCCTGGGGCTTTTTTAATTGTATGCGGGGGGCACGCGGCCCCCCCGCAGCCCCGGGGATCGCCACCTCCTCGGGGCTCTGTTTTTTTAAATAAAATAAGAAGTGTGGGGGGGCAAGAGCCCCCCCACACGCCCCGGGGACCACCACCTCCCTGGGGCACTCTTTATTCAATTTCGGGCCGTTACGGAACCCCAGCCCCGGGGACCACCGCCTCCCCAGGGCTTTGCACTCGTAGGGAGGGGGCCATGCGGCCCCCCTCCTGGAGCCCTTTATGGCCCTGGGGACTGCCACCCCCCAGGGCCAGCTCCTGCTGTGTCCCGTGGTGCCCACCCCCGGGACACTGCTGTTTGCGGCTCCCGCCCTGCCATAGCAAACTCTGCTTTGCTTCATTGAAGCGAGAGCAGGAAAACCTGCTCTCGCTTCAATGAAGCAAAGCAGATTGCTTTTGGGCAAGGGGAGCTGCATGTCAGCAGTTCCCCTTGCCCAAAAGCAATGCCGGCTCCCGCAGGAGGGGGGGAGCCGGCGGGACCGTGGGGGCTTTGGGGCTCCCCCACGGTCCCCAAGAGAGAGACCAGGCCCTGGGGGATGGGGTCCCCGGGGCCAGAAGTAGCCTGGGAGGGGGGCCAAGCAGCCCTCCTCCACTGTGAATAAAAAAAAAAAAAGAAAGTCCGGCCCCGGGGGATGGGGTCCCCGGGGCCATAATTGGCCTGAGGAGGGGAGCCACGGGGCCCCCTCCAAACAATTTAATGAGAAGGAAAAAAAAACGACTGGCCATGCCCTGGGGGATGGGGTCCCCGGGGCGAAATTGGCCTTGGGAGGGGGGCCACGCGGCCCCCTTCCCATTTTTTTAATAAAAAATAGGGGTAAGGCCTTGGGGGATGGGGTCCCCAGGGCCCCAAGAAAGTAAAAAAAAGGGGGGCAACACAGCCCCCCTTTTTAAAAAAAAGCTGGCATCTTGCCGGAGGCCACGCCCCCTATCTCCACCACACTGCAAACACGCCCCCTGGCGCGTTGTTAGTTGGGGAAATAATTCCCCTTGAATACTGAGGGTCCCTAGGGGCCAACTAGCTCACCAGGTACCTCCAGTTTGCGCCACAGAGCTGCGTTGCAGAGAGGTGGTCCGAGGCCACGCCCTTTTTTACACCACTCTGCAACGCAGCTCTGTGGCGCTTACTGGAGGCACCTGGTGGGCTAGTTGGCCCCCAGGGACCCTTAGGATTCAAGGGGACTTAATCCCCCAACTTACAACGCGCCAGGGGGCGCGTTTGCACAGTGGTGCAGGGAGGGGGTGGGGCCTGATATAAGAAGTGTGCCTACTTTTCCCTTGTTTTCCCTCCCGTTTCCCTTCTTCTCTGATTGTGGCGCCATATACTTTACATGGTGTATTTTAAACCACATGCCTTGTGGAACCCATGCACTATTTCAACTTTAGGGTTTGACTACAGGGCTACCCCACTAATTGAGGTCCAGCGTGGAGCGGAACCTCTCCCAAATTGGGGTAAGAAGCACTACCGGAGTGAAAGGGATGAGTGAGTGGTATGGCGACTTTTAACGGCAGGAATGTATGTGAGTGGATGACACGAGAGTTTTCACCTAATGTTACACACACTAGTGTAATGCAAGAGGACAGGATGCGACAAATTGCCGCCACCACACGGGTATAACACGGACATGAGTGCTTTGTAGAGACACGTTATTGAACGGATACACGCACTCATTTGAAGAGTATAGTTCATGATTGTGTCACCTTCGGAATGTCTATTCATGGGGATATTGACACAAACGCATGATACACAACCCTGTATACTATGAGTACATGATACTATGGTGGTTATTATGTTGTTTTTGTCATTCTACAGATGGAATGATGACAAATAATACATACATAGATAAGGAGCAGCTATCTGCCCTTATTAAATAGAGTGTAGGAAAATCCCATACCTCTCTACTTCCAGGGGGTCACAGTCTTCGCCCTGAAGAAAGTCCAGCACCCTTCATGCGGCACCAGTGGACTGAAACATGTTGGCAGTAGGGTCTTAGGACCATAATATCCCACCCGACCCTATTCCGCAATCTTTTTAATATCTCTATCTTTTTAATATCCCTGCCAGATCCAAGAATAAAGGGAAACTGGGATCTGACAGTGGATTTTTAATCTTTATCCCCCCCTGGCCCAAAAAATCTTCTAAGAGCTCCCTGAGACATGGTCGAGCCCACCCTGACTTCTAGGCGTCAGGGTGTCCCGATGATGAAGCATGACACCACTAGGGTGTGTGAGGGAATATAAAACAAAAGGAGTTGCCTCCTTCCTCACCTACTGGTGATGCATGATTTTGAGCTTCACGTAGGGACATTCCACCAGTGTCAACTCAGGGTTTAGTCGTTAAAGCTATCCGGCTCTGCCGGTTCAACAACTAGGGGAGTACTTTTCGTGCAACAGTGTTAATACACGGGAGGGTGCACTCCCCTCACGAGTTCCTCTCAGCCCTCCAAGAAGTGAGTAACCTTTCTCACTTCATAAGTGTTAGTACCTCCTGTAAGCGCCACAGAGCTGTGTTGCAGAGAGGTGGTCCGAGGCCACACCCCTTTTTACACCACTCTGCAAACACGCCTCTTGGCGCACTGGTGGTGGGGCGATGAGGTCCTCTTGTGTCCTGAGGATCTCAGGACACAAGTGGACTTCATCCCCGAGCAGCAGTGCACCAAGAGTCGCGTTTGCAGAGTGGTGTAAAAAGGGGGCGTGGCCTCGGACCACCTCTCTGCAATCCAGCTGTGTGGCGCTTACTGGAGGTACCTGGTGGGCTAGTTGGCCCCCAGGGACCCTCAGTATTCAAGGGGACTTAATCCCCCAACTTAGAACGCGCCAGGGAGCGCATTTGCAGAGTGGTGGAGAAAGGGGGCATGGCCTTTGTCCACCTCTCAGCAATCCCACTGTGTGGGGAATACTGGAGGTAAGAGGTAGGCTAATTGGCCCCTAAAGGACCCCCAGCAGCGAAGGGGACCTCAATCCCCATTCAAGAGCGCGCCAGGGAGCGCGTTTGTAGAGTGGTGGGCAAAGGGGGCATGGCCTGCTCTTCGAACTTAGCAATGCTGCTGTGTGGGACTTACTGGAGGTAATAGGAGGGGTAGTTGGCCCCCAAGGTCATCCTTGGGGGCCAACTACCACTCTTGTTACCTCCAGTAAGTCCCCCACAGTGGGATTGCTAAGACGTCTTCGGAGGCCATGCTCCCCTTTCTCCACCATTCTGCAAAGGCGCCTCCTGGCAGACTACGGGATGGGGGATGAAGTCCAATTTACTCCTGAGGGACTTTGGGGGCCAAGAAGCCCTACTGGTACCTCCTGTGAGCCCTACGCACCGGAATTCCTGAACGCTGGTCGGAGGCCCAGCACCCTTTCTCCACCACTCTGCAAACGCGACTACTAGTTAAAGAAGTGTTTGCACTGTAATAGGTTTCGCATTTGCGAGAATTAGAGCTATTGGCGTTGTAAATGCAAAAGTTTTTACTAATGTTTTTTGGAGTGGAGTGGATGTACGTTGTGTGTAGTGGAATTATGTGGTAGGTTGTGCTGTGAAATTAGGTGGATAGAAAGTATGTGGTATTTAGTGTATAGGAATTATGTAGAGTGGGATTATGTGTTATGGAGAGTAATTATGTGGTATGGTAGTCTGTGTTGTGGAGTGGTAACCTCAGGTTTAGTCTTCCTCTTTTCCATAGAAGCTCAACTATGAACTCAGTGAGACAAAAAAAAAAAGAATCACTGAGGAGCACTTGTGGACCTAGTCAGAGGTATGAGCAGAGACACTGGAATTATGTGACTGTTTGGCTGCACCGACTTTCGCACAATTATACATTTTCTGCATTAGCCACATAATTCATCATCTGCACCCTAATCTGCAGATTTGAACAAAAAAAGCCTTGTTTCTAGCTGAAACGGGTCAAACGTTACCAAAAATGCAGCGACAAGTGTTACAGCGTGATGGAAGGCCCTTTGCAAACTTAGAATGGTCACGTGTTACTTATTGCTAAATGTGGGTGTTAAATTGGCACTAATGGTGTGCAAACCACTCTTGCTTCCCCTGCGCCTCTCTTGCCTCTTTCTGCACGTTTCTTTCTTTTTCTGCACTTCTCTTGACCTCATTCTGCAAATCTCTTGTACTTTCTGCACCTCTCTTCCCTCTTTCTGCACGTCTGTTGCCTCTTTCTGCACCTCATTTGCTTCTTTCTGCACCCCTGTTGTCTCTTTCTGCACTCGTCTTCCCTCTTTCTGTACCTTTCCTGCCTGTTTTTGCATCTCACTTGCCTCTTTCTGCACTTTTCTTGCTTCTTTCTACACTTCTGTTGCTTCTTTCAGCAATTCTCTTGCCTCTTTGTGCACTTCTCTTGCCTGTTTCTGCACCTCTCTTGCCTCTTTTTGCACCTCTGTTGGCTCTTTCTGCACCTCACTTGTTCCTTTCTACACTCCTCTTGCCTCTTTCTGCACCCCTGTTGCTTCATTCTGCACTTTCCATGCTTCTTTCTGCACCTGTCTTGCTTCTTTCTGCACCCCTGTTGTCTCTTTATGTACCTCTTTTGCCTCTTTCTGCACTTTTCTTGCCTTTTTCTGAACCTCTCTTCCCTCTTTCTGCACGTCTGTTGCCTCTTTCTGCACCTCATTTGCTTCTTTCTGCACCCCTGTTGTCTCTTTCTGCACTCGACTTCCCTCTTTCTGTACTTTTCCTGCCTGTTTTTGCATCTCACTTGCCTCTTTCTGCACTTTTCTTGCTTCTTTCTACACCTCTGTTGCTTCTTTCAGCAATTCTCTTGCCTCTTTGTGCACTTCTCTTGCCTGTTTCTGCACCTCTCTTGCCTCTTTTTGCACCTCTGTTGGCTCTTTCTGCACCTCACTTGCTCCTTTCTACACTCCTCTTTCTGCACCCCTGTTGCTTCATTCTGCACTTTTCATGCTCCTTTCTGCGCCTGTCTTGCTTCTTTCTGCACCCCTGTTGTCTCTTTATGTACCTCTTTCTGCACTTTTCTTGCCTTTTTCTGCACCTCTCTTCCCTCTTTCTGCACGTCTGTTGCCTCTTTCTGCACCTCATTTGCTTCTTTCTGCACCCCTGTTGTCTCTTTCTGCACTCGTCTTCCCTCTTTCTGTACCTTTCCTGCCTGTTTTTGCATCTCACTTGCCTCTTTCTGCACTTTTCTTGCTTCTTTCTACACCTCTGTTGCTTCTTTCAGCAATTCTCTTGCCTCTTTCTGCACTTCTCTTGCCTGTTTCTGCACCTCTCTTGCCTCTTTTTGCACCTCTGTTGGCTCTTTCTGCACCTCACTTGCTCCTTTCTACACTCCTCTTGCCTCTTCCTGCACCCCTGTTGCTTCATTCTGCACTTTTCATGCTTCTTTCTGCGCCTGTCTTGCTTCTTTCTGCACCCCTGTTGTCTCTTTATGTACCTCTTTTGCCTCTTTCTGCACTTTTCTTGCCTTTTTCTGAACCTCTCTTCCCTCTTTCTGCACGTCTGTTGCCTCTTTCTGCACCTCATTTGCTTCTTTCTGCACCCCTGTTGTCTCTTTCTGCACTCGTCTTCCCTCTTTCTGTACCTTTCCTGCCTGTTTTTGCATCTCACTTGCCTCTTTCTGCACTTTTCTTGCTTCTTTCTACACCTCTGTTGCTTCTTTCAGCAATTCTCTTGCCTCTTTGTGCACTTCTCTTGCCTGTTTCTGCACCTCTCTTGCCTCTTTTTGCACCTCTGTTGGCTCTTTCTGCACCTCACTTGCTCCTTTCTACACTCCTCTTTCTGCACCCCTGTTGCTTCATTCTGCACTTTTCATGCTCCTTTCTGCGCCTGTCTTGCTTCTTTCTGCACCCCTGTTGTCTCTTTATGTACCTTTTTCTGCACTTTTCTTGGCTTTTTCTGCACCTCTCTTCCCTCTTTCTGCACGTCTGTTGCCTCTTTCTGCACCTCATTTGCTTCTTTCTGCACCCCTGTTGTCTATTTCTGCACTCGTCTTCCCTCTTTCTGCACCTTTCCGGCTGTTTTTGCATCTCACTTGCCTCTTTCTGCACTTTTCTTGCTTCTTTCTACACCTCTGTTGCTTCTTTCAGCAATTCTCTTGCCTCTTTGTGCACTTCTCTTGCCTGTTTCTGCACCTCTTTTTGCACCTCTGTTGGCTCTTTCTGCACCTCACTTGCTCCTTTCTACACTTCTCTTGCCTCTTGCTGCATCCCTGTTGTTTCATTCTGCACTTTCCATGCTTCTTTCTGCACCTGTCTTGCTTCTTTCTGCACTCCTGTTGTCTCTTTCTGTACCTCTTTTGACTCTTTCTGCACTTTTCTTGCCTTTTTCTGCACCTCTCTTCCCTCTTTCTGCACGTCTGTTGCCTCTTTCTGCACCTCATTTGCTTCTTTCTGCACCCCTGTTGTCTCTTTCTGCACTCGTCTTCCCTCTTTCTGTACCTTTCCTGCCTGTTTTTGCATCTCACTTGCCTCTTTCTGCACTTTTCTTGCTTCTTTCTACACCACTGTTGCTTCTTTCAGCAATTCTCTTGCCTCTTTGTGCACTTCTCTTGCCTGTTTCTGCACCTCTCTTGCCTCTTTTTGCACCTCTGTTGGCTCTTTCTGCACCTCAGTTGCTTCTTTCTACACTCCTCTTGCCTCTTTCTGCACCCCTGTTGCTTCATTCTACTCTTTCCTTGCTTCTTTCTGCACCTGTCTTGCTTCTTTCTGCACCCCTGCTGTCTCTTTATGTACCTCTTTTGCCTCTTTCTGCACTTTTCTTGCCTTTTTCTGCACCTCTCTTCCCTCTTTCTGCACGTCTGTTGCCTCTTTCTGCACCTCATTTGCTTCTTTCTGCACCCCTGTTGTCTCTTTCTTCACTCGTCTCCCCTCTTTCTGTACCTTTCCTGCCTGTTTTTGCATCTCACTTGCCTCTTTCTGCACTTTTCTTGCTTCTTTCTACACCTCTGTTGCTTCTTTCAGCAATTCTCTTGCCTCTTTCTGCACTTCTCTTGCTTGTTTCTGCACCTCTTTTGCAAATTTCTGTATCCGTCTTGCCTCTTTCTTCACCCACTTCCCTATTTCTCCACCTTTTTTGCTTCTTTCTGCACTTCTCTTGCTTCTTTCAGCACTGCTCTTGCTTCTTTCTACACCTCTGTTCCTTCTTTCAGCAATTCTCTTGCCTCTTTCTGCCTGTGTCTTCCTTCATTTTGCACCCCTCTTGCCTCTTTTTGCACCTCTGTTGGTTCATTCTGCACTGCTCTTGCCTCTTTCTGCACTTCTGTCGCTTCTTTCTACACCTCTGTTGCTTCTTTCAGCAATTCTCTTGCCTCTTTCTGCACCTCTTTTGCAAATTTCTGTTTTCCTCTTTCCTATTTCTGCACCTCTGACTTAGAGGTAGTTTTAATCCCCCTGCCCTATTATGTACTAGGGCCTTACAGGGGAGGTCATGCCAATCACAGGGGTACCCCAACCCATAGTGTACCCTAGTGTATGTAGGTGTTTTCACTGTATTCTAAGTGTCTTTCAGGATAGCACTGGCTCCGGGCCTGGTTAGTCAGAGTCAGTTACCACCAGTACCAGTCAGCAAAACGTTGTGGGCACAGGATGACTTTGCAACAAGGCCTCTTTCTGCACCTCTGTTGGTTCTTTGTGCATATCTCTTGCTTCTTTCTGCACCTTTCTTCGTCTTTCTGGACTTCTGTTGCATCTTTCTGCATTTCTTTTGCTTCTTTCTGCGTGTTTCTTCCTCTTTCTGCACGTCCTACCTCTGTAGGAATAGTTAGAAATTAGCATTTAAAAAACCTTTGAAATTCACTGAAAAAACCATAGGTTTCAGGGATGTTATAGTTAGAAACTAGCATTTAGAAAATCATAGTGATGTCACTGACCATGTCATGAATGATGTAATATGTGACGTCATCAGCAGTGCATTGCAGGGGCGCGAGTTATAGTTAGCTGAACTAACTATAACGGCCGAATTTCTCTGGTTTTGTACGAGTGAAATGTCCAACTGACTATAACGTCCCTGAAACCTATGGTTTTTTCAGTGAATTTCTATGGTTTTTTAAATGCTAGTTTCTAACTATAACGTCCCTGAAACCTATGGTCTTTTCAGTGAATATATATATATATAAATATATATATATATATATATATATATATATATTTCAGCTCTAACTCTCCTCCAAACCAAGGAAATCCCAAGGAAGACAGCATCACGGGGCAGGTTCCGTAAGTTTATTTTCCAGAAGACTGGCACTCAACAACAGATGCGTTTGGCAACAGCCTTCTTCTATGTACATGAACATAGAAGAAGGCCGTTGCCGAAACGCGTCTGTTGTTGAGTGCCAGTGTTCTGAGAAAATAAACTTACGGAACCTGCTCCCATGAGTGCTGTCTTCCTTTGGGATTTCCCTTGGTTTGGAGGAGAGTTGGAGCTGAAATTGATATGCGGGTGCACCCCCGCATTTGAGCAGCACCCACCTGTGAGTGCACCGAGCTGGTGTTTTGGAGCGAGTATATATATATATATATATATATATATATATATATAAACAAAAAACGCTTTTCCTATGGAAACTAGGCTCTAAATATAACTACCTACTGGCGACCGCCAGTAGGTAATATATAAATATATATATCCCCACGTTTTGTGGCTCTGTTTCTGGCACAGCGGCGCTCTCTGATGGTGCGAGTTATGGAGACGGCGGAGCCCAGCCGTTATTCAATTTTTCAAGGTTTTCTTTGCAGAAAGGATTCCACACGCTCTCACGGGTAATCTTGTATTCCAATCCTTGTTTTATTCAAGGCAACAGCATTGTAAATGACAAGCCCAACAGATATATATATATCACACATACAGGATACATATATCCTATATGTATCCTATATATATTCTATATATCTCCTATATATATCCTATATATATTTTCAGTGAAAAAAACCAAAGGTTACAGCGACGTTATAGTTAGGTTGATGTTTTACCAACACAAAACCATAAAAATTCAGCAGTTATAGTTATACTTATAGTAATTTCTTATGTTAAGAAACTATAACTTGTGGCCTAAAGTGACTTAACAGCACAAGTTATAGTTTCTTCAGATAAGTATAACTACAACTGCTACATTTCTATGGTTTTGTGTGGGTAAAACTTCAACCTAACTATAACATCCCAGTAACCATTGTTTTTTTCAGTAAATGTCTATGTTTTTTTTAATGTAAAGTAATATATAATTACTGTATGTTATTAAAACCACCGGCCAGGCCCTGCAGACAATCCCCCGCATGTACTGACCCCACACTGCACACAGCCTTTGGCCGGCTGAGGTATTGGTGTGTGAGTGGATGTATTTATTTTCCTTTGGATTTTCAATCTGTGGATTCATCATGGATTTACACTGGGGGCCGAGCTGAGCGCCGTAGTAAATTCACGATTCGGGGCCAAAAAAAATTGGCCAAATTTTTGCCCATGAGGAGTACCTCAGACATCCTTCAATGTGTCCTATTGGGTCAGGATACCACTATCCTGACATCTTATGTTATTTTTCACTTCCCTCCCCCCGGGCCTACTGAGAAACAAAATGGCAGCTGCAACTTTCCTTTCAGGTTTCGGCCAGCCAATCAGGGCCTTGCTTTTGCCCCTGGATCTGCTGATCGCCCGCAGGTGGATCCGCAAAGGATCCACATCCATAGATATACAAATATTACTTTCTTTAATAACTCCCAAACTACTGAATAGATTTACACAAAATTACAAAAATGGCTTTTCCTAGACCAAGATCTACCTCTATGCAAACTTCGGGGAAATTCTGTTCAGCAAAATTTGGGGTAATGGATGTAGTCGTGTTCAAAAAATGCAAAACCCCTATAGACACTGCATGGGGAAAGGCATTTTGGGACCCTCCTTTATCTCAGTCCCCACTTGATGAATCACCCGAAACATTCCAGACAGCAGCTGAAGTAACTGATAGACTAGTTTTGAAAATGTTGTGAAGATTCGTCAAATGGTGCTAAAGGTATAAGCAAAACAAAAGATGCTTTGTCTATGGGAAACGTTGGTACTACCTATAACTACCGCCAGTAGGTAATATATATCTCTGTCTATCTATCTATCTATCTATCTATCTATCTATCTATCTATCTATCTATCTATAGATAGATAGATGGGCATCAAGTGGGCGGAAACAAAGGATTTGTGGTGCGTACTCACCCCTTTCCTGTTCTTCCCATAAGTTAGGGTTCGACTTGGATCCCTTTTTTCAGGTCCCCCCTTCACAGCAGCATCTTCACCCCAAGGATTATGAGCCTGGTTTGTGGCGATATACAGGTGAGTCCTTTTTGTGCCATATACCCATTGTTTAGACTGCCCACATATCGGCCTGATTCCAGCAATGGGGAGATAGTATTTTTCCATATGTATCATACATATGTGTGCATTCGACACATCTGCAGTTAAAATGTTTGACCAGGCATCGATACATATGAAAAAATAATCACAACCACTGCAAGATCTCCATAGTCACAATGCCTGCACCATGGTAAACTGGGAATATGGCGGTCTGAAGACCGCCAGCACTGTGGTCTTCTGGCCGACGTGTCGTTTGGGCGGTCGGACCGCCATACTCGCAATCTGGCCTAAAGTATTTAAGAGCACTGATCATCAGCTGATAAACAGTGAAGTTACATTAAAATTGTTTATGTCTCCGTGTAGATGTATTGTGTAGCAATGGATTTTACTTGCTATTTTAGAATGTATTATTTCTATTTTGATGTTTTGTTTTTCATGTTATTCTGGACAAACTGATAATACATTCTTGCCCGTGACCAACTCTCTTTTGGCTTCTGTAACAACATCTGGATCTGCACAGTATAAATAGTATTTATTTACTGTATTCTGACATTCATATGTTTTATTACCTATCAATACAGTTTTACTCATTCATTCCAAAATTACAGGTCAGAGACATTTGAATTACAATTATTAGAAACTTGAATGATAGCTAGTATATTGCGAGGCAACAACCTTGATGTGAGCTGTCACTGAGCTCCCACAACGCTTTGCAACTATTGCTTAAAAGTAAAAGCAGATTTCTGAAATGAAACTTTTGATTACCCTGGGTCGCATAAACCAACTAAGTCTGGTCTTCAATGAAACGTTTGTGCTGCATTTAGGACCATCACAATAACAGTCAAATCAAGAAAAAACTGTTTTAGTAAAACAAAATGTAGTGATTAAAATGACAACAAAAGGACACTAATTTTGATAGACTGAACAAACAAAATACATGAAAAGCATTGGCAAAGCCAGTCAATCTCGCTTAGCTCTACATATAAGCGAGACTGATTGGCATTGCCACTGCTTCTTTACAGTAGTCTTTGTTGACTGTCAAGATCGTTGTTGTATATTCCACATTTCTGCTGCTGTTTTGCTAGTCACCACTAGTTGGCACAAAAATGCAGCAAGCTAGTATAGTTTAAATGTGGCTCTCCTTTTTTAGAGACAATACTGTGCAGAAGGAATGACGAATGTTCAAACAGAGAAACTAAAAAGCTTCTGTGAGTGGATCAAACATGAATGGAGAGGAAAGGAGGTAAGCCAGCAACTGAGACTAGCATCAAAGTCCTTCACACTGAGAAAAGATTGGTTCTGTATGCTATTGTATACAATGCTGTCTGAGACGACAAAAACAATAGGAAACCTAAAAGTCAATGCTATCATAAAGGTGGAGTATGCCAGGACATAGACTCCTGTTGGGGATGACAGCAATGGAACAAGGATCAGGTAAAGCCATTAGTGATTCTCCCCTATCAACAATTTTATCATCAGGCACAGCTTGATGCTGTAGCTTAACTGATATTTATCGGGTTGAACACCTATGTTTCCAGGGCTCACAGTTGCATTAAATTTTGTATCCAAACGTTTCAAGCAAACAAAACTTGGCAAAGGTAGCTGCAATGGTTGCATATTTTATTCAGGTAGGCATGGCACCTTGTCCTAGTTCTGAAGAAATAAAAAAACAAGGTTTCAACTATATTAATAGTTTGATAACTTCTTCTCAGGAACTATTTTTGGGATACCAGGCCACAGATTTCAGTAGGGGAGAAAGGCTTAGCCAACACTCTCTTCAGGAAACTAGCCAAAAGCCCATTTGCTATGAGTTGTCCAGTTTTTGTCTAGGTGAATGCAGTGTACTTAGTTCCTATTACATGGCCTTGGTTAAAACAGTGCAGGTAAGTAAACACTTTTGGATAAGTCCTGGAACCCCCTTTTTCTTTAAGAGGTGCATAGGACCATCTCTCTCTCTGGAGGAGCCGCCAACGCCTGTGCCTGCCTGTGCATGCCTGTGCATGCGCCTGCAACCAGCAAGGGGGGGACTGCAAGCCCCACAAAACCTAGCGCCAGGAGGCGCTGACACTGCTCTTCCCGCGCCCGGAAGCGCGTAAAAGTACTTCGCAGCTCCCACAGCGTGGGAGCCACCAACGCCTGTGCCTGCAACCAGCGAGGGGGGGGGACTGCAAGCCCCACAACACCTAGCGCCAGGAGGCGCTGACACTGCTCTTCCCGCGCTCGGAAGCGCGTAAAAGCACTTTGGGGCTCCCGCAGCGCGGCAGCCGCCAACGCCTGTGCCTGCCTGTGCCTGCAACCAGCGAGGGGGGGACTGCAAGCCCCACAACACCTAGCGCCAGGAGGCACTGACACTGCTCTTCCCATGCCCGGAGGCACGTAAAAGCACTTTGCGGCTCCCGCAGGACGCGGGCGGGCTTGCCCGGGCCAAGGGCAGGCCTGTCTGCGCCCGTCAAAGCGCGGAGAAGGCCACCCCTCTGATATTTCCATCTGAAGATATACGGACTATGGACTGCCCATTCTAGAGGTACTGTGCCTTTTCCTCATTTCCACAAAGTTATAATCAGATCCCTCAGTAGCAATTATTTTCTTCTATTGTTTCATTTACCCGCATTCCTGCTTAATCATGGGGAAACGGAAAGTAATTGAGGGAGGATTGGGAGGTGCCCTGAAGAAAAAGATAAAGAAACGGACTCAGAATCCCGGTCTGGAGGTTGAGAGGGAAGGGGAATGTGGGGGGACTGTGATAGATCAAATTGAATCTTTACTAAATGATTGTGAGAGCCTGCTCACGACACCTGCACAATCTACTGTTACACCTGCCCCCTCATCCAAGGTTCCCCAAATTTCCACCTCTTCCACCGCTGCAGCTGTTAGAAGAGATCCAGGCAATATACCTAGCCTATTTAAAAAGGCAGCTAGCAAGAAAAGGCCGGTGAAAGCCCCCGAAGACACTGTAGCGCTCCCCACTAGCCCCCCAGGCAATTATAGCGAAGCCCAAGGCAGGACTCCTGTAGATCTACTGTTGAGCAACAGATTTGCACCCCTCGCGGAACATACAGATACGCTTGATACACACATGCACAAAGAGCGCGTGGGACCCACGGGTATAGTATCTAGTTGGATGGACACGAATTCTCACCATGGGAGTTGCAGGGTGGCGGGTACTGAACCAACATTATCTAATGTAAAACTCCAGAGGGAAATTTTGGCCCTTAAGGAAACAATAGGGACTCTAACCACCCTCATTTCAAAATTATATCACATTATAGATGATCGCAGCAACCCCGAGATGCTTCTACCTAAGTGTCCCCCGAGCACATGCATGATCGTGAAAACCAATCATTCCAATACCAATAGTACACAAATAACATGCACTAATCCTGCACCCCTGGCTGAAAACCGAGGTGTCTGTAAAGGGGACCTTCGTTACAACTCTCCCACCTACGACAAACACCAAGAAAGCCCCAGGGAAAACCTCACGGGTCAGACTGGGCCTATGACAGCCACGGCGAAAGAATCACCCCATCAGACTACAGGCCACAGTGTGGTGCTTCCATTTTTTAGGCCTCGCCCAAACCCCCACAATGCTCCCCAGTCTATTATCTATATGACCAATGTACCAAAGCTTGAGTCCAAAAGCAAATTCAAACATGGTGAGGTCCTAAAGAACAAAGCCATCCACTGGATTAGGCATGTAAGGGGCTGTCGATCTGTGATAAGGGACGACATCGTGAGGGCACGAAGATGTGTCCTAAATAACAGCTCGGTTGACGCAGTAGAACTCATCCTGACAATGAAAACTTAGTGTATAATCTTATTGCTCTGGAAGCTAGATCGTGCCCCCCACGCACCACCAATATTCAATTGAAGTTAAACATTCCTTCATTCGCAGCCACTCACAAGATTGCAACGATGCCCCAAAGGGATCTACCATCATCATCCCTATCACAGAACGACTGACTATCCCCAGGACCCCCACAGGAACGCGTGTGTTTCTTTAACATCGATTCTGATACAACCTACACATTGCTGCACCTGGGCTCAGAGGACCGTCTCCCTGAATATGAGGTAGAGTCATCTAGTCGCCATTCTCCCTTACACGTTGAATTTGCTTTGCAAATAGGAGATGACGTTCAGGAAGACAACAACACTTTACACACTCAGTCGACCTTTGACTTGGCCGATTCTGCTCCAGGCTATCGTCCCCTACTCCCCTGCACCATCTAGACACAAGGAAACTTAGAATAGCCTCGTGGAATGTGGCAGGCATAAGAAGAAAATTAGGTCTCCCTCATTGGCTTGAGCTTATTAATCAGCATGAGATCTGTATTTTGCAGGAAACCTGGAGCTTGACTCCCACTTTTATCCCAGGGTTTGTAACGTTTCACAAACCGGCAATTCCCTCTAAACAAGGCCGCCCCTATGGAGGGCTCCTCATCCTGGTCAAAATTGCACTAAATTGTGCAACAGAGGAGCTTTCCACTAATAGCAGCGATATTCTTTGGGTTAGACTCAAAGGCCCACTGGGAAAGTGCATTGACATCCTTAATGTCTATGCAAGGAGCTCTAGAGCTGGTAGGTCCCCAACCCTGCAGGCCCTAGACGAGGAACTGGATGCAAAGCAGGCCGCCCACCCCTTAATCGTAGCTGGCGATTTTAATGTAACTTTTGAGCCCCTTGATCGGGAAGGTTAGTTCCTTCATTGAAGCTGCCACCAATCAAGAAGTGGTCCCAAGCAGCCCTGCAGTTAAATTCTATTACCTTAGCGTACAGGCTACAGGCTGCCAATGGAAGGACCACCTCCGATAAAAACGGGGGACTGACTTTTGTTGGACCCAATGGGTCCAGCCGGATAGACTATATACTAGTGGACCTTAGTCTATGGCCACTTGTAGTAGATATGTCCATTATCCAGACCTGCGAAAGTGACCACAATCATCTTAGCCTTATAATTGAGTATCCGTGGGGCGAAAAGTCAAGGGCAGCTCACGATTTTTTCACCACAAGGGAGGTGACTCCCTCAAATGATAATCGCCGGCTCAAATGGCCTTCAATCTTGGCGGACGAATCCAACCTCAGCACCCTAAAACGTGACCCGTCTTCACGAGTAAGCTGCGGTGATCAACATTCTAAGTTTTTTAACCATTTGGCAAGAAACTTTATTGTTCATCAGCATAAGTCCAGGTCTAACCAGGCGAAACCAACTAAAACGTCCTCATGGTTCTCAAAAGATTGCAGATCCCTAAAAAGACGGCTGTCCCTAGCCCTAAGGCAAAAGGGATACCCCGTCAATTCGGGAATTGAGGAGGCAATACAAACTGGCCCAATTAAAGGCGAAGAGGGAATGGGATGAAAGGAGGTGGGCAGGACTCGGGGAGTCCATCTCAAGTCCAGACGCTAGATTTTTCTGGGTACTTGTGGGCAAGGGTAACCATGAAAGGTCTCCGCCCTTGGCT
This sequence comes from Calotriton arnoldi, assembly GCA_963921515.1. Lineage (NCBI taxonomy): Eukaryota > Metazoa > Chordata > Amphibia > Caudata > Salamandridae > Calotriton > Calotriton arnoldi. Next base: position 264,328 of record CAWUFW010012053.1, read on the forward strand.
GATAACATCTCGGTATATGCGTGGCAAGATCATTTTGGAGCCTTGTACTCAACCCGCACCAGTTACGACATGCAACCATCAGTCCCTGACCTACTTCAATCAACATATGATCTCTCATTTACCAGAGAGGAAATATTGGCCTCTCTGGATGCAATCGTACCCGCTAAGGCTCCAGGCCCGGATGGGATTCCAGGGGATCTCTTCCGTTCCGACAGAGAAAATTGGGCAACGTACATACTGACCCTCGCAAATGACATCGCGGGAGGAGGAAGGATCCCAGAATCTTGGAAAGGGGCCAAAGTGATTCCCATCTTCAAAACGGGCGATAGGTCTATCCCCTCCAACTATCGACCAATTAGCCTGATCGATTGTGTCCAGAAAGTCCTCTGTCGCTCGCTTCTAGCTAAAATCACAGATTGGATGGAAGAGAATGATATTCTCTCTCTCCCCTGCAAGCTGGCTTTCGACAGAAAACTGGCACAATCAACAAGGTTTTCCGGCTCTTTATGTTGTACTGGAAGGTGGTCCTGCTGGGCAAAGGAGCCTACATATTGCATTTATAGATCTAAAAACTGCATTTGACCTCGTTCCCAGGGACAACTTATGGCGGGTGCTCATGGAGATGGGTATGCCACCGAGCATCCTTGCACTTCTGATTAGGCTCCATGAAGAGAATTTTGCCAGGGTTAGGTGGGGTAGCCAGGGACAGGTCACCGATCCCATTAAAGTACAACGGGGGTCCGCCAAGGATGTGTCCTGGCTCCAACCCTATTTTCACTTTACATCAACTACGTTGCCGAGCTCTTATCCGCTATTCGAGCGGATGCCCCCTCTCTAGCTAAGCAAAGAATCACCATTCTCCTATTCGCGGACGACACTCTTCAAGTCTCGAAGACCCCAATGGGCTTGCAAAAATTATTAGATCAATTCAAGCTCTTTTGCGATGGGAGGGGGCTCGTAATAAATACATCTAAAACTAAGCTTATGCTATTGAATCCCCACAAGTCCTTTAAGAGAAACCTGCTCAAAGACAACATCCCCTTGGAGAGAGTCAGCTCCTTCGAATACCTGGGAATTAAACTATCAGAGGATATGGCCTAGAAGTCCCATCTCAGCAAGGCCTTCCTCAAATTTTCCCAGGTAACCGGGGCTCTGCGTAAAGAACACTGTCTCTCCTACACTAAGCCAATTGCACCAGCACTGAAATTATATAGTTGCAAGGCCGTGAGCAGTGCACTTTATGGGGCTGAGTGGTGGGGCACGGCAAGAGCAAGCGACTTGACAACCCTGGAGAATAAGTTCCTTAGAAACCTGGTTTCCTTGCCGCAGAGTACTCCTCTATGTCCACTTTTGCTCGATATGGGCATCAAACCCATTAGTGATCTAGCGAAGATCCGCCCCTTGCTGTTTTGGCAGCGGATGGTTACCACCCTGGAACTGTCGTCATATGCCGCTGCCTTCCAGGAGATTTGTGCTCTAGACACCACGCACAAAATAGGCTGGATTAAACATGTTAAAGCCTTTTGTCTAACATAGGCCTCGCAGGTCACAATATTGTCTGTCCAACATCCTACACTAGAAGACAGATTAAAACACTCTACTGGGAAGGGTTTGAGAAAAATGCATATAGAGATGGCAGCCAGGGCAGATTTACTGAAGAATTCAGAGGCTGTAAAATCAACCGCACTTTAGAAACCTACCTCGATATTATCAAAGTGCCGGCCGATAGGAAGTTATATATCCAGTTTAGGTTCGGTAGCTTGCCAATTAACGCATTCACAAACTCATGGTCGGTCAATATAGCACAGCCAAAGGGCTGCCCATGTTGCTCCAGTCCGCAGGAATCCATTGCCCATTTCCTTTTCGCCTGCACAGCGTATGTAAAACCCAGGAGCAAATGGCTGTCTCCTGTTTGTAGGCAACTTGGCACTCGAGATTATAGAGTGGCCCTGCGCATACTGAAATCTGATGCAAGACCTTTATTTGCGTGTGCTACTGCGAAATTCCTGGGCCACTCATGGGCGATCAGAAGGAGGGCGCTGACATTCTCCCGGCCTACTCCCGAGAATTGCTGATATAACCAGTCGTCTCATTAAGCATAATTGCCACGATGGTTAGTAATTCTAAATCGCAAAGTGCCTTTTTTATTTCTGTTCACAAGCAAATCTAAATTGCTGTTTTTACTGTCTTTACTGTGACGACTGGTGAATGTAATCACTAGCATTAATGCATTTGCACTTTACAAACGGGACTTTGACAAATTTGCACATTAATTCTTCGAGTTGGTGAGAACCTGCGATGTAAACCATGACTTGCACAGTACTTGCACCTTTTAACTTTTTTACTGCTTGTTTTTATATTTTTAACTAATCGCTATCTTTTAATTGTGCTGTTCAAACTAATTATATGCATTGTCTGATTTTACACTGATATGCATGAAGCCTATTTCGAATCTTTGTTTCTTTTATGGTATTTTACCGAAATCTAGAGTTTTGTTGATGGCATGGGACCATCTCTCCTGGCGTTGAGAAACAACATTTTAAGGATTAGTGGAAGTCAATCACTCCTCCGCAGTCTTCTTCTAAAGGCATCAAGATTGAATCCTTGCACACAGGCATCTTATTTCTTTTTCTGTTCCTACAGCATTCAGACTGATAGGTGGTAAAAAAACTGTACCTTATCAGACTAACCCACTAGTGATTGGTGAGGTTCCTTAAGCTCAAAAGGCTTAAAATTCCATGGACCATTCACCACAACCTATCCTTTGTGCCACTTTCTTTCCTATGAAGCACGATTGCTTGATTTTTCAGTGTCACTGTAGAACTGAATAGGCAGATCCCCTTTTCAGCTCCCCAGGCCCACTTCCAAATCTGCCCATGCTAATAAAGGAGATTTCTTTCCTGGTAAAGCTGGGAACACTCTCCAAGGTCGCCTATCTATTCCAAGCCCTTCGAGAATAGTGTCAGGGTGTCACTTGAAATACAGTCATCAAAAGTGCTTCCCTGAAAACTCTCTTCCATGAACATGTGTTTCGGATAAGAGAAGGCCAAGCCTGTCTTTGTTATGTTATGTTACATGGGTATTTGTATAGCGCACGTACACCAACAGGTTTCTTGGCGCTGTGGAATGTCAGGTGAGTGCAGCTTAAGCCGGGAGCAACTAGTTATAGGCCAAGGTGAATAGCCAGGTCTTTAGTTGTTTTCTGAACCGCAGATAGTCTCCCTCAAGCCTGAGGAAAGCAGGGAACGCATTCCAAATCTTCGGACCTAGGAAAGAAAACCGAGTCCCGTCGATGCGTTTACGCCGGATTCTGGGCACCGTCAAAAAGTTCTGATGAGTGAATCTCAGAGTCCGCTTGGGTAGGTGTTTGTTGATGAGCGAGACAATAAATCTAGGGCCGGTGTCTTGGATTGCTTTGAAAAGTATGCAACCAGCTTTGAACAAGGCTTGTTGCTCCACTGGCAACCAGTGGAGATCTTTAAGCAGGGGGGTGATATGGCAGCGTCTATCCTTGAGATAGATGATTCTTGCTGCTTGATTTTGGATCATCTGCAGCAGACGATGTCTCTGGAATTGTGGGAGTCCAATGTAGAGGACATTCCCATAATCGATTTTGGAGAGAATTAGGGCTATGGTAATTTGGGTGATGGCCTCCTTGCTGAAAAAGCGTCTGATCTTGCGCAGTTTGAGCAGTTGGACAAAGCATGCCGAAGTCACTGAGCCGATTTGGGTGTTCATGGAGAGATCCGCATCAATGTGAAGGCCCAGACTCTTTATAGCTGGTTTTGGAGTGGGAGCCACACCTAGTTCAGGGGGCCAATAGGAGGGGGTCCAATAGGCAAGTTTACTGTGGGGAACAATGATCTCGGTCTTTTCAGAATTTAACTTTAATTGGTTTTCATTCATCCACGTTTTGACGTGTATGGCTAAGTTGTCAATATTTCTTTATATATAGCTATATTCTTTAATAAAGCTACTTATCTTTGTGAGACACAATGGCAGAGTGGGGCCAGTAAGCTAGAACACCCTTTTGTTCTGGCAAAGCGCTAGTTATGCAGGACATTCACGCATAATCTAGCACTTTGAGGTAAGAGGGAAGGTAAATAAAATTCGACACACAGGAAGGCAACAGCAACAATTTCAATGTCAAACTTGCTTTAATCCCAGTTTGCATGATACAGAAGTTATAATTTTTAGAAAACATTCTTGTGCCATTTATACTGAAAGTCTAACTTTACCAAGGAAGTAGATTTTTGCTAAATTTTAAACTATCACAAAATATTATTTATTTTATAGGTTGGCGAACTTCTTTTTTAAGACACCGTGCAGCTTTCTAAACATAAACTGCCACAACTTACATGTTAGTAGAAACTTTTAGTTGTGCATGTGGCACAGTAACAGGCAACTAGGCCATCCCGTTTCAGGGCACACATATAGTTTAATTATTTTATATCAAATTTAGGCTTCACATGTCAAAACAATTTAATTTGACACTTTACCACTCCGATCTCCTCCAATCTTCCAGGCATTTTTACAAGGTTGACTGACTTTTTGCAATATTTTCAATCCCACAAGTGGGTGTCAAAAAGTCTCACTGCGCCCTGCCCTAGGAATCTATATTTGTTGCAGGGGGTCCTTGTTACCTAACTTTGTTCCACAGTGAGTATGCCACTTTTATGACGCTTGTGCAACCTTGAATTTGAAAAATTGGCACAAAAGTCAAATATTCCAATTAGCATGTAGCATATTAAAATCAGCCATTATTTTTAGGGGCAAAGAACTTGCAATGAGGGGTTGTTTGGCAGCTTCTCATTGCATATAGGTAAAAAATGGCAGAAATCGAGGTAAAATAAATTAAAGAAGAAAATTGGAAGGAGCATACGAAAAGATGGATTTCTACACTCAGAACAATACTACTGCTAAGTTGCAGAGGGCCAGTGAAAAGTTCCATGAGGTTAAGGGGGCGAACAAAAAGTAATCTCACAGAAATATGTGATTTCCATCATAAGAAGTTCAAGATCTTTTGGTGCCTCAGAGTCTAATGCTATCTCTAGTAGTCTGATCAAAGAAGGTCCAATTTTCTGGTCCATTTGGCACTCTTGTTTGTACGTTTCTTCTTTTAAAGGAACACTACTACATCCATTTCTGTTACACAGAAATGCTGGTGAACCATCCATTATAGGATGACAAACTCATTGGCTGTGGACACCTAGTTCTTCACGTGGTTCATGCTAAGGGAACAGGAAGAACAGACACCTGAAAAGATTTGATGGGTTTAAGCCACAGGGCATCTCCACAGATAATATTCTGTCCCTTTCTCTACTGATCCAAAGTATGATGTATCTTCAGAAAATTAGACTATTTTCTTGGTGCCATAAAACCATCCCTTCAGATCCGACCTTGCCTTCGATCACTAAACTCCAGGAAAGAACTGAAAAAATCAACAATACAGTAACACAGAATGTGATTCACACTATGTGATCTACTGATCTAGACCTCACTGTTCACATTCATAAACACTGCTCTGCCAAAACAGCAGTACAGAAGTGCAGCTGCGTGGGTATCTAAAATGTATCCACATACATTTTAAAATAAGTGGAACTGCAGATGACCTGATTTACCTTTGATAATGTGACATGGACCACTGGTGAGCATATCTGCTTTTAATGGAACTAGATAATGGGATATTTAATTGTAGAAAATTGCAATTCCATTTAAAATCTAAATCAACTGAACACATACAATGCTGTACCACGAAATCTTTTTAGAAGTGAACTTTTTTAATGTATCAATAAAGATCTAAAATTGGAAGATAAAACATTTTAGAATGGTTAACGGTATTTATCATGGAAGCAACAGATCCCTGAAATTTTCAGCACATTTGTCAAAACTCTCCCTTAGGTGAATCTCTTTTTTTAGCACTCTTCCTTATTCTCATTGGAAATTTCTCTTGGTCAGAAGTTCGATGACCTTATCAGACAAATTTACGTCCACTACCATTTTTCATCTGGTTCTTTCCTTCATAAAAAATTCTGTTCTATGATTTTTCGATTCATGAATCACAGTCTGTCACTCTTACCCCAGGGCACTTTCCTGTTCTCACAGGACTAGATGATAATTTGAGTTTATCAGGGACATATTTTAAAGTAATCTGACGTGACATATTCTCAGTTTTCTGCACTGCGCTTTTCAGACTTAATATAGTATTATGTGAGTGGTTTGGATTCTAGTTTTTTTCTGTTACCCATGAGGATCTGATTGAATATCTGCAAAGGGATGACTGACAGTTTTGACTGGAGTTGTTAAATTGTAATAATAATTATAAAGACATTGATGATTATACAATCAAATTAAAATCAAGAAGAGTTTGTAAAATAGCATCTGATTTAAAATGAAGGAAATTGTATTGTAGGTAGAGGCGCTTTTGTCTAAATACTTAGGTTCATGTGTAAGAAATTTATGATGAAGAAATAAATTACATATTTTAACTACACCATACATAGGTACTTGGCTGCTAAAAGAAAATATATGGTTTATCACACTGCATACATCTGCCTATTACATGACTGATCATCTAATAGAAACTCTGTTTATGACTGCATATTCAAATGAGATTGCTTCAAGCAAGTGATTGTCATGGTGGCTGAAAGAGAAATGTTTATAAGCTGCAAAGGGGGAGGTGATGCCAGCATCAATGGGCCTGATTCACAAACTTCACCTTGTGGTACATACTACAAAACGCAGTTTATGATTCCGCTCCCTATACTTAAGTGTGTCGAGATCTCTGCCTGATTGCTCATAAAAGTCTGCACATAGTCTGCGCATACCTAACAGTAGTAAACTTATACAAAAATGCAAGTTTACATTTGTGAATCAGGCACTAAGATTTTTAAATTTACTGTATGAATACTGTCACATAGGTATACATGGTTCAACAGAAATATCATCCAAGAATATTTAGTACAAACTTGTAAAAGTGTTACACAAGAAATAGGAAAGGTTTGCTTCCTGCAAGTGTCTGGGTTTTCACTAATTCATTGCACAGGTGATATGTGTGCAGCAGAAGAAAAATAGGTGACATACTCCCGTCTACCCAGCGATTTGTATGTCTAATGTCTGAAGTAGTGAGGGCATGTATGCATCCTGTCTGTTCTAGATAATGCCAATAGTACAATCATAGGGTGAGATAGTAGGGTGCCTTTCTTATTTATATTTTAATAGCTGTTCAATAGAGTGTAAACAAGACCCTTTGGGTGAAAGAGTGATAAACATTAGAACAGTGTTTTGCTTAAGAACAATTTCCTTTACTGTACAAATAAAAAAGCTTTTTTTGTTACAGTTAGAAAAGTTTCATATCACCTTTACCCGTTGCTAGGCAATCTCGAAGGATGATGGCACCAACATAAATTGTCGTAATGTACCTAGGCAAAAAGCAGCTCAGAGTAGTGCTGAGCTGCATGACCAGTGGTCCAACAATGCCATCGCCTATTGGGGGCTCCTGTACACCATTAAGAATTCTAACCTCTGGTAAACATGTCCTACTGCAAACTCAAACAGTTCTGTGGTTGCACATAGGCATGTGTGAACCATCAGCTCACCACGAGCCACTGACAAGCTTCAACCTGTTTTGTTTTAACCCTGACCAATGTCCCACCATTAGCTGATGGGTATGATGAAAGCTATTCTCAATTTAAAAACAAGGTCACCCGCTCACTCAATAAGTACCTGGAATTGAGGCATGGTGGTTTCAGTCAAATCATATATGTCAGATGGGTCCAGCGGGTTGGTCCAGCACCAAAAGTATTCAAGGGAGATACGATCATGATCAACTTTAAAAACCCTCATTTGGTTCAATTCCTTCTCTCTAGGCTACGTAACTTATTGGGTGGTGTCAGCAGTATTTAAGCTCTTCCGCTCGACTTTTTCTATAAACCTTCACCCATCGGATTTATCATCCCAATCTGACCTCACCAATTATATTATAAGCAGTGGCGGCTGGTGGATTTTAAATATGGTGTGGCGGAAAGTGTAGCCCTGATGAAAAAATGTGAGCACTGCGAGCGAGCCAAATTCAAAAAGAGTTGTGCGGGGATCTTCCCATACCCTCCCCCCACGAAGAAAATTTTGAAACAAAACATTCAAAATATAGATTTTACAGCACACTGCCAGTCATGGAAAGCTGTGCATCTCATAGTAACGCATAGAGCAGTAAGACAGTGCACATTATTTTCACCTAGACATAACTGCACACAAATACAAGTATGCACTGCCATAAGAACAATTAAGATCACAGCAGAAAACTTGAGTTTGTGTACAATACTTTCTGCCAGCAGTCGCTTTCTACAGTTCTATTGTCTATTTCAGCCTTTACGCAACACAAAAGCGATTAAGGCCAGAATCAGACAAGCAAGCTTCCCTCATACTAAGCTCACACATCAGTAATAGAGATCTCTTACTGCTGGTAATACCTATGTATTGCACTCTCAATGTTTTGTACCATTCATACTAACCATTTCCCAAAGAGATCCTCAATACAATCTAAGTTTGGCAATACAAGTACCATACTTCTCTCTGTCTTCGGAAGCCACCTGGGCATTGCTGCTGCTGTGACCAGTGTTCGTTACTTCATGGAGGTGATGAGGCCTAATGGCGACAGCTGCCACCCATGCAACTCTACTCTATCCTTTCTCCACTGTCCATCCTCACTCCAATGTAATCCTTCTCTCTTTCCTTTGTGCTCCCATGGTCTGTCACCTTTCTCCCAGCATTTATAATTGGTTTTGTGCCTCATCTTAATTCTATTCACTTTTCGACCCTTCTATCCATGCCCTGCTCCCTCACACAAAGCTCTTTACTGTCTGTACAGTAGTCCTTAACAGCTCTCTCTCCACTTTACCGCTACTCTTCTTGATTCCCTCACTACCCTTTCTCAGCTGTTTTGTTTTTCTCCTCTCCATTCCTGCTTTCGTCCCCCTATTGTAACATCTATCTCTCTCTCTCCTTCACACCTGGTGTGCTTTCTCTCCCCGCTATATTTGGGTGGCTCTCCTCTCTCCCTCCCTTCTTCCCTCCTCTCTTTCATCTTGTTGACATTTCTTTCACATTTTTCACTTCTGGGCCTGCTTTCTTTCGTCTCTCACTGTTCTCTCTCCTTTCTCAGGCCTCCACATCTCATCTGAGGGCTTGAATAGAAGAGGCCCAGAAAAACGTTGCTCTCCTTCAACATTTAAATTATTTTTAGGGTGGTTCATATAGGCCGCCATTGTACAGTTAGGCACTTTAGTTCCAAGGATGAGACCGAAGAAATAGAGGTACGAAATAATGTACCAGAAAGTGAGAACCACACACCAAGAATTATCCTCTTATAGGCCCCAGTAGGAAAAAATCGGAACAACAGTTTAATCATAGTGATTTACCACAAGAACATTTCCACCTCTAGAAAAAACACATAATTATGATAAAGTATTTCTGAACAAAATGTAAAAACTTTAAGACAGGCTTTAATTTTACGTGCATTAGATTTTGAAAACATTTTTAAATGTAGAGTTTAAAATGTGTCAAAATTGCAAAGATGTATTAAAAAATGCCCAGAAGTGTTTAAGAACTTGCGCTTCATACTTTTCAAACACATGTTTTATAACACTATTCCAGATTTCACAGATCAGAGTACAGTAACTTACAGCACTCAGGGGCTACCGGAGACTCAGACAGGTAGTATGTAAAGGGAGACTGCCAGGGCGGGCAGCCCAATACTTTCCTGCACAGTACTATCTGTGCCTGTGCCGCATGACAGCACACCCTACCCAATGTCAGCTGCAGCCTAATGCACATTGACGCTGCGCATTCATCAGAATTAAAATAAGCGCTGGTCCCCAAAAAACAGTCCCTCCGCCAGCATAAATTAAGCGCTAGTGCCATTGTCATTAAGGCAGGGTTCTTGCACAGTAATCAGTTGTGGTTTAAAAGCTCACACTTTGAATAAAGTTCACAAAATCTGATATATTTATTAAGTTGAAACTCTTCAATGTGTAAAAGAAATAGGGATATTTGAATTTTTAAGACACCTTTTCATTTTCTCGCCTGGTATTGGTTGCAAAAGTTTCCCCCATCTAAAAGAACAACAGTTAGAACAAGTGTGACGATGTTTCTGACCTGATGCGTGCTGCCAGTTGAAAGGCTGTGTTCAGTATCTGTCGGAGGCAGATTACACCGATCAGTGGGCCTCCCAGTGATCTGTGTGTTGTATTGCCCACAGCTGGTTCCTTGTGTCTCCCGTTCCTCTGTTGCAAGAAACAAGATGAGGAACCGTTTGCCTCAGGCTTCGTTCTAGAATGTTGTTTTCAAAAACGAAACCATGCAGTTTAAAATACGTGCTCCAGCAAACTAATCAGAAGCGAGGCACTCCTCCTACAGCCCACCCCCTCTCGTGATGACCAACCCACTACCCCTTCGGCCTGCCCCGCCCCGCCCCACCCCATTGAAATGAGTGGAGTTTTGTTAACTCCCCCCAGGGCCACTGACTGTACGCCGCAAATGCAACCTTATAGATGGCACTGTAGTTCACCACGCCCTCTAACATGATGTCACTGCTGTAGCTCGTGCCTGCAGGTCAAGCAATAGCTCGCCCTTTGGCACATGCGCAGCAGGACATGTCCAAAACTTTACTTCCTTCTCTCCTAGGAGAAAGACAAAGATTCGGCTCACTTTATTACCGAGCAGCAAGTGGTCATTTGTCTCTAGCTGCTTGGTGTTTTTTCTCGTCTTGCCTCTCCCCTCAGGATAGTAGGGCAACGTCCCCTACGCTCATTAACACCAGCCGCCCCTGATTATTAGCACTCTCCCCCTTCAAAATTCCTGGATGTAGAAGCCATTGATTAACAAACACAACTGTTCTCTCCTTATAGCAGTTTGGCTTTATCCAGAATAAAATCCCCTAATGCACCAGATGCAATCTCCGATTCAGATGTCTTATAAACGTAAGTTAAAGTACTATCATTCCCTCATCAAAAAAACATGTGCCGCCTACTACAAGGAAAAAATAGAACAGACGGATAGCTCTTCTAAAGAATTATTTGCCATTCTTAAGGATCTATCCTCACTGGGGAGAACTGAGACTCCGATGACAAGTTCATCTGAGTCGTGTGATAGAATTGCAGATTACTTTGCGGAGAAGGTAGCCAAAATATATGATACCTTTCCGGATGAGGCTCGTGATGGGAGGAGCTGCCAAGCTAAGAGGACCACGGGGGACGGGTCCAACTGCCTCTCTAAATTTGACCCAACCTCACTTGTAGATCTCAAAGCCATAGCTTTAAGTATTAAATCTGGCTCTCCAACAGATCCAACGACACGTAAGATCATGAGAGCGGGCCTGTAGATTTTATTGCCGTATATACGGCAACTTCTCGAGCTTTCCTTCTCCGAGGGTGTGGTCCCTAAATCTTGGAAACAGGCAGTTGTCCTCCCCCTACTGAAAAAGCCTGGAGCTGACCCAAGTCAGCTGGAAAACCTGCGTCCGATTTCATTTCTGCCTTATTTCTCCAAAATTGCAGACTTAGGGGCCGATTCCGATTTCGGCCGGAAGGGCACCGAACGATGGTCGGAGCCCTTCCGACCGAATCGGAACGTAGCCGGCCGGATTCCTTTCCGACCGAGCCATTCCGATGGGCTCGGTCGAAAAGGAATCCGACTCGGATTTCCGGATGGCTTACGACGGGCTCGGAGAGCCCGACCGCCGTCTGGAAATCATTCAGTACTCCCCGGCCGCCTCTTCACGACCGAGGGAGTACGATGGCAGTAGTTCACTGCCTTTTCGTGCCGGTCTTTCCGGCACGAAAAGGCAGTCGGTAACTGTCTTTGGGGGCCCCCAGTAGGGCCCCCATGGGTGCGAGGGCGCCGAATGGCGGACTGGGGGCACCTATGGTGCCCCTCTGTTGATCCCTGCACCCGGTGGCAGGTACCTTGGGGTGCCGGCCACAGGGTGCAGGGATGAACTGCACTCCTGCTTTTCACAATGCAAGCATGCATTCCGCTCGGAATGCATGCTCCCATTGTGAAGTAGACGAGTGCGACCGAACAGGGTTCGGTCGCATCGTACTTGCAGGGCCGTAACCGACGACAGCAGGTCGGTCGGTTATGGCTCCAGGACGATGTCAGACGGACCTGAGTCCGTCCGACATCGGAATCTGCCCCAAAGTTGTGAATCTACAATTAGTCACACATATGAACCAACAAAACTTACTTCACCCCTCACAATCGGGCTTTAGAGCTACATACTCTACGGAGTCAGCGTTGCTCCTTGCAACTGAGTCTATACGAAGGCGCGTGGATGAGGGGCAGACTGTGGCCTTGGTCCTTTTGGACCTAAGCGCAGCCTTTGACATGGTATCCCACCATCTACTGATGCAGCGGTAATTTCACTGTAATTTCTCAATGCAAAACCTCATTTACCTTCTAATTTACCGCTGCAAAGGTACTGGACCCTTGCCACTGTATATTACCATCAGGAGACTTTACATAAACATGAAAAATCAAAAATGCAATTAATATTTAAGCCAATAAAGAGAGTTGGTGAGTATTTTAAAGGGTTTTATTTTCTAGTTAAAAGTTAAAGTTCTCTGACCCTTTATTCATTAGTCAAATATCAATCAGGTTACAGAATTGAAAATAGGAAAATAGAATTAATACAAAACATATTATAGGTTGCATACAAAAACATTCCATAAAGTAAGGGAATGAGGCAATCAAATGTCAATCAGAATTCTCCAAAGAAAGTTCAGGAAAATATGATTCAAGAGTGAGTTTTTGCAAGGCTAATCAATAATTAATAATTGGCAAAAATCTCCCATAAGGAGTAATAAATGCATAAGACAAATAAATCTTTTAAAAACTAATTAATTAGTCAAAGCATAAACTTATAGTTTTAGCATCTAAATCTACCTGTTCTATCCAGCTCCACTCTCTGCCCTGGTCTGTTCAATCTGAGAGAGGCTGCTTCACAAGGAGCGAGACAGCCCGCCCTTCACAAGACCACAGAGGAATGTGATCTGCCTTGCCAAAAATATGACGTGCAAGGCTAGCCTATGCCCCCCACCTCCCTCTATCTCTCCTCGGACGCAATCTGCTCTCAGACTGCACCCGCGACGTTCGCGTACCTAACACATATGATGTCTGATCTCATCTGCTTCTTCTCCTCTCCTCCCTCTCAGACTAAGGCCCTAAAGCTTAAGGCTTAAAAAGCGAGCCCCCACGCCCCTAAGAGGTCATTATTTATACTCTAATTCTTGGCTGACTATTCTAATAATGTTGCAAATTTTCAGTAAAGCTTGTACCCTGATTGGATAGCTTAGATGACGAGGGTCTCACCATCCTGTTCTCATTGGCAAATCCAACCCACACCAGTTTTAACAAAAGAAGCGTTAATGATTAATACAATTATATGTTTTAGCAACATTTACTAGGAAAAATGTTTCAGTCTATTTCCTCCTTCCTGTCACATCGCACGCAGGAAGGACACATTCCACAAACACTGATACATTGGCACGATAACAAGAATGTACAGTTCATGGTGGCCTTGAACCAGGTCTTCACTTGAGGCACTTGGCAGTATGTAGCTGGTTCTGCGCATGCGTCTCTCATTCAATACAATTCACAGCCATTTTATCTTAGGCCCAAAAACAAAATAAACACAAAAAGAGTATTAATTTACAAAATGAAACCCATTATGTTTTACCTCCCCCATACTAATACCCTGTATAAATGATTACCTAGCAAAAGCTATTAGTTTAAAGCAGCTTTTCTTATTATTTGTGCACAACATGCAAAAATGTGCAATGTACAACATAGCATAAAACATGCACTAGTATAAATTTTGAAAGCGCACACAGTTAATACATACTCATAGCAACATGCTCTAATGTTTTAGATAGCTTTTCATGCAAATGCTTTGCCCCCGTGTAGTGATGGTGCATGGTTAATTAATACACATTATAAAAAGATGTGTTATGAACTGAATATGTATTGTCTAAATATGCAACAAAGCCAAAGTCTCTTGAGACAGGAACAGGGAGTGTAGATTATAAGGGAAAGGAAACTGGGAAGAGAGAACACATTCCATGATTCAAAGCTAAAGAGGCCACTGAAATCACGAGTTTTCTCTACACTGCAAAAACACATGTTAATTCAGCACAAGCATTTCAGACTGAAAGCATTTATGACCAAGCCTCATTTTATGTTTTTCACTTTGCATGCACCAAAAGTGCCACTTTTAAAAAAACTTTTGACTAGGCATGTGCCATGTGTTTTCACTTGCACCAAAATTTGTGTGCCATTTTAAATGCAGTCTATCTGAAACATAAAAATAAAGCAATGCTTAATTTGAGAAATCTAGCTCTATCAACTCCCCCTTTGATGACAACAAATCATGATACCTCAAATGATTTGTAGATCATCACACTTATTTATTTTCACAAGTGACATTTTTATTGCAAAAGCTGAGCATATAACAATTTTACTTCTATTTCTAAGGCAAACACAAGTCTTGTCTGTAATCAGATCATATATAGCCAAGCTCAAATGTTTAGTGCAGAGTTCTGTAATTAGCTTCTTGGAACTGTTAGTCTTCTCTAAAATAAGTAACTCAAATAATAAAAGGAGAATTCAACAGGACAGTTCTCTTTTCTATTTTCTTTTCTTCTTTTTCTTTCATCATTCAAATATTCTTTTCTCTTCAGCTCTTAACAATTCTCAGTTATTGTTTCAGCATTTCTTGGCTCTCCATCAGCTTGCCATCAGGGCGGCTCATACAGTGTGGCATTCTGTACTTTTTCCATGCAATTTGACCACTCAGGTGCTGAGAAACTCTGACAGAGCACCATCAATTCTTTGCACTTTTTCAATCCAAGTCTTTCACTTTTATTTTCATTTTGATCAGATTCAGATGTTTCAGCTATGGGTGCAAATGATTCTTCAAGAGACCACTGTAGACTTTTTGGATACCCTTTCAGCCAGCTTTTTCATACCTCCACTCGTAGGCCCACAGCACTAATTTCTTCTTTAGAGGCTGCACCTGACTCTTTCACCCTTTTGACACCGCTTTCATCTGAGTCAGTTTCCACTTTTTGCTTTTGCCGTGCCACTTGCTTTAGTGCTGCTTCAGACTCTGTGTGTTCCCTTACAGCTTGACTGACCCTCTTCTGTGGACTTTTGACCACTGCTGGCATCTCTTCTTGAAGAGGAGCTGTTTTATCAGGGGGACACAGGACCATACGTGTGTGAGAGGCATGCTGCACCCAATTTGGAAGGCCACCACATTTCACAACAGTCTTTGCCAGGATCCTTTGGAACACGCCTTTCCATTTCACAGCATCTCTCAGATCAAAGTTTTGGCACCATTCATTATGCAGATCTTCTGTAGCAGCTGCAATCTGGTAAGAAACTGCACGCTCCACATCAGTCAGACCTTCACAGCAATGGCTAGTCTTTTCATCTGTGTTTTTCACAAGTGCATTTGCATGTCCATTTTCAAGCCACTTCGGTGATGCTGAAACACAGTCTTTTGCAAAGTGTAACTCTGTGCTGTCTTTGTGTTGCTTTATTATGCTTGAAACGTCAGGCTGATGGCTACAATCGAATCTTTGTCCAATCTGTTGTTCTGCACTCATCATCTTTGAAACCTCATTATGATCTGATTTCAGAGAAACTGGCAATCTATACCTGGGCATCAGTTTTTGCAATAATACATTTGCTACTATGCAGTTGTCACTTTTTTCAAAAACAGTTCTGATACAACCCTGTTGTTCTGCTTCTGAAACAATTTCTTGAGCCTCTATTAATTCACCTGTGAAGATTCCATTGAATGTATATGCTAACAGAATACAATTTTGTGCAACTGAATTAGCAATTCTCTCTCCCATGACAACAGTGACTCCCATTTGAGCAGATATACTGCATGTTATGGTAAGGGCAATCAATTTCAAATTTTGGGCTGAGGTAACTACTGAAAGCCATGAAGCTTTCACAACATAATGTATAGGAAGCACAGCATGTGCTGCTCTTAATGTGTCATTATTACCTTTCAAATATGGGCCATCTACAAAATGGACATTGTTGGGCTGAATCAGACATTCATCCTTAAAGTCTGATCTTGGCTTTATGCATATTTTCATGACATCTAGACACTCATATTCAGTTTCATTGATGTTGGGATCAAAGGTCATTGGGAAATACATCACAGACCCTTGAACACATTCATGTTTTTGAACAGGCACTGAGAGAGCACAGCCCTCCCTCTCACTGCAAATTGGTGTATTTTCTTTTAAATAAACTTGCATTCCTAGTGCCGGGGCGCAACACTTTTTCTCTTTCAACTCTAGGAATGCTTTTGTGCAATTGTTGTCCAATGGAAGCGGATCAGACACATTCTTGTGTGTCAGCCTCAGTAAAGGCTTAGCCACTAGGGAAAGGTTTGGTAACCACTCTCTACAGCAGCCAACCATTCCCAAAAATTTCCTGACTTCTTTCTGAATTTGAGGTGGATTTATCTGGTGAATTATTTCCACTCTCTCGGGTGACACCTTTCTACCTCCCTTTCCAATTATGTGTCCCAGACATTCATTTTCTTTTTGACAGTACTCCTGACTATTCTCATGCAATGGCACTGTGACATGAACTTGACAAAAATCAATAACAGTAAGCCATTCTTCAGCACATGGAATGTGAAAAAATATATTGGCTGGATTCGGTACCACAGGACAACATGGAAAAATTATGCTATTAATCTCCTGCACTAATCTGTTCTTTTCATTTAGTTTCTGTGAACCTGTGATCAGAAAGTTACATAAACTTACAATCAATTCCATGAAAAATCTTTTACTCAGTTTATCTCCAATTATGGGTAACATTTCTGCAACTGATGGTGTTCTTGAATATATGTCATCTGGTTCTAATTTGAATAAGACATGGTCTGCACATTTTATTAATCTGACATCCTTCTCTGTGAACTCCCTTACTTCTGTGTTTAGTATTTCTTTCAAATCAGAAGGTAATTTTTCAACTGTCTTTTCTGAAAGCAATGCTACAGCTGTCTCTTTTTGGGCCATTTTAAAATGTACATCCTCATCAGGAATCTGAAAATTAACTTTATCTGGTGTACAGTAACCTGTACTGTTTAATTTGCAAAACAATTGTTTTCCTGCCAGGCCTGTATCACAAACAACAAATTGGTAACTTTCCTCAAATGGGCCTATTTTTGGTGCAAATTCTTCTAAAACTGGGTTTGTAATTTCTCCTTTTAAAATTCCTACAACTAAGGGGCCGATTCCGATCTCGGCCGTAGGGCTCCGAATCGGATTCGGCTTAACCGGATCCGATTCGGAGCCCTATTTCCCGACCGATTGGTACGCGCGTCCGGACGAGCGAGTACGATGCGAAATCGCCGACCGACTCGTTCGGGCGTCCCAACCGCTCCGACCGACTCGTTCCCGGGTCGAACCGCACTGACCGACTCGCTCGGGACACGACTCGCACCGCGCAATGGAGACGTTCCCCGGCCGGGTAAGTACGATGCGCGCCGCGAGCAGTCCGACCGACACGCGCCGTCCGGCTCAAAAGAGCAGTCGGAGCCGTACTTGGGGGGTCCGTGTCGGACCCCCCTGTATGTGTAGCCGCGCGAGTCGCACACAGGGGGGGACCCATGGGTCCCCCCTACCTGTGCGTGTACGGCGTGAGTCGCTTCGCCGTGTACCCGCTGTAGGGGGCGCCCTTGTTCGCCTCGCACCCATTGAGGCAATGGGAGCCCGAGTACGCGTTGTACGACCGGGTCCCATTGACTTCAATGGGAGTCCGACCGACTCGAGTACGATAGCATACGGACGCATCGTACTCGTTCGGTCGGGCTGCACGGGTCCGATTCGGTCGGAAATCTCTCCGGGTCCGGCTCGGTTGGAGAGATTTCCGGCCCGAATCGGAATCAGCCCCTAAGTCTGGATCTTCCACTGCTTTCACAATGGACTTGATAAATTCAGAATTGTTAGGGTTAAAACTCTCATTTTCAAATATAGCAACCTGTTGAACTGGGTTCTGATTTTGTTTCTGGAAAGAATTCACATTTGCTCTGGACAACTTATTTAAATTAATTTTAGCATTTTCCATATTTTGTGGGAGCATCTGGGCTTGAAAAACTCCTGCCATTGGTACCTGTTTCTGAACTGACATTTGCATTTGCTTGGCTGACACATCTTGCACCTGCATTTCTCTCTGTGTTTGTACATCATGTTTAAATTTACATTTCTTCTTCCAATGCTCAAATCTGTTATAAAGATGGCAAAAGGACACCCTTTCCAGCAGTACAACATCCATACCTGAATGTGCACAGACCAAAACACCTTTACTTCCATCCTGTGTTCTTTTAATCTGTACCCAATCAACATCCTTTGCTGGCACTCTGCCCTTCAGGAAAGTAATCACTGCTACGTTTTTCTCAATAACAACAGAAAATGATGGGTCATTCATGCAAACCCTTTTCATTGTCTCCTCACCTGGCCTTTGCACAGCAACTTTATATTTAAACCACAATTCAGTCTGCATGGCAATGTCAAAGAACATTTGCAAATTAATGCACAACTCTTTTAAAATTTCAACAAATACATCTACTTGTGGGTACCACAGCATAAGTTTGTCTCTCAATTGTGGGAATGTGTTCAGAAATGCTGCAAGTTCACTTTTGTCCCGTGGCACATGAACATGCACTTCTCCCACCTTTTCTCTCAATGAGTAAGCAAAAGCTTCTCCCTCGTTCTGCTTATTATTTTCCTCAACTAGATCTGGTGGTTTCTTTTTCTTATCCAGTTTCCTTGCTAGGTCTGGTGGTTTCTTTTTCTTCTCATGTTTTCTTGCCCACTTGTCTCCTAATTTCTCAAACCCATTGCATTTAAAAATATATTTCATTTCTGCAATGTGCAATTGCATTCCTGAAGAACACATTGTCTCATTTGCCTCATCATTCATATGTACCCTGAAACTTTTCTGAAATGGAAAACTTCCTGAAACATCAATTTCATATTTTTGAGCCAAATCAGTCAGCCTATCATGTGTAGTTACTGCACATGTAGCTGTTTCCTTACTCAGGGAAATTAATTCTTTTTCCTGACACTGGGTCACATTTTCACGATTTGAACAGCAGGGACTGTTAATTTCTTCATGTTCAAATGTTGAATTTAAAACACTAAGCTGTTTCTCTTTTCCATGGTCTGGGTTAATTTGGTCCCCCATGCTCTCTATCTTTTTAAGCACTGCTGCTTCCTCACAGCAGGTTTGAGAAATCCCATCTTCAAATATATTCATTCTCCCCCACATTTCAGTGCTTGGACTGTCTGGGGTAATTTCTGTTCAATAATCTGTGAATTCTGAGTTTCTGAAATAAACCCTGCCATAATCACTCCTTCTGCAGCTCTTTGAACCTTTTGAGTAGGGGCCATAATAATTGGGACAGTCACAATTTTTCTAGGCATTGCCTGTGCATCTGTAGTTTGTGATATCTGGACTGAATCAGTCACATTTAAAGCAGTAACACCTGGAGGTATCACTGTCAGTGCTGAATCAACAAGTAGTGGGTCAATCTGAAATGTCTGCACAATTCTCTCAATCTGTGTTTCTCTCTGTTTAACAGAAGCAGTAGCCACTGTAGTACTTACTGGTACACTATTTTCAGTATTTTTAATGGGAACCACATAAAGTGGCGGACACTCAGTTAACAATGCATCCATTATTTCATCCCCTGAATCATTATTTATTTGAAGCTTTTTATCATCATTAATTCCCTTCTCCTGCATCTGGTGCTTTACCTTTTATCCTCACTTGCTTTGTCTCTTGCTGTCTTTTCCCACATGCTTAAGGCCTCAAATTGTGCAGCTCTAGATGGTGTCTTTATTTCACATAACACTTCCCTTAATTTGTCAATAATTTGCAATTCAAAAGTACCATCTTTTGGAAACCTCAAAGGACCTTCTTTTTCAGTAATCTTGCACCATTGGTGAACCCACATACATGAATTTTGTCCCAAATTGGTAGACATAAAATGCACGGGTGTTCCTTCAGGAGCATCACCAATTAAAAACAAATTTTTCACTTTACCTCCTAACAGCTTCTTTAAACCTTTAAACAATTCCATTTCTGCAATATTTTAATGCAATTTATTTTCTCCAATCCTGCCACAATTAACAGTTTCAGTCAGTTTAACTCCTACTACTGACTCCTCCTTTACAAAATCTTACGGCAATATTTTTCTGAGTTTGCAAAATCAAAATTCTGTTAATAACAACATAAAAACATTCGCTACTCTGTCTTCTCCACTAAACAAAGGATAGATTTCTTTTCACTGCAAGAAACACATTCCGCTTACTCTTCACAAAGTAAGAACTTCTGTTTACTCCTCAAACACTGCGAGTAAATCCCTTCCGCTTACCCTTCACTCAAGCTCCAGATAAGACCTGTTACTTGGATACCCCTTTTGGGAAGTAGAGCCAGTGACTTCGCAGGTAAAATCCTTATGCTACCATTCACACTCACTTTTATACGATATATGGTCCCTGTTGTAACACTGCCAGCCCTACGTAGCTTCTCAGTATTACTTCCAACAGACGAGTAACCTCCTGCAGTGTGGCTTCCAGTTACCACCCGCTATTCCTTCCCGGGATTTCCACAGGTGTACATACCTGTTTTTCCAGACAACATAGAACAAGACACTAACTTACTTAACATGAAGAGTTAAAACATGCAATCAATAACCAATAAATCCTGTCCTATGAAATTACCAATATAATTAAAAAAAACATCAATTCAAAATGAGCAAAATTTCACCAACAGTCAAAACCCTTACTATTTTCAACACTTCAAAAATACATCCTAGCACATTAACAACATTTCACAACCCTATTGATACTCACACCACTCCAGCAATCACCTTCTTGCATCACCTTCCAGTACTGCTTTGCCAGTCTTCAGGTTCTTAGCATTGGAGTCAGGAATCAGGACTTGGACGACATTTATCTAACTTGGGCAATTATTTTCTAGAACTAATTTTCACAAATCAACTTTCCTCCTAAGGTCAATGGACCATTAGTCAAATAGTTGATGGTGATATTAATAATCCTTAATCACCAAACTAATTGATAATAACCTTCCTCTTGCTACCAGAAACTGATGCAGCGGTAATTTCACGGTAATTTCTCAATGCAAAACCTCATTTACCTTCTAATTTACCGCTGCAAAGGTACTGGACCCTTGCCACTGTATATTACCATCAGGAGACTTTACATAAACATGAAAAATCAAAAATGCAATTAATATTTAAGCCAATAAAGAGAGTTGGTGAGTATTTTAAAGGGTTTTATTTTCTAGTTAAAAGTTAAAGTTCTCTGACCCTTTATTCATTAGTCAAATATCAATCAGGTTACAGAATTGAAAATAGGAAAAATAGAATTAATACAAAACATATTATAGGTTGCATACAAAAACATTCCATAAAGGAAGGGAATGAGGCAATCAAATGTCAATCAGAATTCTCCAAAGAAAGTTCAGGAAAATATGATTCAAGAGTGAGTTTTTGCAAGGCTAATCAATAATTAATAATTGGCAAAAATCTCCCATAAAGAGTAATAAATGCATAAGACAAATAAATCTTTTCAAAACTAATTAATTAGTCAAAGCATAAACTTATAGTTTTAGCATCTAAATCTACCTGTTCTATCCAGCTCCACTCCCTGCCCTGGTCTGTTCAATCTGAGAGAGGCTGCTTCACAAGGAGCGAGACAGCTCGCCCTTCACAAGACCACAGAGGAATGTGATCTGCCTTGCCAAAAATATGATGTGCAAGGCTAGCTTATGCCCCCCACCTCCCTCTATCTCTCCTCGGACGCAATCTGCTCTCAGACTGCACCCGCGACGTTCGCGTACCTAACCCATATGATGTCTGATCTCATCTGCTTCTTCTCCTACCCTCCCTCTCAGACTAAGGCCCTAAAGCTTAAGGCTTAAAAAGCGAGCCCCCACGCCCCCTAAGAGGTCATTATTTATACTCTAATTCTTGGCTGACTATTCTAATAATGTTGCAAATTTTCAGTAAAGCTTGTACCCTGATTGGATAGCTTAGATGACGAGGGTCTCACCATCCTGTTCTCATTGGCAAATCCAACCCACACCAGTTTTAACAAAAGAAGCGTTAATGATTAATACAATTATATGTTTTAGCAACATTTACTAGGAAAAATGTTTCAGTCTATTTCCTCCTTCCTGTCACATCGCACGCAGGAAGGACGCATTCCACAAACACTGATACATTGGCACGATAACAAGAATGTACAGTTCATGGTGGCCTTGAACCAGGTCTTCACTTGAGGCACGTGGCAGTATGTAGCTGGTTCTGCGCATGCGTCTCTCATTCAATACAATTCACAGCCTTGCTGGATTCACAGGCAGCCATTTTATCTTAGGCCCAAAAACAAAATAAACACAAAAAGAGTATTAATTTACAAAATGAAACCCATTATGTTTGACCTCCCCCATACTAATACCCTGTATAAATGATTACCTAGCAAAAGCTATTAGTTTAAAGCAGCTTTTCTTATTATTTGTGCACAACATGCAAAAATGTGCAATGTACAACATAGCATAACACATGCACTAGTATAAATTTTGAAAGCGCACACAGTTAATACATACTTATAGCAACATGCTCTAATGTTTTAGATAGCTTTTCATGCAAATGCTTTGCCCCCGTGTAGTGATGGTGCATGGTTAATTAATACACATTATAAAAAGATGTGTTATGAACTGAATATGTATTGTCTAAATATGCAACAAAGCCAAAGTCTCTTGAGACAGGAACAGGGAGTGTAGATTATAAGGGAAAGGAAACTGGGAAGAGAGAACACATTCCATGATTCAAAGCTAAAGAGGCCACTGAAATCAAGAGTTTTCTCTACACTGCAAAAACACATGTTAATTCAGCACAAGCATTTCAGACTGAAAGCATTTATGACCAAGCCTCATTTTATGTTTTTCACTTTGCATGCACCAAAAGTGCCACTTTTAAAAAACTTTTGTATTGGCATGTGCCATGTGTTTTCACTTGCACCAAAATTTGTGTGCCATTTTAAATGCAGTCTGTCTGAAACATAAAAATAAAGCAATGCTTAATTTGAGAAATCTAGCTCTATCAATCTACCTTTACAACATCTCAGAGTAGGAGGGTTGGATAATGTCGCACTTAAATGGATGACTTCCTTCCTGCAGGATAGGAGCTTCCAGGTGGCACAGTGTCCACACATTTCCAAAAGCATAGCTCTGCCTCAGGGGGTCCCTCAGGGCTCCATTGTGAGCCCTAACCTTTTCAATCTATATGTCGCACCTCTGGCAGAGATTTGGAACGACAGGGCATCACCATTGTGTTATATGCCGACGACACGCAATTGGTGGTGTCACTATCACACACCTCTGACGGAGCAGCCACGAAGTTCTCCTCATACCTGAAGGACTTGGCCACCTGTATGACAAACAACTGCCTTAAATTTAATGGAAGTAAAACGGAGGTTCTGGTGGTTGGGAATTCCCCATCCATTTGGTCCTCGGCATGGTGGCCGCAGACATTGGGCCCGACCCCTACTCCAAGTAAAAAGGTTAAAAACCTAGGAATATGGTTAGACTCCAATCTATCGCTTGAGGCACAGACCCGGAAGGTGGCAAGGAAGTGCTTCGGAATTCAGAGGATGCTGCGGAAAACTCTGGACGTTCTTCCTGCTCCAGCTAGGAAAACCCTGGTTCACGCCTTGGTAACATCTCAGCTGGACTATGGAAATGCTCTTTACTTAGGAGTAACTAAAAAATTTCCTGCTCTGGTTTTGCGGATGCATGGTGTTTCTGCTAGGGCGAGGTCGGCAGAGCGGAGGTTTCTTTTGGGTACGTGGAAAGATACTCTTTCGTTGAGGTATTTGGGTCCGATGTTGTGGAGGGATTTGTAGGCATGGGTGAGTAGCTTGAAGGGTACTCTCTTCTCGACGGGGAGCCAGTGGAGGTCTCGCAGGTGTTGGGTCATGTGCTCATGTTGTGGAGTTCCGAGGATGAGTCGGGCCGCGGTGTTCTGGATGGTCTGAAGTTTGTGAAGAAGGGATAGGTTGATTCCGGCATAGAGGGCTTTACCATAGTCCAGTCTGCTGGTTATGAGTGCGTGGGGGATGGTCTTTCTGGCTTTGGAGGGATCCACTTGAATGTCTTGCAGAGGGTGCGGAGGGAGTTGAAGCAGGTGGAGGCGACAGCGCTGATCTGGCGGGTCATGGTGAGGGAGGAGTCTAGGATGATGCCGAGGTTCCGGGCGTGGTCCGTCGGGGTGGGTGGGTTTCCGAGTGTGGAGGGCCACCAACTGTTGTCACAAGCGGAGGGGGAGGGTCCAAGGACGAGGACCTCAGTCTTCTCCGAGTTGAGCTTTAGGCAGCTGTTGCTCATCTAGGCTGCGACGTCCTTCATTCGTTCCTGGAAGCTGAGCCTGGTGTCTTCAGGGTTCTTCGTGAGGGAGAGGATGAGCTGGGTGTCATCAGCTTAGGATACTATACTGAGCCCACGTTGTCTGACTATGGTCGCGAGGGGGGCCATGTAGATGTTGAAGAGCTTGGGGCTGAGCGATGATCCTTGGGGTACTCCGCAGTTGATCTCTGTAGGTTTGGAGGGGAAGGGTAGGAGTCTGATCCTTTGGGTTTTGCCAGCTAGAAAGGAGTGGATCCAGTCGAGGGCGGTACCACGTAGGTCGGCGTCGTGGAGTCTGGCTGCAAGAGTGCGGTGTGAAACGGTGTCAAAGGCTGCGGAGAAGTCTAGTAGGATGAGGGCCGTGGTATAGCCCTGGTCGAGTAGCATGCGAATGTCATCGTGGCGGTGAGGAGGGCGGTCTCGGTGCTGTGGTTGCTGCTGAATCCAGACTGGGAGGAGTCGAGGATGGCGTTCTCTTCGATGAAGGCAGTCAGCTGGGCATTGACGAATCTCTCGGTGACTTTGGCTGTGAAGGGAAGGAGCGAGATGGGCCGGTAGTTTTTCATGTCTGTCGGGTCAGCCGAGGGTTTCTTGAGTAGGGACTTGACCTCCGCCCGCTTCCAGTCGTCGGGGAAAATGCTGGATTCAAAGGAGACGTTGATGGTGCGGCATAGTTCAGGTGCTATGGTGGCGGCGGCTAGTGGAAGATGTGTGGCGGGCAGGGGTCCGTGGGGGCTCCTGAGTGGGTGCTCTTCATGGTCGTGGTGGTATCTTCGGTGGTGACCGGAGTCCAGGTGGTGATGGTGGGATGGCTGTCATTGCTGGGGATGGTGGTGGTTTCTGGAGTTTGTTCGCAGAAGTTGTCATAGAGGGCCTTGGTTTTCAGGTGGAAGTAGGAGCCGAGCTTCTTGCAGAGGTCCTGGGATGGCGTGACGTCTGTGGCTTCGCTAGGGGGTCTGGTGAACTGCTGGATGACGTTGAAGAGTTCCTTTGCGTTTCTGGCGTTGGTGTGGATTTTGTTCCGGATGAAGTTCTTCTTGGTGGTTCTTATGCGTTGGTGGTATTCAGTCATGGCGTTCTTGTAGGTGTTTTGGTCTCCGGTGGTTTTGCTGTTTCTCCAACGTTTTTTGAGACATCTGTAGGCGCGTCTTGCTTCTTGGAGGTCGGTGGTGAACCAGGCGGCCTTCAGAGGGCATTGCCTGACGGGGTCGCGGAGGGGTGTGAGCTAGTCTGCGCAGCTGGTGATCCAGCGGTGTAGTTTTTGGCTGTGGCGTTGGCATCGGTCGTGGTGGTGGGGGGATCGTGGATGAGGGTGGAGTTGAGGTGCTCCTCTGTGACCTTGCTCCAGTTCCTATGTGGCAGGCTCAGTGCAAACTTGTGTGCGTTGGTGATGTTGAAGGAGAAGGGTACGCAGTGGTGGTCTGTCCAGAGGGGGTACGAGGTGTGGCTGAAGTGGATGTTGGACCCTCCTGCAAAGATGGGGTCGAGGATGTATCCGGCCTTGTGGGTGGGGTTGGTGACGAGCTGCTGCAGTCCGAGGTTGGCGAGGTTGTCCAGGAGGGCAGGGGAGTCGGGGTCGCTGCGGTTGTCGAGGTGGTAGTTCAGGTCTACGATGAGTACGTAGTCCGTGGAGGCGATGGCGTGGGGTGCGATGAGGTCTGCGATGGTGGTGGCAAAAGAGGCTCGGGCCCTGGGGGTCTGTAGGCAAGGGTGCCGCGCAGCGTGGTTCTGGGGCTGGTCTGGATCTGGAAGTGGAGGTGCTCAGTGTTGGAGAGGGGGTCATTCGTGCTGGAGGTGGAGAGTCGGAGGGAGCTCATGTGTGCGATGGCGAGTCCTCCTGCTGGGAGGTGGGGGCGGCCCTTCATCTGGATCTTGTATCCGTCGGGAATGGCGGTGGCGATGTCAGGGGTGGAGCAGGTGTTGGTCCAGTTTTCAGTGAAGAAGGTGACGTCTGGCTGTCGAGGAGGTCCCAGATCTCTACGGCGTGTCTGTGCAGGGAGCGCACATTGAGGAGGATGCACTTCAGGGCTTTGGTGGTGTGGGGGAGCGGCGGTCGTGGGGGTGCTATTGCTGGTGAAGGATTGTCGGCAGTGTCGGCAGGAGAATTGGCCATGGGTGGTGTTCGGCATCGACCGCTAGCAGTTTTAGTTTCTTCCGGGGTTGAGTGCAAGGAGGGCTGCTGAGTCGTATCGGTGGATGGTTGGAGATCCAGGGCCCCTGGCGCTGTTCGCGGTCGGGTCGTGGACTGGCGCAGATGGGCTTGCCTTTGGCACGCCTTCAACGCGCCGGCATTGCAGCCGCACAGCAGCCGCCATTAAGTAGGGGAGGGGCAGGGAGCGAGGAATCGGCGGGGGGAGGGGCCGCAGGGGCAGCAGCCACCAATGACCTGCACTGGCTGCCGGTTGCGAAAAGAGTCCTTTTTAAAGCTCTATGCATTAGCCACCGTACCTTACAGGGCAAAGGTCCGAGCTATCTGCATGGCTTACTCACTCCGTATATTCCCACACGCCATCTCAGATCAGCCGGGACCTATCTGGTCAAAGTCCCTAAAGTACAAAAAGCCAGAATGGGGGCGCAATCTTTCAGCTATTTGGCAGCCAAAAATTGGAATGCTCTCCCTCTTTCTCTCCGCTCGGAACCTTCGGAGGTTCTCTTCTGGAAAAAACTAAAAACATGGCTGTCCCAGGTATAGGTCCCTCTCTCTGTCCTCCTTCCCTGTAGAGGTGTGCCCTAGCGTGGGGACACACCATTTGGTGTAACCATGCGCTTTACAAGTGCTATTATTATTATAGCAGAGGGGTAAAACTACTGTTCCCACTCCAAAGAGTGCAACAGTAGGGAAAGTGTTGGATAGCGGAGGGGGTAAAAATGTATTATTCCCACTCCAGTGAGTGCAAAAGTCGGGTAAATGTTGGATAGCGGAAGAATTAAATGTACTATTCCAACATCAGTGAGTGCAACAGTAGGAAAAATGTTGAAAAGCGCAGGGGTAAAAATTACTATTCCCAATCCAATAAGTGCAACAGTAGGGAAAGTGTTGGATAGCGGAGGGGTAAAAATTACTATTCCCAATCCAATAAGGGCAACAGTAGGGAAAGTGTTGGATAGCGGAGGGGTAAAAATAACTATTTCAAATCCAGTGAGTGCAACAGTAGGGAAAGTGTTGGATAGCGGAGGGATAAAAATTACTATTCCCACTCCAAAGAGTGCAACACAAGGGAAAGTGTTGAATAGAGGAGGGGTGAAAATTACTATTCCCACTCCAGTGATTGCAACAGTAGCGAAAGTGCTGGATAGCGAAGGGGTACAAATTACTATTCCCACTCCAGTGAGTGCAACAGTAGGGAAAGTATTGGACAGCTGAGGGGTAAAAATTACTATTCCCACTCCAGTGAGTGCAACAGTAGGGAAAGTGCTAGATAGTGGAGGGGTACACATTACTATTCTCACTCCAAAGAGTGCAACAGTAGGGAAAGTGTTGGATAGCGGAGGGGTAAAAATGACTATTTCCACTCCAGTGATTGCAACAGTAGGGAAAGTGCTGGATAGCGAAGGGGTAAAAATTACTATTCCCACTCCAGTGAGTGCAACAGTAGGGAAAGTGTTGGATAGCAGAGAAACAAAAATGACTAATAACATTTAAATAATTGAAAAAAATTAAATAATCTTAAAAATAAATAAACAATATTTTAAAAATATACGATTAAATATATTAAACATAAAAAGAACACATATTATAATATTAATTACATATAACAAAAAAGGTATAACTATTAAATAAAAATAAATTAATAAATACACTTATAATCAATATTTATTTAGAAGGAGCAAATATTAACAAACAAACAAATTATTTAAAACATAAATGTATTTATTTTATTTCCTACCATATAACACTACACCAATAAAAAAGACTTCAACATTTTTATTTAAATGTATTTCCATAATTAACATAATTAATAATGAATTTAAAATATATTATTAAAAACAAAATAAACATTCATTGAGTACACATTCTTCAACACTATAATATCCACAACACACACCTAAAAATAATTACACAATTACCATATTTAATTACTAATGGGAAGTAATTTATTTTTTATTGATGAATTATTAATTAGTTGTTAATTAATTTAAATTAATTAACAACTAATTATTAATTCATCAATAAAAAATAAATTACTTCCCACCCTTTCCACTATTTACACCTATAAACACCAAAACACAAGTAAAATTAATTACACAATTACCATAATTAATTGTCCATTAATTAATTAAAATTCATTAACAACTAATTATTATATAATTAATAATAAATGAATTTACACATTTAACACTATAACATCTCAATTAAACATATATTAATAAATACAAATTATTCAATAAATGTTATATAATTAAATTACTTCCCACCCTATTCCCCTATAAATACACAACCCGCTACGGAACTAAAAACGCAATATTCAAATTAGAAAAAAAATAACTACTAAAAATAATGAATAAATGTTATATAATTAAATTACTTCCTACCCTATTCCCCTATAAACTCACAACCCGCTACGGAACTAAAAAACGCAAAATTAAAATTTAAAAAAATTAATATCTACTAAAATTTTAACACATATAATAAACATACAAACAATTCTTTCACAACTAAAATACATCACACACATATAAAATATATAGTAAAATACATAACATTAATAAAAAATCGATATTTTTAACAACTGAGGGGCCGATTCCTATTCGGGCCGGAAATCTCTCCGACCGAGCCGGACCCGGAGAGATTTCCGACCGAATCGGACCCTAGCAGTCCGACCGAACGAGTACGATGCGTTCGTATGCAATCGTACTCGATTCGGTCGGACTCCCATTGAAGTCAATGGGAGCCGGTCGTACCACGCGTACGCGGGCTCCCATTGACTCAATGGGTGCGAGGCGAACAAGGGCACCCCCTACAGCGGGTACGCATCGAAGCGGGTCGCGCCGTACATGCACAGGTAGGGGGGACCCATGGGTCCCCCTGTGTGCGACTCGCGCGGCTACGCGTACAGGGGGGTCCGACACGGACCTTCAAAGTGCGGCTCCGACTGCTCTTTTGAGCCGGACGGCGCGAGTCGGTCGGACTGCTCGAGGCGCTCATCGTACTTACCCGGCCGGGGAACGTCTCCATTGCGCGGTGCGAGGCGTGTCCGTGCGAGTCGGTCGGAGCGGTCGGCTTTTGCGAACGAGTCGGTCGGTGCGGTTGGGTCTCGCGAACGAGTCGGTCAGAGATTTTGCATCGTACTCGCTCGCCCGGACGCACGTACGAATCGGTCGGGAAACAGGGCTCCGAATCGGATCCGGTAAGCCGAATCCGATTCGGAGCCCTACCGGTCGAGATCGGAATCGGCCCCTAGATTTTTGCAAATGATATTAAACACATATAATAAACATACAAACAATTATTTTACAACTAAAATACATCACACACATATAAAATATATAGTAAAATACATAACATTAATAAAAAATCGATATTTTTAACAACTGAGGGGCCGATTCCGATTCGGGCCGGAAATCTCTCCGACCGAGCCGGACCCGGAGAGATTTCCGACCAAATCGGACCCTAGCAGTCCGACCGAACGAGTACGATGCATTCGTATGCAATCGTACTCGATTCGGTCGGACTCCCATTGAAGTCAATGGGAGCCGGTCGTACAACGCGTACGCGGGCTCCCATTGACTCAATGGGTGCGAGGCGAACAAAGGCGCCCCCTACAGCGGGTACGCATCGAAGCGGGTCGCGCCGTACATGCACAGGTAGGGGGGACCCATGGGTCCCCCCGTGTGCGACTCGCGCGGCTACGCGTACAGGGGGGTCCGACACGGACCTTCAAAGTGCGGCTCCGACTGCTCTTTTGAGCCGGACGTCGCGAGTCGGTCGGACTGCTCGAGGCGCGCATCGTACTTACCCGGCCGGGGAACGTCCCCATTGCGCGGTGCGAGGCGTGTCCGTGCGAGTCGGTCGGAGCGGTCGGCTTTTGCCACGAGTCGGTCGGTGCGGTTGGGTCTCGCGAACGAGTCGGTCGGAGATTTCGCATCGTACTCGCTCGCCCGGACGCACGTACGAATTGGTCGGGAAACAGGGCTCCGAATCGGATCCGGTAAGCCGAATCCGATTCGGAGCCCTACCGGTCGAGATCGGAATCGGCCCCTAGATTTTTGCAAATGATATTAAACACTTCCATATTTTTTACATCGATATTACTTACCTAAAATTGATATTCTTGACCACGAGAATTTGTCTGTCGATATTCCTGACCCACGATATTTTTGACACAATATTTGTGCAATTCGATTTTTTTTACTCGGTATTCTGTCTCTGCACCGGGTAGGAACTTGCAAAGTTTGTCAAGGAGAGTTACTTGGTTAATGTCAATGAATATCATACAAGCAATTCACCTTCCGTGCCCACTTTTTTGGCAGAGGCTCTTCCAGCATTATTGATTATATCTTTATGTCCAGATCGCTTGCCAAACCGGACTCAACATGTGATATTGTAAATTTGATTATTGCTACCATAACCTGCTTACTCTCGCTCTTGAATTTTCTGGAGCTGAGCCGGTAGTGTGGTTGGGTGCCTCTTAACCCCTGTCCACTAACATTCATGCTCAATGGCTGGTTTGGAAACTGACTGTCCCCAAACCTTTCTAACTATGATTATTAATGTGTATCTTGGGGTTATTCTATGACTGTATTAGTGAGGAGAAGGGCAATACTGTAGTAAGGCAGGTTTTTTTTTTTAATATTTGTACAAAAGTACAATCTATGCTCTTCCAACCTATCGTCAATTGGATAATTCAAATCTCAGGTGGTTTGACGTAGCATGTTCAAAAGCTACCTGTACTTTGAGGCCAACGCAGGAACGCTACCCTAGGGACCCCGGGGATGTAAGGAGGTGTAGGGTTTTTTATAATAGAACCTTGGGTCTGAGAAAGAGGGAGATTAGGGATTCCAAACTCAATGCTTTAATTTCAGCTAGTAAGACTAAAGGGACCAAATGCTTCTGACTTACAGTCAATCGTATCAGGAATGATAATGTCAGCAAGTCTCTCATTAGTGCACACATCTCTGCTGATCTTTGGGCTTTCCACTTCTCCAAAGTCTACTGCTCCCGCATTAGCACTGATTCCACTGAAGCTGACTTTGAAGGAGATGTTTCCATTGTCAACCTTACGTTCGATTTAGAAGAAGGTATTACTGCCCTCAAGGAAGTTTCTACCAGCAAAGTTTTAGGTCTTGACAGTCTCTATTGATCTATTCATGTGCACTTTAGACCTTTGGGCTCCTGAGCTCACAAACGTCTATAATCAATTGAAAGTGACTTCCCTGCCTCCTCCCTGGGCTTGCTCTTTCAATGTATAAATTTTGAAAAAAGGGAACCTCATAGATTCAAGTTGGTACTGACCAATATCACTCATTGACTCTTCCACCAAAATCTTGGGGAGAGTGATCAATAACCAGATCAGAACTATTCCAAGTGATGAGGTGTGGCACCTAGAGTAATAATATGAGGCCTATTCATGTTAATTTCAACACGCTGTCAGTGGTATCCAGTTTTCTCTATTTGGGGATTTACTTTGATCACAAGGACTGTTGGTCCACTAATATAGCAGTTAGGTGACTTAAATTCAGACAGTCTGTGGGTGCCCTCTTTAACTTAGCTCCCAAGGTTGAGGGAAACGTACAGCACCTTTTCTTGAAATTCATCACATGCAATGTGTTCCTGTTGCAACCTGCGGCTCAGGCTTCTGGGGATATGTACCTGTCCCAAGCCTGCAAATTGCAGAGAACCATTTCTGATGCAGATTTCTGTCACAACCTCCCAGCTGCCAACATTTTATGTGCCATGAGGAACTGGGCTTCACATACATTGAGGACTACATTAAACTTGCCCCACTACATTTATGGTTGGTGATGTGGAAAAAAACATAATGCATTGTTTAACCAGCATGTAATCATGGACTGCCTTAAATGTGACCAGGGGATAATTATTCCATGGCTGTCCCATATAAAAGCATGCTTTATGTCCTGGGTAGACCCTCCCTGTTTTCTAACCCCACTAGCACGAACAAGTCAGACAAGAGTTGGCTGAATCGTGCTTTTTAGGAGGACAAGCAGATGAAGAGTGATGCAGTCGAGCTCGCAAAGTTCACAGACAGGCAATTCATGGTGTTACAAACCAGCGCTTGTATCGAGCCCTATCTGCAGTTTACAGTTAACCACCTCTTTATAGCTCCAATCATCAAACAATTGTTCTTGAAAATAAACCACACACAAAGAAGGCTGTTCACAAAATCGCTTTACACTCCAAGGTTCACACAATCCCTTAATGCCTGCAGCTTCCTAAGATCCTTCCCCCCCGAAAATAGTTACATAAAAAAATAACAATTATAAAAATATATAACAAATGCGCTTGTGATCCCAAATGTATAAATTATTGTTTCTATTTCAGACCCACACTATCATAACTCACACTTCACCTGCATCATTTCATCTAATGCATCAATACCCCAAATATCTAAGCAAAATATAGAGGGCCTCTTAACATGATAGACCTCGATTGCCCTCACTCATTTAACAAAAATAATTGTGATATCAGAATAATCAAACGAAACATCGAGAGCTGCTACAGACCCACAGGGCCTGATTAACAAAGGTAACTTACACTTTTGAGTAGTTTACTACTTTTTGCTTATTCTCAAAATCCAAGTGTAAGGTACTACTAAAAGAAACAACACATGGCCAACCACTTTTCCTGCAACAACCTCCCATAAAAATAATGGAGGAAGGAAATTAAAAGGTAACCGCATAGGAGAGAATGTTAAATTAAATTAAATTATTCAAAATAATAAATATAATTTAGAAATATATAAATATATGAAAATTGTAAATATTTATTATTTAATGATACAATATTTTCATATCCTATTTTGAGTGTAAAAATTGATGTAACAAAATGTTTTTATCAAAATCAAACTAAATAATTGTAATTGATTCTATACAGCACTTTTAATAATTATGAAAGCATAATTTTTTTATGTGAAGATGAAATTTTTATTTAAACTTCAGAAAAATTATTTTCATTTTATTTTTTTCAAAAATTAAAGATTTCTTTCAAAATTAAGTTAATAGTGCTATAGCATTTTTCTTATATTGTTCCAAATTTAAAATAAATATGTACAATGAATTGACGTTAATATTTTATAAAAAAGGTTTTTAATATTTTTAAATTTCATTATTTTGTTTTATTTTCCCTATACTTTACCATATGGAGATCTCCGTTGTGGGTATCCCTAAGTTCTGACAACAAATGCATGTGAGAAAAAACTGACTAAAAGTTTTGAGCTTCATCCACTGTACAACTTCCTCTGTGTCATACCACCAAATCCAATTTTTTTAAATCAAATCTAAAAATGGGGCACCATGAATGAATGAATGAATACATTTATTTGCATAAGTTAACTAAAACCATTGCAATACAAAGAAGTAAAAACATTTTCTTGTGTAATATATAAGGGTAAAAAAAAAAAAAATGCCATTGTTAGGTAGCATCAATTGCCTTGGGTCTTGTTTTAAAGGTTGCGTTTTGACCGTTGCACCATGGCCAATCCCGTGGGAGAGTATCACCATCCAGGATGTTTGGAGATCCAGGGCTACTTTTGTTACCATTCCTCTCATTTAGAGTTGTTTCTCATATAAAGTGCTAGTGCTTTGCTAATTCATGAGCTGATGTTCCAGATTTGTATCACCATCCAGGATGTTTGATGTTCCAGGACTACTTTTGTTATCTTTCCTCACATTTGGAGCTGTTTCTCATGTAAGGTGCTAGTGCTTTATTACTTCGTAAGCTGCTGTGCCAGATTTGTGTTGGATTATGTGCAATTGTTGCGAGCCATTTGAGGACACAGGGCCATAAACTCATAGTTTCTTTTGTCCGATGGCTGTGACCAGTCCCCGGAGGAGGGCACGCGTCTCTTTCTTCTGTTGGCCCCGACACCTCCGGTGCCATTTTTTGCTGGCTGTAGTCCGCACAGCTAGCACGGTGCGAATGGATGTATTGCAGTTTTCAGTATGATGGAGCTGTTGGAAGGGGGCTCAGTTGCTGCTTCCTGTGCTTGATCTGTGCTCTTTCAAGGTCCTGTGTTTGAAATAATCCAGAATCAGCATTTGGACTGAGCGAGAGCAGGGTCCACTGGCAGAGTGGGGGTAAATGGCACCCCTTATAGATTGTACAAATCGTCCACAGCGGGCCAGAATGTGAGGTTCTTTTGTGTGAGACATACAGCGGAGGCCTCGAGGCAGGTGTTTACTTTTTCTCTTAGGCATAGTTACCTGAAGAGGATCCTCCTTTCGATTGCTAGGGCCGGGCAACAGCACAGGAGGTGTAGCCAAGACTCTCGTTTATAATCACACAGACGGCATGCCCCTCATGTATTTCGATTTGCCCAAGCTTGGCTGAAATCCGTAATTGGCAGTGCCAGCAGTCGCATATACATGATTTCTCTTCTGACTTTAGTGTTCAGCTGGGCGGCAAGGTAAGTCTGCGGTTTATTTATTGTGTATGAATCATTCAGCGGTGTAAGGAAGGCTAATGTTTTTAATTATGCCCGGTCTTGCTGGAATGAAGCTAGTTGAACTTGTTTGTTTATTTGATTTTTCCATGCGCCGTATGAGATATGAGGCAAGTCGAGTACTGGTTAGTTTATTTCAGTGGAAGATAGAGCTCTCATAAGTTGCGTATTCCATCGCGAGCCAGGTTTTTCAAATATATCTCTGAGGCGGGTCTTTAAGAATTCCCCTGGCATTTTTAAGATTCGAATATAGTATTTTAAGTAGTCGGCCTCGAGGGTTAATGATGGTTTGACCAGCCCAAGCTCCAAGCTGAGTCTCGCCCTGGAAAGGGGGCACCATATCATTGCCCTCTCTTTTGCTTCAAGTAATCAGCTTCACAAACAACAGAATATAATGAATGTGCTCTCCATTCTGACACAGCTAAGTCGGCTTCTGCTACAGCGCATGCCTACCTTTTCCTACAAAATGGTGTTGAAAATAGGAAGAATTTACCTGTTTTTTTATACAGTGGGAGATAGATACTAAAAAGCAAAGCATTTGTTCACATAGTTGTTTCAGAGTAGCTACTCTCGGGGTGTCTAATTTAACAATGTCCAGATCACCAGGCAGAACCAGATCTTAGAAGCCTATTGAGTCTGTAGAGTGACTACTCATCTAGATGACCCACTTTCTCCGTAAGCTCCTTAGGCATTGAAGCAAACCCGTATATCTGATAAACAATTGCTCCTATCTTAAGTCATTTTTAAAGCTGTCTTCCCTATTTTAATACAGTCTTAAGACTGCATACAGACTATCTTATGTGAGGGAAAAACCTTCATGTATTAGGCTCCATATGATTTATAAGAATTCAAGTGTCGTATATGCAAATAATTTTATGGTCGCAAACAGTCCAATTCGGAGTTTGGGACCACAATAGTGCTTTTTTAAAGTGCTAGTCCCTTTTTATTCGGACTTCGTAAGTTTTTGGAAAGGGCATGTTGTGGGTATCCCTATCAAACACCAAATAGGATGGGGCGGTTCCTCCAAATGAGCGCCGGGGCTCCGCCTTTTTTACGTTCCTGTCCAAAATTGTTTTGCTTTCATCTTTAAAATGCAACGGATCAACTGAAAAAAAGATAAAGCTATATAAATTCATACACAGCACTCATGCTAGGCTCCAAGTCACTCTGAGGCACTTGATAGGGTTGCTTTATCTTTACACAGCACCGGTGCCCCGCTTGCAAAGATATGCTAATAGGCATTCACAGCCTATTCCCTCAGGCTACCGTGGAGATGATCTCTCTGCACTGAGGGCTGTGAGGTCATCAGCCCAGCAAACCAATACCCACCCTGGCTAATTTCCATCCCCTGATGACGTTTTGTTAAAGTTAGCCCCTGGGCTCTTCAGGCGGAAGCCCTGCGGCACTAGGGGCTTCACGTCACTCAAGGAATGGAGTCATACTCCCCAGACCCCACCCTTCCCCACGTGACACAGAGTGGAGTCAGCGAGGTTCACTGACCCCACTCTGTGACGAGTGGAGAAGGGTGGGGTTCGAGGAAGTAGGCTTGAAGTTGAGCACTGGATTCTGCTCAGTGTATGAGCTGAACCACTGCGCAGAGTCCAATTCCCAAATTCCAGCGCTTTATTGAAGTGCGTGCTTCACAGCTTAGATGAGCTCTGTAGCTGCTAGTCCGTTGCGTGTCACCCCGAGAGTAAATAGAAGAGAAGTTACAAATCCCTCATACTAAGCCTCATGCCCAATCCAGCATTTCAGGCAGCAATGATGAGCAAAGCCTTTTCAGCACCTCTGTGAAATTACCATACATTGTAGTATGGGGGGGTGGTATGATGATTTCTCACATTCTGTAAAACTACAGCCAGCTTTAGCCGATTCCTTTGCAGTGAACGATTTAACCAGCAGCATGTATCGGATGAAAGGGGCATGCTTTTCCTTCGCTTTAAGATTAGTATTGGACTTTGCAGCCAACAAATAAAAGCTACTATTTGTAATCTAAAAGCAAACTGGTAATTGCAAAATGTGCAATTTAAAGTTTTCCTTTGTGTGACTGCCATTGATTGGATGTTTAGCTGCACAATGGATTCCTGCAGGACTCGTGAGAAATAAAAGTTGATTCAAGATTAAGTGCTGTGGAGAAATATAAAAACAGCGTAAATTACAGTATTTGCTCAGTAAGTGTCTTTTCTTTTCATCATTCTGCGGGACTTCCTTTAGGGTCTGTTGATAGATGCGCTTTTCTTAATGATTGGTTAGAGCAATTGTAAAGCAGAAACAGACTAAACTCTTGGCCATGGAAATACATCATTTAACTACCGCATTTTTCTGCAGCTTTTTCCACAAAATAATTTAACAATCTCTTTGAAGCATTTACTTCTCAGACTGTGAACATTCTCGTACGAATAAGACTTTGGGCATGATTTAGATCTCAGGGGATGGGCTACTCCATCACAACAGTGACGGAGATCCTGTCTGCCGAAATATAAATCCCATAGGATAGAATGGGATTTAAAATTTGGCGGATGGGATATTCGTCACAGTTGTGACAGAGTAACCCATCCCCCGGGATCTAAATCAGGCCCTTAAATGTTATCACTATTGGGTGGGTGAAAGACCAACATACTTTGGTTCAAACCCTGATCTGCATTTGGTGAGTTTATTTGCCGGAGGCGCATGAACTCACTGAGTGCCCAATCTTAGGGTTTCAAGTTGTATTTTTAAATGAAGCCTGTACAATGGGGATAGATAATTCAGTGGGTTAAGGCTTTCAGCTCGAACATTAGGATAAATCTTGGACAGGTGAACGCAGTCTTTCATTCTTCCAAAACTGATAAACATATATTGCAGAGTTGTAGGATACAAATGTGTGTGTATGTTTGATAAGTACATGTGGCTTCTTTTAATACTGCTGGGCCTTGGGCCCGCCACAGACAGCGCTGTTCTCCTGAGCTCGACTATCGAAGGTGAGGCCCAATTCCTTTTTTCAAAATCACTGACAGCTGGATATTCGTTAACACAAAATGCGCCCCCCATCCTTCTCTGCTTGCCCTCTGCCTCCACTTAGTAAAATGTGGCTTTCTTAACATAGTGGGGTCGATTCCGATCTCGGCCGGAAGCGCACCTAACAGTAGTCGTCCGGAAAAAACACAAGCAGAATGCGTGTTTCCCGACCGATTCGTACATCGTCCGGACGAACAAGTACGATGCGTATAACAACCCAGTTCCCGAGCGAGCCGTACTCACCCAATCCAGCCCCTGTTCCCCGCCCGAGCCGGATCCGCAAACGCCGATTCGAGCCGCACGGAACCAAATACACAGCACCTTCCGGCCGGACTAGTAGGATGCGCATTCCGTACATGCCGAACCCGTCGCTACGTCCAGCACGTTTGAGCATCCGGGCGAGCCGTACATAAGCTCCGTTTTGCGCCACAAGACGATCCACGGCTACAAGACGAACAAGCCAGCGACGAGTACGAGTCGAAGACACGAGAAACCCGAACGAGACGATCCAAGCATGAATCCCATTGCGCAGGTCCTACCTATACTCTACATCTATTACCGGGACCGGCACGGACGCGTACGGCGCAGACGGTAAGTTAAACACCAACAATACAAACAAACTACACGTACCCGAAATATGTCACACACACATAGGGATGCACAAATGACGTACACAAGCAACAGCAGAACCATAGGGGTGGGATGGCCAACACCAATGCCATACACACCCTAAGGGGGATGGATGCCTACCACTAACACCACCCCTACTCAGGGGGGCATGGATGCCTGTCACTACTACCATCCCCACCCTTAGGGGGATGGATGCCTGCCACTACCACCACCCCTATCCAGGGGGGGATGGATGCCTGCCACTACCACCAGCCCTATCCAGGGGGTGCTGGATGCCTGTCACTACTACCATCCCCACCCTTAGGGGGATGGATGCCTGCCACTACCACCACCCCTATCCAGGGGGCTGGATGCCTGTCACTACTACCATCCCCACCCTTAGGGATATGGATGCCTACCACTACCACCACCCCCACTCAGGGGGGCTGGATGCCTGTCACTACTACCATACCCACCCTCAGGGGGCTGGATGCCTGTCACTACTACCATCCCCACTCATGGGGGATGGATGCCTGCCACTACCACCACCCCTACTCAGGGGGCATGGATGCCTGTCACTACTACCATCCCCACCCTTAGGGGGATGGATGCCTGCCACTACCACCACTCCTAATCATGGGTGCCTGGATGGCTGTCACTACTACCATCCCCACTCATGGGGGGATGGATGCCCTACTCAGGGGGGCATGGATGCCTGTCACTACTACCATCCCCACCCTTAGGGCGATGGATGCCTGCCACTACCACCACCCCTAATCATGGGTGCCTGGATGCCTGTCACTACTACCATCCCCACCCTTAGGGGTATGGATGCCTACCACTACCACCACCCCCACTCAGGGGGGGCTGGATGCCTGTCACTACTACCATACCCACCCTCAGGGGGCTGGATGCCTGTCACTACTACCATCCCCACTCATGGGGGATGGATGCCTGCCACTACCACCACCCCTACTCAGGGGGCATGGATGCCTGTCACTACTACCATCCCCACCCTTAGGGGATGGATGCCTGCCACTACCACCACCCCTAATCATGGGTGCCTGGATGCCTGTCACTACTACCATCCCCACTCATGGGGGATGGATGCCTGACACTACCACCACCCCTACTCAGGGGGCATGGATGCCTGTCACTACTACCATCCCCACCCTTAGGGGATGGATGCCTGCCACTACCACCACCCCTAATCATCGGTGCCTGGATGCCTGTCACTACTACCATCCCCACCCTTAGGGGTATGGATGCCTACCACTACCACCACCCCCACTCAGGGGGGGGCTGGATGCCTGTCACTACTACCATACCCACCCTCAGGGGGCTGGATGCCTGTCACTACTACCATCCCCACTCATGGGGGGATGGATGCCTGCCACTACCACCACCCCTACTCAGGGGGGCATGGATGCCTGTCACTACTACCATCCCCACCCTTAGGGGGATGGATGCCTGCCACTACCACCACCCCTATCCAGGGGGTGCTGGATGCCTGTCACTATTACCATCCACACCCTTAGGGGGATGGATGCCTGCCACTACCACCACCCCTATCCAGGGGCGGCTGGATGCCTGTCACTACTACCATCCCCACCCTTAGGGGGATGGATGCCTGCCACTACCACCACCCCTACTCAGGGGGGCATGGATGCCTGTCACTACTACCATCCCCACCCTAAGGGGTATGGATGCCTACCACTAACACCACCCCTACTCATAGGACGGGTAATGCATGACACAACCAGCATACTCCCACATAAGGAATGACAGAAAATTACATCCCCCCCAACACCATGACAAGCGTGTGTAGTCTGTGTCAAATGCCTACAAGACTGAACATGACATTGAACATACAATGTGACCCCCTATCACATGTGTCACACATAAATGTGTGTGGCCTCCACAATGCAAGCCAACCATGGCCACTGTGGCAATGGGCTTGAACACCCCATCACCACAGTGACCAAAAGGTAAGTGTGGTGTCCATAGCTGATGCACTTTTTGAACAGTGTGGCAATGGGGCATAAAGCCCCACCACCACAGTGACCAAAAGGTAAGTGTGGTGTCCATAGCTGATGCACTTTTTGAACAGTGTGGCAATGGGCCCAAATCCCCATCACCACAGTGACCAAAAGGTAAGTGTGGTGTCCATAGCTGATGCACTTTCTGAACAGTGTGGCAATGGGGCCTAAAGCCCCACCACCACAGTGACCAAAAGGTAAGTGTGGTGTCCATAGCTGATTCACTTTTTGAACAGTGTGGCAATGGGGCCTCAAGCCCCATCACCACAGTGACCAAAAGGTAAGTGTGGTGTCCATAGCTGATGCACTTTTTGAACAGTGTGGCAATGGGCCCACATATCTGCACCAAATGGACACACAAATGTAGATATCCTGTGGAGACTGTAGATGTCAGGTGAACAAATACCATACCATGGCAGCAATGGGACATACAAACCATGATTATTGTGCTGACTGATGACCTAGGAGTCCCAGGAACAGCAGGGGAAAGCCACCAAACAACATACAGCCAATGGCACACTGAAGATATGCCAATGCAGTGGTGCAAAGGCACAAACACAAACAGGCAGACTCACACTGCATATCAAACACAACAGGTGATGGGGGTGTGTGCCAGTGTCCCCATGCAACCACACAACACATGAGGAGGCCTGAATTCCAACCACACAGATGTGTATACAGTGCCATACAAAAGTTACTCATGGATCGGATACCCCTATGTGGGCAATCAGGCATTGTTAGATGAGAGGGAGCCCAAATTACACATGTCACACAAGCTTGTAGGAACAGCAACTAACACAGCAAGAGACAGACCCACCACAGCACTACCCCCAGGGACCCCACATTGTGCTGACACTAGCCTGCATGATAATCCCACTGTGATGACAAAGGTAGATGTTGTTCACACTGTGAACCACAGCCATGTGTCCTGAGCAACAAACTACCATCACACCTACACAAGCTCTAATCAATCAGCACGGCCTGCCAGCCAAGGCCAATATGGAGGTAGGGGTCTAGCCGTGCAACAACTCACATTTGCACACACTCAACACCACACACCCTGATCTCCACCAATGTGCAGCAGTGAAGCTCACATGGACTGGTGACATTGCACATGCACCCATGACAATACCAGGGGTGGTGGTGGGAACTAAGGTGCAGAAACCCATCACACATGGACAGTCAACAAGACTCGTCAATGTCTGACACACAGCACAGTACGCCGTACATGGGCATGATGTGAAATCCACCACAATCAATGGGATCCTGGCCATAGTCACACACCAACGAAGAAGCCAAGGTGACACACTAAGAACACACGTACACAACTTCCAACATTGCAGCTCTGACCCTGAGGAGTGGCAGCAGTCACACACACAACGTGTCACAATCACTGAAAGCTAACACAAACTGTAAATCACATGACTTGTGTAAACAACAAGTGCCAAGGGGAATCCTGAATGTGTCCCATCTGCGTTTGACCACATCCCCAGCCCTGACAACAAAGACAACCTGGGATGACAACCTCATGAACATTAGTTTGCCATGCACCCACATCACGGAGAAACCAGGTCCAAGATGCTGGATGAACACATAACAACTCAGCAAGCATCACAAACAGGAACATCCCTAGGGACACAGCCTGTGTAGGAAAAGGGAAGGGAACACGCACAGACATGCTTACACAACACACAACACAGGCCCACGCAAGGTCACCGGATTACACACTCCCATGAG
Source organism: Calotriton arnoldi (assembly GCA_963921515.1). Lineage (NCBI taxonomy): Eukaryota > Metazoa > Chordata > Amphibia > Caudata > Salamandridae > Calotriton > Calotriton arnoldi. The sequence goes on from CAWUFW010012053.1 coordinate 306,842, forward strand.
GGCACTCCACTCCTGTGGAAGGTCCGCTGTGCCAAACCTTGTCTGTGCACGACCCATACATGTCAGCAGAACACTCCGTCAGTGAGTCAACAACTACAACACACAGAAGGCTCTGCTCCATCAGCCTGGGTACGGGCGTGTCACGTCACTCATCTGCATACACCCAAAACACGTGTCATGCAAGTTGCACTGTATACACAGATGAGTCCTTCGACATTGATGTGCAAAACTGCATGTCCAGTGGAGCTGGGCCCACAGTCAGGGAAATCGGAACATTGAACAGTGGTAAGCCCACCAGATGTGCATCAGTGTAAGACAAAGATGTTCATTTACAAATGCAAAACGTACATCCCTGTGTCAAATGCTGAACATTACACCCTCAGACTGCAGCAAAGGATGCCATAGATCCAGACTACAACAGGACACATATCCCATGGACCACATGGAGTCCATCATAGCAACACTTCATTTTCCTGATATGAACACTATTACAAATGCAGGATGCTACTCATCCACATCATGTACATCAAAAGAAAACCCACAATTAAACAAAAAGAGGCTTTATTCAGCAAATGTCAAGGACAACTCTGAAGTCCAAAAGAAACTAAGGCCAATGGCCAGTCCAAAATCACAGTCCCAACAGGGTGATAAGTGACAACTGGTCACCTATTGCTTGCCTGCACTGGTACGGACAGGGGACATCCCCCTTGGAGGGGCATACAAGGGGCAGGCCAGGCACCGCAGGGACAGGATCAGGGGATGGCAGAGTGAGGCAGTGAAGGGGTGGTGGGTGCAGGAGTGTCACCGGCAACTGCAGTGGAAGTGTCTGACTCAGGGGGGGCCGCCACCACTGTGGTACACAAGTCAGTTGGTGTGGGTGCTGCAACCACTGCAGTGGGATGGTCTGATGTAGTGGACTGGGTCCCCACTGCAGTGCCCGAGTCAGACGGGGTGGTTGTGGACTCCACTGCAGTGCATGACTCCAAGTGAGTGGAAGGGGGGGCAGATGAGGTGGGCAGGACAGAGGGAGGGGACCCGGTCTCCACACCAGTGGCACTAACAGGCAGAGCATCTGGGTTGGGGGTGGAAGAGCAAGTGGCAGGGGGGGAGGGCCTAAGCAGTCTGGGGATGTGGTATCGGTGTGTGGGAGAACCTGGGGCAGGGTGTGGCGGGGGAACCTGTGGAGTGGTGGCCTGGGGGATGGAGGAGAGAGACTGGGTGGTGGAGCTGCGTGGTGGTGGTGGTGGGGTCTTGCTCTTCCTGGTCCGGGGGACTTCCGAATGGGGTCCTGTGTCTGCCTGCGCCTGGGGGAGGGTGTCCGGGGGCGAGGGGCACTCCCTCTGTGTGGGTGGACTTCCTCTTCCCCCGGTATGCTGGATCAGCAGGATTGGAGGGGAAGAGGCCGAGGTCACAGAGGAAGATCTGCTGTGTAGGTGGGGTAGCAGGTGAGGCAAGGGAAGGGGTCTTGGAGGGAGAGGATTTGGAGGACTGCGGAGTGACTGTGGATGCCTGTGTGTGCGTCTGTTCCCCATCCACTGTGTGTGTGGTGTCAGTCCCCTGAGGATGCTTGTGTGCACGTCTTGCCTTTCTCTTGGGTGTGTCTGTGCTGCTCGTGTCTGTGTGTTGGGGTGATTGTGCAGGTGTGCATGTGCTTTGGACAGGTAGGGTGTCAGGAAGTGTGGATGGGGCAGAGGTGGGAGGGGTGAGGGACTGTTGGAGGAGGGACACAGCTGCCGTCAGGGAAGAGTCCATGGACCTATTGCTCCTCTGTAGGGCAGACATACCTGTGGAGATGCCCTCCATGAACGACACCAGCTGTGTCAACAGAGTGGTGTGTGCATGGAGGACACTCAGCATTGCTCTCTGCCCTACATGGAGCTGCCGAAGAAGGTACACAGACTCCTCACTCAGGGCAGCAGGGGACACAGGGGCAGGGGGTGCGGTGCCTGGCACGAAGGAGACACGATCCCGAGCACGGGAGCCTCCACGGACCTCAGGAATGGGAGCCAATGGGAGTTCGGTGGTGGTGGTGGTGGTGGTGGTGGTGGTGGTGGTGGTGGTGGTGGTGGCGGAGACAGCAACACTAGCTGGGGTGTGGTGGCTGCTGACACCCGCCTCCACAAGGGAGTCATCCTCCGAGCTGCTGTGGTCCTCAGCTGAGGTGGATGGTGCTGAGGACTCCTCGGTGTGGCTCCCCTCGCCCTCTGTGCCACTGGGTCCCTCTGTCCACTCGTCGGATGCTGACCCAGTCTGGCTCCGCTGCTCCTCCTGGTCCGTGGAGCTGTCCCCTCCTGTGGCCGTGGATGTATCTGCAAACAATTAGGGAAACAGACAAACATCAGTCACCTGCACTGACCGCACACACCACAGTAAGTACAGCACATCACAGAGCAAGCCCTGGCATCCTTAGTTGTACATTGCCTTAAGTCCTCACACAGATTCGGGGAAGCCAATTGTCAGTCTGATGGTCAACCATGGGACTCACACCCCTCCTGCCCTTGCACCCATCTGTCTGGTGCCTGTCTGATGGTAAGACCCCAGTGTGGACACATGCACCACCTACACAGTTGTTGGACATTGCAGGGAACACGGTGAAGTATGTGAACATGCACACATCACATCTCTTGCCACTGAGTCAGTGCAGGTGTCCGGATAAAGGGATGTCCAGAGTCTAAATAGAAATGCATGTGATGCATACCAGCACCAGACACCATGATGCACCCATGTCCGGATAGTCAATGCCGCAATGGGGTGCATGTTGCACATGTCACTCCCCTGCAGGATCAGTCTTAGGAAGTTTAATGCCATGACACAGGCATGCGTGCAAAGTCATACATCACTGTCTCCAGTCACATGGCCATGGCAGCCAGACAACAACTGTCTGCACTGTGTCACAATCCTAGGACATGGGGAATGCAAGTTATGTAACTGACAAGTGCACATGTCCATCCCCCAAAAACCACATCATCTGAACTACTATTTGTCCACGTCATACCAATTGGACATATGGGGGACATGAAACACAACTCTCTGAACATGAGCACCTCACAGTGTGCTGTGAATGAAAAACAGCTGCCTGAAAGTCACAGTCGCATACACCAGTGTGCACAGTCAAGTGATCAGACACCTATGAGTCACAGAAGTATCGTCTATCATGGTCACATCTCCGATGGCATGCTGAGCCCTAACCGATAAACATACCAGTAGCGCTGACAATGAAGACACAGCACAATGAGACAGAGTCAGACACCTGAGGGTACATTTCACTGATCACAACATGCCAGATGATACACGGGAGTGGGAGTACAGAGTGTATTGTATGCCCTGGAGTAGGCATGACTGTCCAGCTCCACCTGTAAGAGGGATGAGTCATGGACAGTAGGCAGGTGGCTAAGCATGTGTGACACACATGATACACATACTCCTGAGGCCCAAACATTGTTCCCACCCGCAGCATGGGTGTGTGCCAAATTCCCCAGGGACATGTGGTGATTCAGATCAGCAAGTGGATCACATATCAAAGTTACACCCAGATTACATGTCAGTACTTAGGCATTGTGTAAGCAATTGACCCACCCATGAATCACACAACATAGTCACGGGAACAAATGCTGTCCCCCACCTTGAGCGAAGCTAAATGCAATGACACAGTCCCCAAGTGACACAATTTCCTGACTGTAAGGGCCACACATATGCGTATCAGAGGAGAAGTGGGCATGTCACAGATGAGGGACAAGGGTCCTGGACCACATGACTGATGTACTGTGGAAGTTTAACCAGGCCAGAGGAGGGCACATAGCATGTCAGACAAAGTGCACAGTGCAGTCATGGACTCACCCCCTCCTTGCTGCTGTCTGCCCTTCAGCTGCCCATCCAGGTCAGGGAAGACCACCACCAGGATCCTGAGCATGTGGGGGGTCAGGGTCCGGTGTCCGCCCCTCCTGCGAGGAAGCGACAGCTTCAGCTGGACCCTTGCGATCCTCCGGGTCCAGCCCCGAAGGTCCTGCCACCTCTTCTGGCAGTTGCGGATCCTGCGCCTGTAGACCCCCACGGATCTTACTGCCCGGGCAATGGTCAGCCAGATTTCCTGCTTCTGGTGGGCATCAACCTGTGAGGATGACAAAGTGAAAAGGCCATTACTACACCTGCAACATATACGTGCATCACACAGTTGGAGATACATGTCTCAATCACAGGGGCATATGATGTACATAGGCAGTGCAACAATGGCTATGAACAGTTTGCCAGCAGTCACTACATGGTATCATTGCATGGGAAGTAAACCTTGTTGGAAAGCACTGTTACTGCACTGTACCTGTTCAGTGCATGTAACTACACACTTTGGGGTATGACAACTACTCAGTGAGCATGCTAGCCAGTGGTGTGCACACTGTAAATCCTGCTAGTCAGACAACATGCACAATTAGTGAGGCAGTGGACAGCACACTCACCTGCTCCCCTGGTTTCCCATACAGCTTGCTGTACTGTGGAAGGAGGTTGTCCAGCAGGGCCTGGTTCTCCTCAAGGCTGAAGGCTGGGGCTCTCTCCACAGTACGTGCCATTGCAGTAGCCAGAGGATGCATATACAGCAGCAGTGTTGGTGGCAGATGTCGTCCTGGAGCATGTAGTGCAGGCAAGTGAGCTCTCAGGGGAACAGCCAGCATTATATGTGTGCTGCAGAGGCAGATACTGTCCCATGTGTCCAAAGTGATAGGTCCAAGTCGTTAGCATCTTCTGAATCTGACCAATCCATGGAATAGCAGCACTAATACACGCCCACAGCATCCTTCAAATCTTCAACTTCATGACACCCATGATTTTGCAACATTGTTGTGGCTGGCCAACTGAATTCACTGCATCAGACTCGTTGGAGCTTCGAAAATGCGTCCGTTGCCATGCCAGGCCCCAGCCAATGCGTGCGCACCGATCTGTCCATTGCTGTACAATGCGTATTTCGGGATACAACGCGTACCCGCACACAACAGATGCAATGGGCCGGCCGGGCTCACCGATCGGTCCATTGCTGTACAACAACGCGTATTTCGGGATACAACGCGTACCCGCACACAACAGATGCAATGGGCCGGCCGGGCACACCAATCGGTCCATTGCTGTACAACGCGTATTTCGGGATACAACGCGTACCCGCACACAACAGATGCAATGGGCCGGCCAGGCACACCGATCGGTCCATTGCTGTACAACGCGTATTTCGGGATACAACGCGTACCCGCACACAACAGATGCAATGGGCCGGCCGGGCACACCGATCGGTCCATTGCTGTACAATGCGTATTTCGGGATACAACGTGTACCCGCACACAACAGATGCAATGGGCCGGCCGGGCACACCGATCGGTCCATTGCTGTACAACGCATACCTGTACAGGTCAGTCGCATATGTCACCATGCTTGTCACTGGTGAATGTATGCCAGCCACATACACCTGCCAGAGACCCAGGGGCACACCTACAACACCACACCCAGTCCACACTGTTTCCTAAGGCATGTAAGGCTGCATTACCTTTTCTGTGTATGGGGGTGTTAGAAATGGGATCTCTAGTTGGCAAGGGCTTGCACCTTTGTCCAAGTAGGGACCCTTCTTCCTAGTCAGGGTAAGGGTTGTTACACTCGTGAAGTAACCCCTGCTCACCCTCGTGGTAGCTTGGCACGAGCAGTCAGGCTTAATTCAGAGGCAGTGTGTAAAGCATTTGCACATAACCAGCAGTAATACAGTGTAAGCACTACAAACGGACACCACACCAGTTTAGAAAAATAACCAATATTTTATATACTTAAGACAAGACCAATTACGACAAAAATCCACAATACTATACTTTACGAATGAATACTTGATATGTTACTTCTTCTTTGCAGGAATAGCACAAAAGCAAAGTTCGTACGAGTCGGTAGCTCCGTCCGAGCCTACCGTGATGCTGAAAACCACAGAGTCTAACAGTTCCAGCCGACCGCGTCGATACGGGCCAGCAGAGTCGTGACCAGACTCGGTCACAGTACCTTTTCTCGTTGTGGCTGGTACGGAGTGTACAAGCCGGTCGGCGTTCGTCGCGGTTGCGGTGCAAGACGGAGCGATGCAAGGTGCGGTGTCCCTCGATGCGGTGCAGGCAGCGGCTCGATGAGCGTCGGGCAGACGGAGTCGGTGAGTCCAAGGCGTGCGATGCAGGGCGAGACGATGCTCGATGCGGTGCTGACAGGTTGCGATGCAGGCGACCTAGCCGGAGTGCGGGAGCTGGCGTCGGACAGCGGTGCGAGTCGGAGCGGTGCGTCGCAGGCGTGCGAGCGGTGCCCCAACTGCGGTGCGGTCTCGACTCTTGAGCCAGTTGCAGCGACAGTGTCGGTCTGGTCCGGCTGGCCCAGTGAAGCGATGCGATGCGAACTGCGGTGCCCACAGGTCACGGTGCAAGCAGCGGCTCGATGTTGGCGGCGTTGGACGTCGCCCACGGTGAGACCAGGGTTGCGATGCGAAGCGGGCGATGCAGTCTGCGGTGCAAACAGGTCACCGGCCAGGGATGGATTCGGTTGACGGAGGCGGTTGCAGTTCCCTTCCTCTGTGGCAACTGAAACAGCGTTCCAGAAGCAGTACCCAGAGGCTTGTGAAGTCTTTGTAGTCCCTGAGACTTCTTAACAGGAGGCCAGCTCGGTTCCTGGCCCTTGGAGATACTCAGCACAAGTTTGTAGAAAGTTCAGTCCAGTCCTTTCACTGCCCAAGGCAGAAGCAGCAGCTTCAGGCCAACCCAACAAAGCAACACACAGCAAAGGGGCAGTACTCCTCCTGGCAGCCCTTCCAGCTCTTCGTCTTGGCAGGTTCCTTGATTCCAGCGAGATCTAAATTCATGGGGTCAGGGCCCCAATATTTATATCCCAAATTCCTTTGTTCTCTGAAGGCAGAGAGGCCTTCGCCTAGTCCAAACCAGTTCTGGAGCACTTTGTTGACAAGTCTCCGTCCCTTCTTTCAGTGAGTAGGCCAGGGACATCAGACGCACCACAGGAGGTGGAGCCAGCATTGTGGAGGGAAGGCACTGTCCTATTCAGGGCCCAGGTGCGACCCCTCCCACCCATCTACAGGTCGATCTGGCTATTCAGCCCTGCGCTGACTCACCCTGTCTCCTGGCATCCCCCAGCCCCTGTCACTCACATTCCAGACAAGGAATACACAACCTCGCAGAGGCAGGCTTGGATGGTTAGGCAAGAAAATACCCACTTTCTAAAAGTGGTATTTTCAAACGCAGAATGTTAAAACCAACTTCACTAAAAGATGCATTTTATCATTCTGAGTCCAGGCATACTAAACTCGAATTTCTACCATGTTCCCGGGGTCAGTTAGGATTATAAACTGTAATAATCAAAACTGCCCGTTCTGGCCTAGGGGGAACAGGTAGCCTTGCAATAGTGAAAACGTACTAGGCTGTAGTTCACTATCAGGACATGCCGCACACACCCGGGCATGTCCTACCTTTCGCATACACCGCACCCTGCCCACAGGGGTACCTTGGGCCTACCTTAGGGGTGACTAACATGTAGCAAAGGGAAGGTTTAGGGACTTGCAAGTGTGTGCACTTGCCAAGTCGACATGGCAGCCCCAGGCTGCGCACAGGCTCTGCGATGGCAGGCCCGAGTTACATTTTACGGGCTGTTTGCGTGGGTGGCACAATCCAGTGCTGCAGCCCACCAACAGCATTTGGTCTATAGGCCCTGGCACTCGCAGTGCACTTTACAAGGGACTGACAGATAAACCAAATAGGCCAATCATGGAAACACCAATCCATAACACATTTTATACAGGAGCACTTGCACTTTCCCACTGGACCGCAGTGAGGAAAGTGCGCAGAATCATCACACCAGCAAAAACAGAGTCAAAACCGGGAGGTCAGAAAGCAAAAAGTCAGGGAAACACGCCAAAAGATGCCAAGTCTAACACATGTCCCCTCCAGCTGAAAGTAGGGAGAACTACCCAACCCCATTGGAGTTCTCTTCACTAAGGCGGAAGAACCTGGACAGACCATCTGCGTTGGCGTGTTCTGTACCAGGACGGTGTTCCACCGTAAAGTCCATTCCCTGTAGGGAGATGGACCACCTCAGCAGTTTTGGATTCTCACCCCTCATTTGCATCAACCATCTGAGGGGCCTGTGGTCTGTCTGAACCCGGAAGTGAGTCCCAAACAGGTATGGTCTCAACTTCTTCAGTGCCCAGACCACAGCAAAAGCTTCCCTTTCTATGGCACTCCACCTCTGTTCCCTGGGAAGTAGTCTCCTGCTAAGGAAGACTACAGGCTGATCCAGGCCCTCTTCGTTCAGTTGTGAGAGCACCGCTCCCACACCATGCTCTGAAGCGTCAGTCTGCACAACGAATTCCTTGGAGAAGTCAGGTGCCTTGAGCACGGGCGCCGTGCACATGGCTGCCTTCAGGGCATCAAAAGCTTTCTGGCAGGACTCAGTCCAGATCACTTTCCTGGGCTGCCTCTTAGAGGTCAGCTCTGTCAAGGGGGCAACGATGGTGCCATAGCCCTTAACAAATCTCCTATAATAGCCGGTGAGACCTAAGAAGGCTCTCACCTCTGTCTGGGTCTTGGGGGCTCCCAAGCCAGAATGGGGTCAATCTTGGGTTGTAGGGCGCCACCTGGCCACTTCCTACCTGGTGCCCCAAGTACACCACAGAACCCTGCCCGATCTGGCACTTACTGGCCTTGATCGTGAGGCCTGCACCTTGCAGAGCCCTCAACACTTTCTCAAGGTGCTGTAAATGTTCTTCCCAGCTGGAACTGAACACAGCAATGTCATCCAGGTAGGCGGCACTGAAATCCTCCAGCCCAGCCAACACCTGATTGACCAACCTCTGAAAGGTGGCAGGGGCATTCTTCAACCCAAAGGGCATCACCCGGAATTGGTAATGACCTTCTGGGGTTGAGAATGCTGATCTCTCCTTGGCCCCATTGGTTAAGGCAATCTGCCAGTACCCAGACGTTAAATCAAACGTGCTGAGGAACCGGGCAGCTCCCAACCGATCAATGAGCTCATCAGCTCTGGGGATGGGGTGCGCGTCAGTCCTGGTGACGGCATTGAGCCCACGGTAGTCCACACAAAACCGGAGTTCTGGAGTGGCACCGGGCGCCGCAGCCTTTGGGACCAAGACCACTGGGCTGGCCCAAGGACTGTGGGAGGGCTCAATCACCCCTAACGCCAACATCTTAGAGACCTCCTCCTTGATGCTGGCTCTGACCCGGTCAGTCAACCTGTAAATCTTGTGCTTCACAGGCTGGCTGTCACCGGTGTCCACGCCATGGGTACACCAGTGAGTAACACCGGGAGTCAGAGAGAACAGTGGGGCGAACTGTCCCAACAACTGGCGACAGTCCCCCTGCTGCTCCTGAGTCAGAGTAGGGGAGAGGATCACACCCTCTACTGACCCATCATGCTCCTTGGTAGACAGGAGGTCAGGGAGAGGCTCGCTCTCCTCTTCCACCCCATCATCTGTCGCCAAGAGCATACTCACTTCGGACCTCTCGAAGTGGGGTTTGAGGCGGTTCACGTGAAGGACCCTCAAAGGGTTCCTTGGAGCCTGCAAATCCACCAGGTAGGTGACGTCACTTTTGCGCTCCTTTACCTCATATGGCCCAGTCCACTTGTCCTGCAAGGCACAAGGTGCCACTGGGGCCATGACCCACACTTTTTGCCCAGGTTGAAATTCGACCAGAGTGGCATTCTGGTCATACCATCTCTTCATTTCTTCCTGGCTTGCTTCTAGGTTCGCCTGAGCGAGTTTCCTGAAGCGGGCAGTTTGGTTTCTAAAGGCCAGCATGTAGCTAAATACATCCTGGGAGTTTTCCTGGGAGCTGCCTCCCAGCCTTCCTTTACCAAACTCAGAGGTCCTCTGACAGGGTGGCCATACAGGAGCTCAAAGGGGCTGTACCCAAGAGACTTCTGAGGCACCTCCCTGTATGCAAAGAGTAGGCATGGCAAGAGGACGTCCCACTTACGCCTCATGGGTTCTGTTAGACCCTTGATCATGCCTTTCAAGGTCTGGTTGAATCTCTCCACCAGACCGTTTCCTTGTGGGTGGTAAGGAGTCGTGAACTTGTAGGTTACCCCACACTCCTTCCACAGGGATGTCATATACTTCGATATGAAATTGGTCCCCCTATCAGAAACCACCTCTCTGGGGAATCCCACACGGGAAAAGATCCCCATTAACGCCCGGCCCACCACTGGCGCCGTCGTTGTCCTGAGAGGGATTGCCTCCGGGTACCGGGTGGCATGGTCCACCAAGACCAGGATGTACCTGTTGCCCATGGCTGTCTTGGGATCCAGTGGCCCCACAATATCCATCCCTACCCTTTCAAAGGGTGTTCCAACAACCGGAAAAGGTTGGAGAGGAGCTTTGACCTTCCTCCCACTCTTACCACTTGCCTGGCAAGTTTGGCAAGACCTACAGTGTGCATCTGACTGCCTTCGCATTTGGGGCCAAAAGAAGTGGGTGACAAGCCTGTCAAAGGTCTAGTCCTGCCCCAAATGTCCTGCCAAAGGCACGTCATGAGCCAGACCCAGTAGGAAGGTCCTGAAGCGCTGGGGTACCACCAGCACACGGGCTGACCTAGGCTCAGCAACCTTAGGCTCACTGTATAGGAGACCGCTCTCCCAGTAGATCAGATGTGACCCGGACTGATTACCAGCTGCCTGGTCTGCAGCCTGACGCCGAAGACCCTCCAGAGTAGGGCACTCGTTCTGCTCCCTGCAGAACTCCTCCCTGGTGGGACCCCCTTCTTGCTGCCAATGGGTCAGCTCAGAGATGTCTCCCAGTTCGGCTACCTGCTCCCCTGTAGGCACCGGGGCGTCCCCCTCGAGGTCCGCCTCCTCCCGGTCCGTGGGAACTTCGGGGGCCGGTTTCCCGCGCCCCTGCCCTTTCTCTTGGCAGGGACTTGGGCCACTGTTTCAGGCTCCAAGTCCTCTTGATCACCCTTTCTGGCTGCCATTGACCGAGTAGACACGCATGCCCACTCTGGCAACCCAAGCATCTCCAAGTGAGACCTGAGCTCAACCTCCTTCCATGAGGACTGCTCCAGGTCGTTTCCTAGCAGACAATCGACAGGCATGGTAGGGCTCACAACCACCCTCAAGGGACCTGAGACCCCCCATTCAAAGGGAACCTGCGCCACCATACACTGGCGCTCAGAGTTGTCGACAGCAACTACTTGGTGGAATGCTCCCGGGACTACTTGCTTCTCAGACACCAGGTGACACCGGACTGAGGTCACACTGGCTCCAGTATCTCTGAGAGCCTCTACCCTGTTCCCGTTAATGGTCACCCAGGTGCTATATTTCTTTGTGTTAGGGGGCACCTGGTTTCCTGGGACCATCTCACTGTCCCCGAGTGAGACAAGGGTCATTTCTGCGGGATCCCCACCCTCCTGTGGGCACCCCTCCTCCCCAAGCGCTACACTAGCCAACACTTTGGACTGTCCACCGGTGGGTGGCTGTGTCCCCTTCGGGCACTTGGGGTCCTCCTTAAAGTGACCTACCTGGTCACATGCATAACACTTACGGGGCCGGTCTCAACAGGCTTCCCTGTAGAGACCCCTTTCTTCTTATCACCGGGGGGCTGGGAACCTTTACCCTGGGTACTAGTTTGGGGCCCTTTAGAGAACTCCTGTGCTTTACCCTTGTCCCCCCACCTTTCTGCTGGGGACCCTGCCCACCTTTGGCTGAGTCTCCCCCAAACGCTTTCTTGTGGACCCTGGTACTCACCCAGCGGTCCGCTTCCATAGCAAGCTTCCTGGGGTCAGTTAGCTTACTATCAACTAGGTGCTGGCGCAGATCTGCAAAACATAGACTAGACAAGTGCTCCCATGCAATCAAGTTGTAGAGCCCCTGAAAATCTGTTACACTACTGCCCTTCACCCAACCATCCAGAGACCTGCAGAACACATCCACACATTCCAACCAAGTGTTGACATCAGACTTCTTACTGGACCTGAACTGATCCCTGTACTTTTCAGGAGTAAGACCATACTTCGTGAGAAGGGCATCCTTCATGTCAGCATAGGTGAGGTGATACCCCTTACCCAAAGCTATCAGAGCATCCCTTGCTTCTTCCGGGAAAAGTGGCCACAATCCTGCTCCCCAATTCTCCTCAGGGACCCCATTCATGTGTATGGCTGCCTCATAACCCTGGAACCACCTTTGTATGTCATCCCCTTCTTGAACTCCTTGCCTACGTTCTTGGGAATGTGCACAATCCTGTCTGCCTTTCTGGACGAATTGCTGCCACCATCTGAGCCTGACTTACTCCTAAGTTCTAGCTCCTTTAGTTCTCTCTCATGCTCTAAGAGCATCTTCCTCTCCTCTATGGCCAATCTCTTCTCCTCCCGCTCACTCTCCAGCCTGAGCTTCTGCAGCTCGAACTGCCTGGCCTCCCGCCTGTCCTCCAGCTCCTCTGGGGACAGACTGCTGCTGCCTGACCTGGCGGGTTCCCCCTACCCAAAAGCACATCTACCCTGGAAATAGGCTCCTCCACCTCCTCACTGAGATCACCAGGCTGCCCATTGGCATGTCTGGCTGCTACCCAGGCCCTCAGCGCCTTCTGTAGCTCCTCCTTCCTGGTGAGGCCTTTAATTTGGACTTTCAGGTTTTTACAAATCGCTCGTAACTCCTTTACGGCGTAGGACTCCAACCTGTCCTCCTCAAAGATAATTTCCAGAGATGCAACGGATGATGCAATTGATTCAGGCATGACAAAAGTCGTGAGTTGAAAACTGGCAAGATCAAAAATAGGCCAAAAGAAAAAGAACCAGTATGTGGTACGTAATGGTCTGCGATATGGTAGTAGTGCACACCAATCACTGTAAGTCAAGTGCAAACACAAGTCCTATCCTCACCGCTGACAACCAATGTTAGAAATGGGATCTCTAGTTGGCAAGGGCTTGCACCTTTGTCCAAGTAGGGACCCTTCTTCCTAGTCAGGGTAAGGGTTGTTACACTCATGAAGTAACCCCTGCTCACCCTCGTGGTAGCTTGGCACGAGCAGTCAGGCTTAATTCAGAGGCAGTGTGTAAAGCATTTGCACATAACCAGCAGTAATACAGTGTAAGCACTACAAACGGACACCACACCAGTTTAGAAAAATAACCAATATTTTATATACTTAAGACAAGACCAATTACGACAAAAATCCACAATACTATACTTTACGAATGAATACTTGATATGTTACTTCTTCTTTGCAGGAATAGCACAAAAGCAAAGTTCGTACGAGTCGGTAGCTCCATCCGAGCCTACCGTGATGCTGAAAACCACAGAGTCTAACAGTTCCAGCCGACCGCGTCGATACGGGCCAGCAGAGTCGTGACCAGACTCGGTCAAAGTATCTTTTCTCGTTGTGGCTGGTACGGAGTGTACGAGCCGGTCGGCGTTCGTCGCGGTTGCGGTGCAAGACGGAGCGATGCAAGGTGCGGTGTCCCTCGATGCGGTGCAGGCAGCGGCTCGATGAGCGTCGGGCAGACGGAGTCGGTGAGTCCAAGGCGTGCGATGCAGGGGCGAGACGATGCTCGATGCGGTGCTGACAGGTTGCGATGCAGGCGACCTAGCCGGAGTGCGGGAGCTGGCGTCGGACAGCGGTGCGAGTCGGAGCGGTGCGTCGCAGACGTGCGAGCGGTGCCCCAACTGCGGTGCGGTCTCGAATCTTGAGCCAGTTGCAGCGACAGTGTCGGTCTGGTCCGGCTGGCCCAGTGAAGCGATGCGATGCGAACTGCGGTGCCCACAGGTCACGGTGCAAGCAGCGGCTCGATGTTGGCGGCGTTGGACGTCGCCCACGGTGAGACCAGGGTTGCGATGCGAAGCGGGGCGATGCGGTCTGCGGTGCAAACAGGTCACCGGCCAGGGATGGATTCGGTTGACGGAGGCGGTTGCAGTTCCCTTCCTCTGTGGCAACTGAAACAGCGTTCCAGAAGCGGTACCCAGAGGCTTGTGAAGTCTTTGTAGTCCCTGAGACTTCTTAACAGGAGGCCAGCTCGGTTCCTGGCCCTTGGAGATACTCAGCACAAGTTTGTAGAAAGTTCAGTCCAGTCCTTTCACTGCCCAAGGCAGAAGCAGCAGCTGCAGGCCAACCCAACAAAGCAACACACAGCAAAGGGGCAGTACTCCTCCTGGCAGCTCTTCCAGCTCTTCGTCTTGGCAGGTTCCTTGATTCCAGCGAGATCTAAATTCATGGGGTCAGGGCCCCAAAATTTATATCCCAAATTCCTTTGTTCTCTGAAGGCAGAGAGGCCTTCGCCTAGTCCAAACCAGTTCTGGAGCACTTTGTTGACAAGTCTCCGTCCCTTCTTTCAGTGAGTAGGCCAGGGACATCAGACGCACCACAGGAGGTGGAGCCAGCATTGTGGAGGGAAGGCACTGTCCTATTCAGGGCCCAGGTGCGACCCCTCCCACCCATCTACAGGTCGATCTGGCTATTCAGCCCTGCGCTGACTCACCCTGTCTCCTGGCATCCCCAGCCCCTGTCACTCACATTCCAGACAAGGAATACACAACCTCGCAGAGGCAGGCTTGGATGGTTAGGCAAGAAAATACCCACTTTCTAAAAGTGGTATTTTCAAACGCAGAATGTTAAAACCAACTTCACTAAAAGATGCATTTTATCATTCTGAGTCCAGGCATACTAAACTCGAATTTCTACCATGTTCCCGGGGTCAGTTAGGATTATAAACTGTAATAATCAAAACTGCCCGTTCTGGCCTAGGGGAACAGGTAGCCTTGCAATAGTGAAAAACGTACTAGGCTGTAGTTCACTATCAGGACATGCCGCACACACCCGGGCATGTCCTACCTTTCGCATACACCGCACCCTGCCCACAGGGGTACCTTGGGCCTACCTTAGGGGTGACTAACATGTAGCAAAGGGAAGGTTTAGGGACTTGCAAGTGTGTGCACTTGCCAAGTCGACATGGCAGCCCCAGGCTGCGCACAGGCTCTGCGATGGCAGGCCCGAGTTACATTTTACGGGCTGTTTGCGTGGGTGGCACAATCCAGTGCTGCAGCCCACCAACAGCATTTGGTCTATAGACCCTGGCACTCGCAGTGCACTTTACAAGGGACTGACAGATAAACCAAATAGGCCAATCATGGAAACACCAATCCATAACACATTTTATACAGGAGCACTTGCACTTTCCCACTGGACCGCAGTGAGGAAAGTGCGCAGAATCATCACACCAGCAAAAACAGAGTCAAAACCGGGAGGTCAGAAAGCAAAAAGTCAGGGGAAACACGCCAAAAGATGCCAAGTCTAACAGGGGGTTAACATGTGGTTTCTGTGGTGGCACTTGTGGGCAGCCACACCCAGGCTGTGCATGTGTTCATGGGGACAGGGTCCTTTGTGCGTTGTGCACATGACCACTGTGATGTGCAACAGTTCATTTCGGAGCATGTGGCATGGTCACATTTCCAGGTTGTGTATGTGTGTGACATGTCACATACCCCCAGGGTCCCATGGGGGAAGGCATGTACGTCACAGGATGACCCATTGCCACATTAGTGATGTCCCTCCACAGTCTGTGTGCATGTTGTGTTTCCGATGTCTCTGATTCCATGTGCACGATGGGAGACAGTCTCCACATCAACGTTGTTTGTGCATGGACTTTGATGTTTTGCGTCACTGGCGTCCATGTCTGTCCTGCGGAGGCGACAGGGGCCACTACCTGTGGGAGTCATGTTTGTTTTTCTGACGTGTACATGATACGCCATGTCATGCCAGTGTCCATGTGGCAAGACAGGGTCAATGGGAATCTACCTGTCAATGAGCTGTGATGCCTGTGGCGCATCTGTCCAGACATGTCACTGTGGTGTGTGTGTGGAACGTGACAGCAGTAAATGGGTACTGTGACACAGCCTAATGGTTTCCCATAGCACTACCTGGTACCAGTTGTGCACACATGTTGTACTGAGAAGTTAGATGATGGGCATGTAGGTGCGAGTTATGTCCGAACAGAACGGCACACACATCAAGTACTTGTGTCTCATAATGGTGTATCATGTGAAATTGAGTATGGTGAATGGCACATATGTGGGGTGACTGACAATCTTTCTTTCTTCAACCTATGCACTGCAGGGCTCCAGCTGTCCATAGACCATTCCCTGACCTGGCAACGATGGTGGAACGTGACAGCATCCGACGGTACCGCTTCACCAGCCAGCTGATTGAGGATTTGGCAGTGCGCTTGGCACCACATTTGCAACCTGGCCGGCCGTACCCTACGCCGCTGACCCCCAAGGTGAAGGTAATGGCAGCCCTACACTTCTTTGCCACCGGTACCTTTCAACACACTGTGGCGACTGCCGGTGGGATGTTACAGACTATGTTCAGCCGTGTGCTACGTGATGTGTTGGAGGCAATGTTGAGATGCCTGAACCAATACATCTATTTCCCTACACGTCAACAACTCACTGACATCAAGAGTGACTTCTATGCCCTGGGGAGGATGCCACATGTCATTGGCTCCATTGATGGGACACATGTGGCTTTGATACCACCACAGGCACATGAGCAGGCATACCGGAACCGTAAACATTACCATTCTATCAATGCTCTGGTGGTATGTCTTGCAGATATGAGCATCACACATGTGTGTGCCCGTTTCCCTGGTTCAGCACACGATGCCTACGTGATGAGGAGTAGTCGCATCCCGAGGATGATGGCACAGATGCAGAACCAGCGTGCCTGGCTTGTCGGTGTGTACTGACTTTGTACCATTGTGTGTGTTCTGATCTGTAGTATTCCACCCACTTTTCCAAATCAGCTAATGTGCACTTGTCTGTCCGTAGGTGACTCCGGATACCCCAACATGCCGTGGTTGCTGACACCCCTCAGGAACCCTGTGACACCAGCCCAGATGCGCTACAATGAGGCACATGGTCGGACCAGGAGAGTGATTGAGCGGACCTTTGGTCTCCTGAAGAGCCGCTTCCACTGCCTGGACAAGACAGGAGGGGCCCTCCCATATGCCCCAGCAAAGGTGTGCAAGATTGTCATTGTCTGCTGCATGCTACACAACCTGGCAGTGCGGAAGGAGTTGCCTCTCATCCTGGATGACGATAACCAACGTCCGCCACCTGTGGAGGATCCTGGCCTGGACCACGATGCCAGTGATGATGATGATGATGATGGTGATGTCCGCACACAGCTCATCACCAACTTCTTCAGCTGAATGTGAGTATCCAGGGAGATGTAATGTGAATGATGTGAGTTTGCATGATATGTGTGGGTGGTGCTCTGGTGCTGTTTGAGTGTGGCCATGTGCTACTTGACTGGATGCGTGCAGCAATGTGTCCTTACAGGTAGTCTGTACTCCCCAACAGTTTTGACATGCTAACTTGGTTTTGTGTAGTTGTCTTGTGACATGTATTGGGCATGAGTATTGCAGTTCTGTCCTGTTCTTCAGTGGTTTTAACTGTGTGTCATGTCTGTCCCTCACAGGGTGCTTACTGAGAACTTTGGTCAACTTGGATCCCCCGACACCATGATTCTGCTTTCAGTGTGGCAGCAGTAGTTTGCCTACAAGTGATGTGCCACACACCCCTGGACTTCATATCTTCTGCACTTGTTGACTGTGTGGCCACTGCCACGTGGGTAAACCTTGCATCTGTAGTGGAAACAACATGTTGCAAATGTGAAATAAACCTGTGCTTCACTTTGGGATGTGCGTTGTCTGTGGTCACACATCTGACTGACATTTGCTTACTGTACCTGTGGGCTAGTTGCCACAGACTCTGAATAGGTGTGGTGTCTGTGCATTCCACTGTATTTCCTGGCAACATCACTGTCGGCGATGAGTCCGATGTCCCTGGTGTCTCTGTGTTGTGTAGCCCTAGTGGTGTGTCTCCCTCATATGTGTCACGTCACCATGACTCACACGACGGTGTTGTACTTGCTGTGGCAGTTAGCATACACAGTGTAATTTAGCAGATCATCATCACCATAACAGTATCCACATTTGAATAACAACAGAGGCAAGTATGGTGTACTAGTGATTTTATTTACAGAAATGTGTGTGTGTATAGTGCACAGGATGGTGGGTGCTGTACATTGGGATTGTGATCCAAAATTCCCAGATGAGTTGGAAGTCTTGGTAGCAGAAATGTCCTGAGTGAAGTCCACAGTCATATGATACATTAGTCCAACTTGAACTCCCCATGTCATGTGGGAGAGTAGTGTTGCATTCGACAGGGTGAAACGTTTGCACACAAAGGAGAATTTCCGGAACAGGTGTTGGCTTCCTGGGGGATGTACGTGGCCATCAACCTCTCAGTTTTCCTTCCTCGGACGACCCCTCTTCTTTGGGGGGGGACCCTCACGTGCAGGCTGCTGTGGTGCAGGGGAGTCTCCGCCAGAGTCCTCCTCCCTCCCTGTGGCGGTGTCAGTTGTTGCAGCACAAGATGTTGTGGGCACACAGGGAGGTGTGGGCATGTTGGTGCTAATCTGGCGGAGGCATGTCAATATGTCCCTATGCACCGCTGTGAGTTCTTGCAATGTGTCCCACTTGGACTCCATGCCAGACATGTGTGTCTCCACACGGGACATGTGTCTCCACACTGGACATGTGGGAGTCCAAGCGGGCATGATGGGCAGCCTGCTGCTGTTGTATATCCTTGAGGATCCCCACTACCTGTCTGACCTCTCCGGTGCTATCCTGGTACGCATCAGCGATGCGTGCCAGTTGTGGGTCATCATGCAGTCCAGACCCCACTGCAAGCAGCGACCTATGTCTACCACCCCTCTAACCACCCCTGGCGACACATGCAGGGCCTGCGAAGGCACGCACAGGTGACCCGAGGCCCCCTTGGGGGTTGTTAGTGGTGTTGTCGTCCGTTGCTCCACGGTGGGCCTGGGGCCCTATGCTGTTGTCATCGGTGGTCCTTGGTCTGTCCGTGTCGGCGGGGGTGGTCTGTGTGTTGGCAGTTGTTGGAGGGGTGGGTGCAGGGGGTGCAGATGTTGTTCCAGCTGGTGCTGCATGATGACTCACACCGGAGGTGCCAGGTAGGTCTTCGCCATCCGAGGAGGGCAGAGGCTGTTCCACACCAGTGAGCTCTGTGTCCCCCGGAGCCTGGGACAGGGACTCCTCCTCGCCTGCTGCTGTGTCCCCATCATCATCACCTGTATTTGGAAGAGACACACATTGTATGTTATGTTTCTACAGGCATCAATGGTTCACACACCTGACAGTTGTGACTGTACCTCTGGATGCGGGCCTGTACATTGCATTGTCCTAAGTTGTCACAGTAAGAGGTTGATATTGGTGTGGCACATTGTCATGCATACCTGGGGCATTTCAATGTGAATGTTGAGGTGTGTGCATGGCCAGCATTGGTTGTATTTGGTGGACATCCGGCCATCCTTCTCCACCTAGCCCAGTTATCCCACCATGACGCATGCCACCCTTGCAGTGGGTTCAGGTTGACTCTCAGGATGTCATTCAGTGGTGTCTTGCTGTTGGTTGTTGCACAGTTCCCAGAAGGGCCTTGTGCACCCCACAGCAGTACCCAGTGTCAGCCATCTTGTCAGTCCTTATCCACTCCCTGTGATGTGAGCATGGTTCAGAGTGGTGTTGATGGGCCAATTGTGAGGGTGAGCAGTATCTGTGACTACAACTCCCATCATGCTATTGCCTACACCCCCTTCCCAGCATGCCCATACTTCCTTCCTTTTGAGTGGACTTCACTGTGTGTGAGTGTGACAGCAATGGCAAGATGGCTGACAGTGGTGTCCTGCTGTTGGTTGTTGCACAGTTCCCAGCAGGGCCTTGTGCACCCAACAGCAGTACCCAGTGTCGGCCATCTTGTCAGTCCTTATCCACTCCCTGTGATGTGAGCATGGTTCAGAGTGGTGTTGATGGGCCAATTGTGAGGGTGAGCAGTATCTGTGACTACAACTCCCATCATGCTATTGGCTACACCCCCCTTCCCAGCATGCCCGTACTTCCTTCCTTTTGACTCTGCTTCCCTGTGGGGTAGTGTGCCTGTGCTGACAGGAAGGCTGTCAGTGTTGCCCTTGCGTTTGTTTGGCTACAAGTCCCAAGAGTGTCCCTGTGCTTCACACAGCATTACCCAGGGTGGTGGTTCTTTGTGGGATCTTCATTTGGTATGTGGGGCATTGCATTCTCCCAGGTGGGTTATGTGGAGTTTGTGTTGAGGGTGTGTGTGAGGTGAGCTGCTTGTAACTATGGTCAGTGCTGTGAGTCCTCCTTCCCATCCAGCCAGATATCCCACCATGCAACGTGCTTGCATTGCAGGGAGTGCAAGTTGTCTTTCAGGATGTCAGTCAGTGGTGTCCTGCTGTTGGTTGGTGCACAGTTCCCAGCAGGGCCTTGTGAACCCCACAGCAGTACCCAGTGTCAGCCATCTTGTCAGTCCTTATCCACTCCCTGTGATGTGAGCATAGTTCAGAGTGGTGTTGATGGTCCAAATGTGAGGCTGCCCATTATCTGTTACTACAAGTCCCATCATGCTCTTGGTTACACTGACTTCACCAGCATACACAGGATTCCTTCCTTTCTGTGAGCTTCCCTGTGAGGTGGTGTTCTAGTGGTGGCTTAATATCTGACAGTGTTTGTTGGTTAGATTTGTGCCACTGCCTAGCTCAATTTGGTATTGGATTTGTACATGTCATGACACAGTTACATATCACTATGACATGGCATGTATTGTGTTTATCTGACTAACATACATTTCTTGGGATGATTATCTTTTGGTTGCTGTTGATTTGCTAGGGGTGCATGGTTTGACTGTTCCCTTGACAGTGATGTGTGTGTATTGGCACACAATATTGTGTATATTAGTTGTGTACTCACCAGGCTCTGGGATGTTTGTTAGTCCATATACGCTCACTGGTGGTAGGATGGCCCGCACCTTCTCCTCCCAGGGCCTGAGGTATACTGGTTTGGCAGGAGGGCCACTGCCGGTGTGCTGGCTCAGGAGGAAATCCTTCTTCAGTAGGTCCCTGACCCTCCTGCGCACATCATACCACCTGTTCTGGATGTCTTCCTTTGTGCACAAACATGGTGATTGTGCGTTCACCCTGTCGACGATCCTCGCCCACATCTTGGTTTTCTGCGACATGGGGGTCTGTTGGACCAATGTGCCAAACAACTGTGGCTCTACCCTCAGGATCTCGTCTACCATGACTTCCCATTCACTATCTAGGAACTTTGGATTCTTCTTTAGGGGCATGGTGATGGGTGGTGGTGGTGATTGATGTGTGTGTGTGTGCAAGTGAGGGTGTGTGGGTGTAGGTTTTGCTGGGTGTGTGTGAGGGTATTATTTGTTGAGGTGCTACTGGTGTGTGGCTTTTGTGTTGGATGGGCTGTGTGTGTGTCTGTGTTTGCTGTGTGATGGTGTTCTCTGCTGGCAGGTCAGTGGAATTTGCAAAGGATCATTTTAGGGATTTGTGGCCTTTATGTAGGTGGAGTTGGGGGTGTGTCCTTGTTCCATTTTTTTCACCCCTGTATTTATTGGCTTTGTCATTGCTTGTTTGGCCCTTTTTTGGGGGATTTTTTTCATTTGTGATTATTGTGCATGTAGGAGTCGTTCTTCTGACTGAGTAGGACGTTGCAGTTGTCTCGTGCGCGCCTCTCCGAGTCGTTCCCGCTGTGTTTCAGCTCAGTTTCATATGCGGCGTACGCGTCGGTCGCGGAGTATTGTGTTTGTCCGGCTGGCTTTTGTATGCGTGTCGGTCGTACGGCTTGGGCTCCGTGCGAATCGGTCTGTATTTGCACCCATTGCATCGTACTGCGCGGGTCGGAGTTCGCGGGTACGTTTCGTTCGGGTTCTTTCCTGGTGCGTGTCGGTCGGTTCGATTCGCGTGTTTTCCAGGCCGGATAGCTTGTTTCCGTCCGGGTCGGTCGTTCGCCTTGAGTTCCGTACGAGTCGGTCGTGTTTCCCATGCATTTCATCGTACTACCCGGGTCGGACGGCGCCGGTACGTGTCGGTCGGACTTTATTCCCAGACCGAGTCGGTCGGTACGTTTTCCGGCCCGAATCGGAATCGGCCCCAGTGTGTCTACTTGTTGAGGGCTGAGCCTCTATTACTTGGAAGGCCACCACTCTCCGATGGATGTCCGCTTCTTGCTTGAGAGTTTACCCAGTGCTTCCTGTGAAACGTTGTATTTTACCTAGAATGTGCCTATGATTTGTTTCTTGAAACATCCCATTGTTTCTCTAGAGATCACATTGTCTTAAGTCCAACAGTGTTACCTTATTGTCTGAGACATGTCACCTCCTTTTTTATACCTGAAACATATGCCCCTAATCCTTGCGATATATCCTATTATTCCCTGGATGTTTCTAACTGTGATTGCCCCATATTTCTAAGATTTGTTTTTTGATGTGCCCACTTATTTCCTGCACTTACCCCATATTTCTGCAGATCCCTCCCTTATTCTTCTACTTCTCAAGCTTTTATGTTACTGGCATTTGTATAGAACAGACTTCTATTAGCATGGCCTTATAGTGCTGTCTAGGGATGCTCAGCATGCGATTCCGGGGCATCCACCACAGAACAAATTCTCTCAGGACTGTAATGTTTGCTGGCTGCAATCGCTCAGGCAAATTCATGGTTTCATTTTGCACCATACCAGTTTTAAACTTCACCAGCCGCCACTGCGAATAGGCATGACATGTAGTGTGTTCTGCAACCGAAATCCGGTTGGAAAAATTGAAAAGTTACTGATTCCACATTTAGGGTAGAAAGCCATTTAGAAAAAGGAAAAGGTCCAAGTGGGACCCCTTCCCTTTGTGTATGTAAAAGAAAAGTTTGTTGAGAAGAAGGCAGTGGTCCAGGTGACCGTGCCAACTCTCAAACAAACTGAAAAAAAAAGTTAATCAAATGTAAACTTGTTTTTTAATACATGGCACTGTTTCCTTTAAGGGCTGCATTTTAAAAATTTTTTACTTAATCACAGACACGGTGGTCGACTGGCCCTAATAGACACCATGTCTGATATCCACCTACAGGATTGGGTCGCAAGTTGTGAACAGTTTCATTAATATTCATGACACAGGTTGGATTGTGACCCACTCCAAATCAGAATTTTATGAACCGCCCTATTAGTATATAGGTCAGTACATAAAATTCAATATTGGTTGCAAAAATATGGGTTGCAAATTGTTAACGGATTTTTGCAGCCAGTGTTTAATACATCCCCACGTTGGCAATCAGTGGTTTCCCCAAAAATGTTTAGCAGGGGTAAAATCCAGTGACGGCTCGCATAGGGCGTGCTGCGGGGCGGTGGGCGGGGCGGGGAGGGGCAGGGTGGGGTGTAGTAAACTCGGACATACGACGGAATGGAGGAACGTAATAATTACTTTCCTCCATTCCGTCGTATATCCGAGTTTACTATCCCCCACCCTGCCCCTCCCCCGCCCTGCCCCACCGCCCCGCAGCACACCCTATGCGAGCCGCCACTGGTAAAATCCAATTAGCTAGTGGATTTTTCTGTCAAAAGGACATGTTGATTTTTTATGCACATATTAGTTTATGGGCATTTTAACCAGCTAAATCCGTACTCCCTTGAAAAATAGGTAACTGCTTGGCCCTAAGCATAAGAAAAGCGAGAAACTCCACAAACTTAACATTATGCAGAATCTGGAATTTCACACAATTCCAAATGAGGAAGGCGGTAATCTGTGCAGCCCTAGTATTAGCCCATCCTTCTGTCTTGGAAATAACAGCCTTACATGGGAGACATAAATATTTAAAGCACTGGTTCCCTTACCACATGACACTTGCCCAAACCTCTGCAATCTACAGCATACTATGCCTGCCCTGCGACCGTGAAATGAAGGTCAGGGCTGCAGGAAAAATATACATTTTGTGGGTGGAGTGTTCATTGTTCACTAAGACAAAGGCTATTTTCCGGATATTTATTACATTGTATTAACCCCCAGTGGTACTGCCTTCAACACTAATGCCTCAGCTGCTAGGTGAGGGCTAGGATAGCTCGTCTGTAAAACGTATTAAACTCCCGTGTTCTTTGTTGAACCGAGTTACACATTCAGAGAACACATACATAATGCAGAGGTTTTAATTATCCAGGCAGTACATTAGCACAATGTGGAGCTCCAATCATCTATTATTGTTCCCATCTTATAATTAGGCTGTTGAAGAAACACTGGCATTTCTTGAAATATAACAGAGTGGATTTAAAAATCAGGCTTTGCTGTAGGTATGACTGGGACACGACACGGCAAGCAAGAATAATGGCTGCAAACTCAGTTTTCGAAAACGCCCCAAAGGTTTCAAAAGCACTGGGAGGAAGACAATGGGCTAGAAAAGATACAACAGCTGTGTGATGAAGTGCCAGCGCTGCGGAGGCATTGTTTATAAAACTGAGCATACATTTGTTAAAACTCATAGCAAAAAAAAAAAAAAAAAAAACAGCAAGAACAAAAGAGGGCGTCTCTGCCGTTTAAGAGGCTGCCATTTCTGCTCGCTGATGAAGAAACACAGAGCAGAGCTGGTCTCATGCCCGTGGAAGTGAAATATGGCCGAGGGGTGTTTCTGGAACGAGAAGCTGCCAGAGCAGAAAGGAGAGGATGAAAGAAGCGAGCCAGCGAGGCCATCGCAGCACAATATTTTCAAGGAGCATTGCAGCTCCCCGGAGGCCTGTGCATGAAGCGCGCGCGATAGGCCCACGCGCAGCAATTGATTTGTTGCCGCGCTTTGCATGGTGTATGCGCTTAGCTGACTAGGCCCAGAGAGACTAAAGCGCCAAGTCAGGGGTCTAAATTTTATAACAAAGCAGGGGCATATGTCCTGCTACTCATGCACACCCTCAAAGTAAAAATGTATTTGTTTAAAGGAGTTTACCAATATACCGAAAATAAACGTTGATATAATTAAAACCAATACCTTCTTGCTAAAACAATAAGCAGGTATGTTTTCTAACAGAACTCTTGCTACATACTGTAGCGATAAATAACTCCTCTAACACCATAGATTGTCAAACCATGTCATTAGAAATGAAGCATTTTGCATTCATTTCACTGGAGTGGCTGAAATATTTTGCCAACGTTTCCAGATAACATTAGTTCCGGTGTAATTTTGTACAGACGTTTGCACCAAACGACAGGCCCTAACATGGCATTTGAGGTGACAAGCCAGTGCAAAACAACATTTTTCACCAGTCACTTTTCAGAATTTATCCGTGCATTCCATATAATCCCAAAAAATGAGTGAACATTTTCTCTGACCGTGGTGCCCTGCACGTAATCCGACTTCTTCCGAATTGCACTGCGAGTGCCATGCAACACCTCCTTCTTCTTTGTCCTCTCCACATATCTTGAGCTGCAGCAAATTGAGCATACCCTGTTTGCGATTTTGTAAAAAGGTGCGAAGCGCTCAAAAGCCTGACTCCATATTTCTGTACATCACTGTGATCTTCAATGAGCACGATGAGCATTAAGGAACATACAGTACTCTACAGTCTCTGATGAAAAATGAGCTCAATGGTAAATATGTTTTTTCTTCTTTGGCTGAATTTCTTTAGAAAATACAATTCACAAGAAGCGGGTGGGAAGCCATAGAATAAGAAGCAGGCCAATGCCAGGGCCAAGAAAACCTACCAGTAATAAGCAAAGGGTTGATCCAAAGCACACAGCTATTATTGATATTGTACACAATAAGTATTTCGTTAACTGACAGTTAAAGTTGTTTGTATGCAAGATCTAAAAAGTAATCATTTCCAATGTTTAGACAAACGTGCTCTGAATTAGAAACTACTAAATTTGTTTGATATGAATCATAAAATATATATTGCTGATAAACTGGATAAGTGAGATAGGCATAAACACAAACTGGTTATAACAATGGGGAACAAATGGAAATCGAAAGTATCACAGAACACAAGAAGATAGCAATGCAAAGATCCCAGCAATCACTTGGAAAAATCATACCAGTAAATAGCCCTAATGTTTTTTCAAGGAACCCCCTTCAAAATAGCGATGTAATTAACTAAAGAAAGTTTGGAGAGGGTGTGGGAAACCTATCACTAGAGCTTGAGAAGCTAGAACACATTTCATTTTGATAAAAAGCATCTTAGTCTAGAAAGGGTGTCTAAGGCAGGGCCAAGAGAACATGAGCAGTAACACATTTTCATGATAGACCCGATGCTAATAATTCCAATTTATATTAATCGTAGGTAGATTTATTTCATATGGATATGCAGAAAAAAATCTAAAATCGCTACAGCCTTCATGCATCCAAATTAGTCACCCCTACTGTAGAGCATGGAGGGAGCTGACATAGATTAGAACAATATGAAAAAAGGTGTGTTATCTCTGTATAATTAAAAAAAACTGGACTTTTTCTTGTTGACTGCAAATTAAAAAATCTGGTGAACAAACACTGTTCGAGACATCAGTGTTTGGATAAGAAGCTTGAAGCTGACATTTGAAATTAAGCTGAGACTATTTGGGAGTGGAATTCAAACATAAAGGCGAGGAAACATCTGGCAAGTAAAATTGAGACACAATTGACAAATTAATGAATTACAAGAATTACATGGAATGCATCTAATAGTTATAAATGTGGAATATGTGTGTGTGAGAGTCCCAAACACGAAAAGAAGGTTACAAATACTTAGAACAAATGTAAAGTACACTTATACAATGACTGATCCTTGAACCCAGTAGTGTAATTCCAGGAGCTACTGTATTGTTGCACTAGTGAATGGTGTATGGATGGCTTGGGGAAGGAATTGGTATGAGGTGCGAGTTATCTGCAGACATCGAAAAATATGCATTGTCCTGAAGAAGGTGGGGTCAACCTATAGATACACCAAAATGACACGTCAACAACTTGTAATGGTTCAATACTGTTTTAAAATTGTACAATATATTTGATGAGAAACGACCCACAAGTTGGGCAATGATACAAAAAAGAGGATGGTGTGATATGTGTTGTGTTTAGGAAAAAAGCATTACTTACTTGCATGTTTACACCTCTGTGATTGTTTTGTGTAGTATAAAGATCTTAGGTATTTTAATATGTTGCATTCAATATTAAATCAAGAATAAATAGTACAGTGTTTAGAAATAAAGGATGAACACATTTGTTTACAGCTCTGCAAAATAATGGAGAGATTTATGAGATCTCGCAAAATGAGGATTGTATAAAAACTGTCTGATGTATCACATTAGATGTTTAAATCATGAAGAAGAGAAATGTGTGGTTGATTGTTGCAAATTACGCCCTCCTTTCTTGCACCTCCCTCCCTTTGGCTTTAAGTTAGTTTCACTCTCTTTCTTCCAGACACACACATTTAAAACACACATTCCAACAGGGCACATGCCCTTCTTATTTTCAGAGAAGATTCACTGCAGTGCTATTATATGATCTTCTTACAGGCTATTTTCCACAGTTCTTTTTTTTCTTTGGAGATGTTCTTTCTTTGCCTGCTGGTTAGGTGCTGTGAGTTTTCATGCTCTCATCCCAGTACTTACTGTGTCGGTTGCTGTACCCTGTGTATCCAAGCCGCTTAAGAGGCATTATCATTGTTAAGGTTACAAAAGGCCTGCACCAGCTGAGGGTTTAGATACATCACACTGAGCTATTAGCTTCCATATGTGATTCCACTAGATGCCACAGAGTTAACAACAATATTTTGGGTCCTTGTGTGTGGTGTAATGCTTTTTTAAGCTGCCTCTTTGAAACCGTAAGGGTTTTGTGCCTCCGTGCTCCCATTATGAGCTATTTGCGGATTTCGTTTGTGCTTAGAGGCGCATGCGGCTTTCAGTGTAGAGCAGCGGTGAGTGATTGTTGTGCTCTTTTGCAGTCATCCTTTTCCTGTATGGTCTGTTACATCCATTAGCATTGGTGAATGTTAGAAACAGGCCTCCCTGGGAGAAACTGTGTAGCATTTTTTTTTGTTGCTTAGATTTAGATCAATACTAATCAAAGCAGTCATGGGCCTTTTGAATGTATGATTAGCGACTTACAAAATCCACTGTGTAAATATACAATGGATCTTTCTGTGCAGTTAGACTATCCCATCTTGTACAGGACCAGTGCACGACAAAAAGCATACCTTAGATGCATCTGCTCCCATCAGTCTAATTTGCATTGGTCATTTATGGGATCAATTTGAAATCAATTTACCACCTCCTATACAAGTTAAAAACAAAAATATGATATAGTGGCCGAGTTCTGGAGCTGGAAATAGACACCACAGTCTTTGATGGCAACCCCTCATTACCTAACCTGCCGGGCAGATTCGTTTCACATTTATTTGCCTTCTCTAACATTCAGAGTCAATATTAACGTCATTGACGGCTATTTACTCTGGTTTTCGTTTGATTGTCAAGACTAGCTGTATCTTTTCTTAAGAAGCTCCACAGGTTAATCCAAAAATAGACAACTGCACTGTCCACCAGTTCTTACTACACACCGCCTTACAACAGCATACATTAAAACAGAACTCTTTAGAGCCAACAAATCCCAAATAGCCAATTAGCCCACTATTAAGACCCCCAGTAGCACTTAGTACTGTCAGCTATGAAACCACACATATACATTTGCCGTCCAGTGTTCACCAGTTGCAATCAAGCAACTACCTAAGCTCCTTGTTACAAACCTTTTTTACCAGCCAAAAACTACCCCAAACTGAAAGCTCTATACACCCAAAGAAGACATACTATTTAAAAGTAATTATCTAATATGTTTAAAAAAACATTCCTCCCAAACTGCTTCACTCGACCAATGCCTGGCTGATAACGGTACCTAAACACCAGAGAGCAAGACTAGGGGGATGGGCTTTTTTCTGTGGTTACAACTCAGCAACAGAACAGACTGCGGCCCGAGTTATGCCCAGAGGCAAATATCTTAAAATTCTGCAGGCCTCTAAAAACCTGTTTGATTACATAGGCTTTCCGGGTGAGAGGGGGCAGGACTCAAAGCCCCCCGAGTCCTTGCGGCAGGAGCCGCTGACGCGGACTTACCACACCCGGAGGCCCTGTATTTAAATTTGAGGGGGTCCCGCTGCGCGGTTTGACAGCAGTCCTGGTGAGAGGGGGCAGGACTCAAAGCCCCACGAGTCCTTGCGGCAGGAGCCGCTGACACCCACATCTTGCCCCTGGAAGTGCTGTATTTAAATTTGTAGGGGGCCCCGCTGCGTGGGCACTCCCGGGCACGTGCCTGGGCGAAGACCAGGCCAAGAGCGGGCCCGTCTACGCCCGTCATCGACTGGAAGAGGCTGGGCTGGGCCTACTCTCTTCAGTTCACTCCTGGGAACTGTAAGTTTCTTTCTCCATCACTTTGGAATCTGTTTAGCACTGTGTGTTCACCTTTAACATGGGTAAATGTAAAGCGGGGGAGCAGGCAAAATCTGAGTCTAATGCAAAAAAAATCTGAGACCAGGGTCTACGTCGGAAGCTCAACCTGACGGTTCAGAGACAGCTAAAAATCAACTTTTAAAATCTTGCTTCCCTACAACATCCCATGCACTTCATTGTTCCAGTTCAACAAGTCAGAGGAACTGTTCACTAATTTTTTACCTTTCCAACACTCCCCTGCATCTGGTCATGATAACGGCCAGAGAATATTGAATGACAAGAGGGCACAGCTTCAAAGAAATTCCATTCCCCCTTTAGCAAAGCAATCCTTTTTGAATTCTTCTCCTCCGATAACATACAGGATTTCTGAGACCCTTCCAGGACATATGATTTACATGACCCAGGTCCCAAGATTAAAACCTGGCTCTTTTGAACACATGGAGGCTTTGACCAATAAAGTGATCCATTGGCTGAGGAGGAAGCGGAACTGTCTTTCTGTTATCAGATATGATATCACACATACTAGAAGATACTCACCTGGCATATCCTCCAATGATTATATTTCAATTACATTGTTTTCTAAGTGGTTGGCCGAAAGTCTTAGTAAATTTGAACTGCAAACCTGCCATATCCAAGAGGACAATTCACGAGGAATAAAGCTAAAATTTTCCCCGCATACCAATGTTCACCAAGGCGCGTTGTCTTTTAATATGAATAATCCGGTTAACATTATGCCCACTGCCATTTCCAATTTAAATGCAATAGACTGACCGAGCGAGCATGCTCCCACAGGTCTGCGCTCTTCCTTTGACAATGTACTATGTAGAACCATTAGAGATGCCACTAATGATGTGCTCTGTGGTAATCCAAATTTTAATGAACGGGCTATAAATGTTTGCGATGATGTAATCTTGCCAGAGAATGCCCCACTTTTGACCACTGTAACAGAGCTTAGGAGCACTGGGATAGAGTGTTTAGACAGAGATGTTGAAACTACAACTGCTTTCAAGTTTAGGGCAAATACAGAAGTAATAATTTCCTGTAGTGGGGACGAGGGGTCATCATCCCATGATAAGGAGGTCAATCGCGCACATTTAGATGATCCGCTAAGTGTGTTAAACTCCCTCGACTCTGAGAAGGTTAGGCAACGCCATTCATCTGTTACCCTACTTTCTTGGAATGTGGCTAGTATAACGTCGAAGCTGGATGACCCCAACTGGATATCATACATTGGGGATTATGATGGTTGCATATTCCAAGAGACTTGGCCTAAAGAAAACGTGGCTATAAATGGATTAGACTACATTCAGTATAGAGGCGAAACCACCAGTTAAATTCAGGAGGGCTTTTAATTTTGATCAAAAATGACCTTCCAGGCTCTTACACCCCATTGCATATAAACTGCCCAGAGTTATTAAGTATTGTTATCACCTTACCATCTGGTCTCTGCTTGGCGATATTAAACATCTATGTAAGATCCTCTAAGGCAAGCACTGAACCCCCTAACTTATCGATCCTGGTAGAGGTTTTGGACTCACTGGACCCGAATGCCAGAATAGTGTTAGCAGGTGACTTCAACACCACTTTCGAACCATCACTGCACATTAAAGAGCTAATTGAAGCGGAAGATGAACTGTGGGGAATTCCTTTGCTGATAGGTAACTCCAGGAAAAGTCCCTCTGCCACTGCTCTTAAATTAATCGCCCTAACAATAGGAAGAGGTCTAAGGGCTTGCAATGACCGTACTTTTTCAGATTATGAAATGGCCCCAACATTTCAAAGATGCCCTCACACTAGCGTTATAGACTATGGTATTTTAGATGTGAGGTTATGGTCACTCTTAGTGGATATGAAAGTAGAGCCACGAACTGACAGTGATCATAACTAACTAAATTTACTACTAACTGGGAAACCCTTGAAAAGGATTAATAGCACAAGTCGTACATTTATGCCAGAACCAAGTTTAGCTAATAATCGCCATTATGTGACATGACCAAATGTTTTATCGAACAAAAAATTATATTCCAAAATTTATACGCTGTTTTAGTGTTTTTATCAAAGTACGTAGGGACAAGGGTTGTGGATATTCCCATACTAAATATACATAACTCTTTTTCGGTGAGATTTATAAGATTTTTTATAAAGAGGTTGCCCATATAAAACCGTCTTTGGCTAAAGAAGATAAGTGGTTCAACCATGCCTGTAAACAGGCTACGACATGCCTGAGAACAGCCATCCTAGGAGGTGATAGGGTATCTATTGCTGAAGCCAGGTGCAATTATAAAACAACTATGAGCACCGCTAGGAAAAACTGGGAGGATAAAATCTGGCTTAACATGTTAGCAGCTTACAAAATGAATGACTCTCAGTCTTTCTGGCGGGCTGTAGCACAGGCTAATTCGGGAAGAGCGACAACCTATCATCATCATATTCAACAAGCAAGATGGGTGTCGCACTTCGCGGACTTGTATGCTGCAAAGGACTTTGATTACTCATTGCTAAGAGATGATAAGGCCACTGTCACTGACCTGCAACCCTTAGCTTGTTCAGAACCAGTATACCCAGTCTCTTTTAGTATCGAGGACACAGCCAGAGCGATTGACCTTTTAAAACCAGCCAAGGCACCAGATCCGGATACATTTCCAAGTGATCTATATAAGACAGAGTCACTTGTTTGGACACTATACATTAATTTACTGTCAAATGCAATAGCGTCCGGGGGTGAGATACCGGAATCATGGAGAGGAGCCGAAATTATTTGTATTTATAAAAAAGGTGATGTATGTATCCCTTCTAACTACAGGCCGATCAGTTTGATCGATAACCTGCAGAAGGTGTTTGCACGACAAGTGCTGGACAAATTGATAGGTTGGGTTGAATCTAATGATATTATGACTCCCCTCCAGGCTGGATTCTGAACAAAGATCAGCACCTGTGACCACATTTTTAAACTTGCAGTGTTACACTGGAAGTAGGTAACAATACTCACACAAAAGCTATACGTGGCCTTTGTAGATCTTAGGGCTGCCTTTGATCTTATTCCACAAAATAATTTATGGCAGGTTTTGTCATCCATGGGTGTCCCTACTAACCTTATCCAGCTTATGACCATACTTCATACTAAAATTTTTGCTTAAGTTCAATATGGCAGCCAGGGTGAATTAGCTGAACACATCCCTGTCAAGCATGGTGTCCTTCAGGTCATGCGTTCTTGCACCTACACTATTCACTCTATATATGAATGATATAGTGAATATAGTGTCGAATTGAAAAACGATTCCCCAGACCTGAACAAGAGGAAGATTCCTTTTCTTTTATTTGCGGACAACTCCTTACTTATTTCCAAAACCCCGATGGGGCTTCAAATTTTAATTGGCAAGTTCCAAGGATTTGGTAGGTCAAGGGGCCTAGAGCTAAACATAAACAAAACAAAATATATGGTGTTTGGAACGGGCCTGTCCAAAAACTATGTCCTTCGTGTGGGTGGGGAAGTACTGGAGAGGGTGTATAGTTTTGACTATCTTGGGGTCAAGCTAATGGAGAGTTTCAAATGGACAGGACAAACCACCAGGAGTGCCATGGTCATAGAGCAGAGCTCGAATGCTATTATTAGGCTACAAAAGCAAACAAGTTCACGCCTTGTTTCACCAGCCCTAGAGGTCTACAGCGCAAAAGCACAGTGAGCTGCCCTTTACAGTGCTGAGATCTGGGGCTACGCAGATGTGCACCCACTATCCATCGCTGAAAATAGATTTGTAAGAAAGCTGATCTCTGTTCCTAACAGCACCCCTTTAACTCCATTATATTTTGAATTGGGGCTGAGGAGAATTAACGATCGCTAATGTACTGGGTTTGTCTCTGGTCTACACTGGAGTTAAGTGATTATAGAGACGCACTCAAAGATTTACTTAACTTAATGGGCGCGAAGGCATTTCCCTGGTTTAAATTTATTTCACATTGGTTTCAGAGGCTGGGTCTTAACAGGTTATGGGATGCGCCAAATTGTATATCTCGAGCTGATATTGTCAATTTCAAAACATGTTATTGGGCACACATACATGAAGGTTACCTAAGAAATGGATCAAATGAATCATGTACCTTGATTTCAAATTGGTCCCTTGTTTTGAAACATTTTTAGATTTTATATCTCCTCCCCTAGCAAAAAGCTTGTATGTTTGTTTTCGCCTAAGCATTCTTCCATTGAGATCCTTTACTGATAAATGGAACAAGGACCTGGCTACAAGCCTT
This sequence comes from Calotriton arnoldi, assembly GCA_963921515.1. Taxonomy (NCBI): domain Eukaryota; kingdom Metazoa; phylum Chordata; class Amphibia; order Caudata; family Salamandridae; genus Calotriton; species Calotriton arnoldi. The sequence continues at coordinate 340,418 of CAWUFW010012053.1, forward strand.
TGTCCTGCCTGTGCTTTGGACATAGAGACTGAGACGCACATATTATTTTTTAGTTCAGCATACCGAGGGTCCTCCCATAAATGGATTCGTCCAATATGTTGGTCTTTGGGCTTGTCAAGATATCTAGTGGCCCATGGAATTTTAAAAAGTGACCTGATTTGCTTAAAAAATTACTCTTAAAACACTGCTGTGCCCACTGGGTTTTCTCTGTGATGGACTTTGAGGAGACTGGCCATCCAAAAGTCAGTAAATGAGTGGAATTTGTAGAAAATTCTGTAACGTGCACAAAGTTAAAAAACAGCTGCCTAAATAATTTGCACCCATTTTGCAACTTTACGCCCACCTTAGTATAACCAATTAGCATTCAGATTACTGAGATGTTTTCTTTGAGCTAAGTTTATGATGCTTCTGTCCTTTTGTATATATCTTTTGATGCTCCCTGTTTTAACTATTGTCATTATGTCGAAATAGAGTTGCAAATTACAAAGACGGTTTTTGAAACCTACATAAATAAATGACTTTGATCCTAATTGCGACCCAGACTGAGAGGTCCAAATGTTCTTGCAACAGCAAATATTGGGTGTGGTAATAACATCCCAGTTTTATGGGCCTGTATAAACACCTGGTAGTACCACTTCAGTTCTGGCCTGGGAGAGGGAAGTGCTCTGCCTTGCCACCACCCAAACCAGTTTCCCAAGTCACAGCAGAGCCTGGCTTGCCTGCCCACACATTCTCGACCATCACACTACGAGCTGCCATGGCACCTCTTCTCAGATGTACCACCTGCAGGAATAACCTACAGAAAAGAACCTGGTAATACAGAGTATGCATGTTTATTATCAATCCTGTGGAATCACATTTTTAATACATTGAGTTTGTGGGGGTGGGGTGTAGATTCAAACTGGAGCTAATAGATGATTCAGGCCCCCATATCTCCCCCTGAACTCTGGGAAACTAGTAATGTGGGCCATTGTAGCTTTTCTAACATCTATGTACTTTGGATGATTGCTTGTGCCTTTACATGCCACTAGGAAGGCAGTTGTTCCTTTGATGAAACTGGCAAAAGCCTCTAACATTCCTTCTGTCTTGTGTCCTGTTACTAATTACCGCCTCTTTGTTATGAAAGCCCTTACCTCGCCATCATATATTATCCACTGGCTCGCAGAGCCCCTTAGCTAGACCTCATATTGCCTTTTCCAATCTTTACAAACCATGATCTGACCTTTATAAATACTCAGCAAACTCTTAAAAGATCCCAAGCTATCTTTCTGCTGAACAAAAGCTACTTCTCAACCACTCTCTAAGGCCTGTGCTACTCCTGGGACATTCTAAGTTGGCTCTTCGGGAACCAACATTCAACCATCAGAAAACTGGCACTCGCATATTCCACTGACCTCAAGTGACGCTAAGACATTCTCTGCCTGACATCCATTTATAAACCCCTTCGACTGAGTGTCAGCCTCCCACAGACACCTCAGTGTGCATGAGCCCAAAATATGTTGCACTCACATTCACTCAGCTAGCCCTCACTAACATTCAACCATTCCTCCCTGGCCCTTAGCACCAAGCTGCTATTTTACAGAGTTACTGAGGTGCCTCTACTTGCTTTTACAGCCGATCACGTGATTCACATAGGCATGAAGATCACTCCAGCTTTTCCTCAGACCATTACTTGTAGGTAACGTGTTTTTATCCTGGAATATTTAAAGTGGGTTATGTGCCTGCTGCAAGGATCTGCCTTTGACCTTCTTGCCATAAGTTGGATTTTTTTCACAACTAAAGCAAACATTAGGTCATAGAACATTGATAAAAACATATTTAGTTGGTTAACAATATTGTGACAAAACATTTCCATTTTTTGTGTGCTATGAAGAGTCACATTAGGTTGGTTATCCATATACATTAGAATATAGGCTAGATTATTATTATAGAATACCCAAGGAAATACAAACTACTGTCTTATAGTTCTGGTGGCCCATACACAATTTGATTTCTCGATTTATCTTTTTGCCAGATTGTTAAGTGACTTTTTTGCTTGTGTGAAGTAGGCAAGTAACTTTGTTTGAGAGGTGAGTGCGGGAGCAGCAAGGAGTACACTCTACTGTACAGAAAAAAGGTAAATACGTAACCTGCTCTCTGTTTACTCCTAGGGATGTGCAATATGATTTGAAACTGCTGTTAAATGTTACTTCAGAGTAAATCTGCTCCAGAGAGCAGGTGTGGGTGTTGCAGGACAGGCATGCCCTGTAAAGTCTGTGCACATCCACAAGGTTATGGGTTTTGTGGATAATCACTAAATATTTGGCATATTCTCACTCAGAAAACAGTCAGAGACTACTACCTGCTGCGGCCTTTACCATACAGCATCATTCCCCAACTCCTTTCCAATTCTTTCCGTGTTGTTCAAATAATTTTGGATGAATAATTGTTTAGCTCTTATGAACACCTGTAAAAACCATAGACTCAGATGATCACCACTTACACAAAGGTTCAATAAAGCAGTGGACTACAGACATTGGTGAAGACTGTTTCTTTCCACAGCCTTCCTGAGTTTCCTTGCCCCTTAAAGTGAAATTATTTTTAGATTTCCAATGTACATAGATTGGATTTTGTTCACCATAAATGCATACTTCATCCACAAACCTATAGTATGGATACTAGATTCTTTACAAATCCAAGAGGGGATTCGGAAAACACAAATAATGCTTATTTTATTTTTGTAAGGTTCACATAACAAGTGTGGCAGTTTGTTTACTTGAAAATCAACTGCCTCAAGCTCTACACAGACAAGATGGAAGTAGTAATCTTCAATAAAGACACCTCGCTCTGTGGTTCCACCTGCTGGTCTTTTGAACTCAGACCCACACCCTTCATGGCAAGTAATGCGAACAACCTTGGAATAGTAATTGACAACCAACTTAGCATGGCTGGTCAAGTGAAAGCAGTCTCTGTCTTCTACTTCTACAAATTAAAGATGCTTGAAAAGATTTTCAAATGGCTTCCCACCAAAACTCGCAGAACCGTCCCCCAAGCACTTATCACCAGCAAACTGGACTATGTCAAGGCACTCTATGTTGGAATCCAAACTTATTTGACCAGAAGACTCCAGACTATACATAACTCAGCAGCCAGGCTCACCCTCAAACTCCCACCCAACCCCACATTCGCATCACCCCGCACCTAAAGAGCTCCTCTGGCTCCTAGTTTACAAACAAGCACTCTTCAAACCACTCATGTACACACAGAAAGGGTTACACAAAAATAGCCCCACGTACCTGCCAGACACCTCCATTCAGCAGGACTCCTACTCGCATGTACCCCCCGCATACACAGAACCAGATCCAGTGGACGTGCCCTCTCTTACCTTGGTACTATAGCCTGCAACAACCTGCCTTTGCACATCAGAGCTTCCTTCTCAGTTCTTGAATTCCCCGATCCGATTCTAACTCGGCCTGCTTCAGCATCAAGATATCCTCCCAGGTGAGTTGTGCGCTATACAATTGCACATAACATAACATAAAAATAAAAGCTTGTTTTATATGTGGCGCTTAGTACCGCAGTTATTTACCATTTAAAGGAGACTCATTTTACTGACTTTGGAATTCATGAATTGAAGGTGACACAGAAATGGCATCAGCAATTGCTTAACTCACAGAGACATCTTGCTGGCTACTGGTCAGTGGAGAGTGGTGGTCCAATTCACAAAGTTTGTGTGTTCACCGCAATTGCAAGACCCATGCTCAACCTTCTCCCCTACCAAGTAACAGCCACATACCAATCTCATGTGTCAAGACTCTGGAAAATTCACCATATGTGATCAAACAGATTATTATCCTGTAAATGAGTATCTAGCTTTTATGAGCAAAGATGCCACTTTTCTAATGTTTGTTACACTTGCAGAAAAAGGTATGGGGGTCAGCCCAATACCTTTTAGGGGTAAAGGGTGTCAGAAAGACCATCCATATTTGTTGATGGGGAGCCTGCAGAGACACATGTGTAATGTCAGGGATATCCAACATTTCATTTTGGTGGTGAAGAAGAGAAGTATTTTCATTAATGTGTTGTTGAATGTAGATCCTAGACTGCAAGTTTTCGGTGGAGGAAGTCTGCGTAAGAGTCAAGGGTTTTTAGTGAGAGGCTGCAGGAGAGAAACGGTTCCTGAAAATCAAATGATGCTTCAATACTAAACGGGGCCATAGCAGGTACCCTAAGTTAGGACACTGATAGTCTTAATTGGATATAGATTTATTTTATCTTATGATCTTCTTTGGAACCAAATTTGTAACGAAGTTTGAGAGAAGTGTTTCCATCCTCCGTCTTCATTAAAGAAGACAACTTTGGGTTGTAACCTTCTGGAGATTCACTTTGTCTTCTCCGCAAAAAAGAACTGTAGGCCATCCTATTGTCTGACAGAACATCTGTCTAAGCACCCACTGCTCAACACTCCAACATTGTGATCCAAGGTGCACCTTACTTTCCAGTGTGAATATCTTAGAGAATGCAAAATTGTCTCACCACAACTCTCCTTTTCCCAGCAAACCAGTGCAACCGAGGAGACCCACATATCAGAACTAAATAAACGAATGATGTATGTTAAGCCACTAGTTTTTTTAATCTTGCCTACTCTGTTCTTTGGCCTCGGGACTGTGGTGTCAGGGAATTATGCACCACCCCTCTCTTGTAGGTAACTGAGTTGCGTAATCATTCTTGCAGGAGGTTCTCCGCTTGACCTGGGTTGCATTCTTAGGGCTCTCCCTCCTTTTTTCCTTCTACTGCTGCCCATGTGCTCCACTCTTCCATCAGCTAAGTCCCACCCTCTTCTTCTTCTGCGTCAATCTTTGTCTTGCTCTGTTTGACCGTCCTTCTCTTTTCCATGTCCTCAATGTTTCAAGTCATCCTTATTGGTTTGATTTCTGGCCCCTCCTTGATCCTCCTTCTTCATCCTCCTTCCGTCTGTACCTGCCCCTCGTCCTTCAGTCGATCTTCGCTCTCTCTAAACATCTTCTTCTTCATACTACCACTTCCTCTGGTTGAACCTCCTTTCCTCCACCTCATTTCTTTGAATCCAAATGTCCAGGAAGTACTATGCTTAATACTTTCGCAGAATGAAGTAGCATCAACAGAAAACACCAATTAAACTGCAGTGCTTGATATCTTTTCTCTGCCCTTTTGTGTCCTTTTGCTATTCATGTTTGAAATGAGTGAAATGAGTGATTACAAGCAGCAACTTCCTATCAAAGGGGCGTAAACTCTTGTTTGTGCCTGACTCAACATTACAATCCAGGCACAAACTGCATATCCGGGAAATGTTGCCTGGTGAATGATCAAACCTGACACAAAAGCCGGGTAGGAAGAGCACCTCCACCTGTGAACCTAGGAATAGGGAATAACATGTTCTACTAGTGTGTTATTCCCCATTCCCACATGTGATAAGCAGACTCGGGCACAACTTGCGCACCTGGTAAATATCCAACACCTGCATTAGGTGTTTATCGGATGTATTATTTGCACCAAGAAAGCCACACAATTTATGGCCCTCCTGGAGTCACGAAGAGGGTATTTTTATTTAACTAGAAGGCAATGGATAGGTATTTGGGTCCAATGTAAAAAGAACTGTATATATTTTGCTAATGTCTGTAGCAGGTGTTACAATACAAAGAATATATTTTTGTTTGTTGAATTTTTCTTATGTAGACATGATACAGGAGAGTCAGCTTGTGTGGGCTAGAGCGGTCAACCTCGAAGCTGGAGAGCCAGATTTGAGTCTCGGCAGGGACGCTCAACATCCCTTGATTCTGGGCAAATCACTTAATCTCCTCATGCCTTGCAAAAATTAATGTGTCCATCTGTAATGCAATTGGTGCTCATGTAAAGCGCTCTTGTTCTAGCTACATAGAACTCTGGGGGAAAAAAACAAAAAAAACAAAGGGGCAGGAGTGATAAGAGGGCAAACTCACTTTGCTTTGAAAAAGGCAAATCAGACTTTTGCTTTAAAAACTTAGGGACATATGCATGCATACATTATGGATGATTTGGAAAGCATGAAACACTATTAAATGCATGCATGGGAGATCTATAGTTATTACTAGTAGTGTGCTTACTCGTATGCTATGCCCACATATCTTTAAACCTGACACAAGTGAGTAATCTCACAGGAGTTTTCAGGGAAATGCCATGCAGTTGAGGGGAACACTTTGGAGAAATTAACAAGCATTTTGCAATGCATTTTCCACTTGCATACGTGCACTTTAGCCGAATGATCAAGGCATAAGTTGTCTAAGAGGCTGATTTTGACTTTGTTGGTCCTACAACGGATGGTGCAACAAGCCGTCCGCTTTAGGACCGCCAAAACCATGGTGTAACCGCCTGCCAGATAAGGAGTTAAATCCTGGTCTGGCGGACGGACCTACAGCAGTCTGACTGTGTTGGTCTGCTAGGCTCATAGAAGAGCCTATCATGCAGACCGCCGCAGTCAGTGCGCTGACTGCACCTTCCTGCATGGTATGGCATATATGCCACAACATCCAGGAAGGGAGGGTGCAAATCCAGAAAGGCACTACATATATCCCCCGCATGTGCCCCCAAGACCAAATCGGCAGGAGGCCCTGTGAGGTTGCCAATCCACCACCCTTTTCATGGCAGGGTGGAAAAAAGGCAACTCGGAATATGCTCAGCAGTGCCGGCTGCTGCACCACCAGCATATTCCTGCCGGTGAAAGACCGCTAGCCCAACAGGATCCTTGATCCCAGTGGTGCAGGCGGTCTCATTGTGGTCCGACAGCCGCAGTCGTATTACTGCGGGCAGTCCCGCAGTGTGGCGGTGGTCCACAATAGGCCCTGAATATTGTAATAGAGTACACTTATTTTACTCACTGTAACAGGTTGTGTTTAGAAACGAGCCACATTTTAAAGAAAACAGTTTTTAGACAAATAAGAAAATATTAATAAAAACTTAATGGAAAAGTACGCATATTTCCTAAGTACATGCATGCATTCTATATGTCAAGTTCATTGTTCACATACGTAGGCTTAAAAAATCAAGTGTAAATTAGCAAAATAAATTGAAATTGTAGAGGCATTTTAATAATATGGAGAAAATAATATAGTTTATAATAAATGTGTAGAATTAATGTATAGGCTTGAATGAAAAGTAAAATGTGTTTAAATGCTAAAAATGTAGTGGGCATCCATATTTACGCACACTAGGGCTCAAATGGCTGAAGCAATTTTGCTTGAAAAGCTGAACTGACTAGAAATGTTGAGACATGCATAAAATGTTGATTTCTTGACCTCTCCAGCAAAATGTTTTTTCATAATAAATAAGAGTTGCATTAAAATGTTTTCATTTGATTCTGCAAAATGTTTCTACTTACAAAAAGATCACTGTTATCTCATGATTAGTTTTTGTCATTCAGTGAGGTGAAGAATTTCATCCATAATGATGCAGCAGTTCTAAAGAGAATAAATGGTTCCTCTGCTAAATGTTTTCTATTCATTATATTGATGTTTCAACTTCTACATAGACTGTTGTTAACAAATGAATACAATTTGATATATTCGAAGGTTATAAATGCCGTTCATATGTGGGAAAGTAGACCTGAATGAGAAAATGACCGACATGAACTTAGAAATGATAAAACTTAGGGGCCGATTCCGATCTCGGTCGGAGGCGCACCCAATACCATTTGGTCGGGAAAAAAGCCATGCGAAAGCCAGTTTCCCGACCGATCCGTACAGCACACCGAACGAGCAAGTACGATGCGCACAACAGCAAAAATTCCGGCCGAGCCGTACTCACCCAAACCAGGTCCTGTTCTCCGACCGAGGCGAATCCGGAAACGCCGAATCGAGTCGCACGGAAGGGAAAATGCAGCCCCGTCCGGCCGGACAAGTACGATGCGCTTCCCGTACGCGCCGAACCCGTCGCTACGCACGGCACGTCAAAGCATCCGGGAGAGGCGCACATAAGCTCCGAATCGCGCCACAACACGATCCACGGCTACGAGACGAACACGGCACCGACGAGGACGACGCGAAGCGGCGAGGACGAAGCGAAGCGACGAGGACGACGCGAAGCAACGAGAAGGACGAACGACACGAACCAACCATGAATCCCTTCGTCCCGATCATACCAATATTCTACATCTACTACCGGAACAGGCACGGACGCGTACGGCGCAGAAGGTAAGTCAGACACCAACCACAAAACACATACAACACGTACACGACACATCACACACATACACGGGGAATCTGAATATACTTACACCAGCAACAGCAGCACCATAGGGGCGGGATGCCCATCACCAAAGCCACATATGCACACAGGGGCCTGAATGCGCGCCACCACCCCAACCCAGGGGGGCTGGATGCCTACCACTACTACCACCCTTAGCCAGGGGGCAGGATGCCTACCACTACTACCACCCTCACCCAGGGGGGCAGGATGCCTACCACTACTACCACCCTTAGCCAGGGGGCAGGATGCCTACCACTACTACCACCCTCACCCACGGGGGGCAGGATGCCTACCACTACTACCACCCTCACCCAGGGGGGCAGGATGCCTACCACTACTACCACCCTCACCCACGGGGGGCAGGATGCCTACCACTACTACCACCATCACCCAGGGGGGGCAGGATGCCTACCACTACTACCACCCTCACCCACGGGGGGCAGGATGCCTACCACTACTACCACCCTCACCCAGGGGGGCAGGATGCCTACCACTACTACCACCCTTAGCCAGGGGGCAGGATGCCCACCACTACTACCACCCTCACCCAGGGGGCAGGATGCCTACCACTACTACCACCCTTAGCCAGGGGGCAGGATGCCCACCACTACTACCACCCTCACCCACGGGGGGCAGGATGCCTACCACTACTACCACCCTTAGCCAGGGGGCAGGATGCCTACCACTACTACCACCCTCACCCAGGGGGGCTGGATGCCTACCACTACTACCACCCTTAGCCAGGGGGCAGGATGCCTACCACTACTACCACCCTTAGCCAGGGGGCAGGATGCCCACCACTACTACCACCCTTAGCCAGGGGGGCAGGATGCCTACCACTACTACCACCCTTAGCCAGGGGGCAGGATGCCCACCACTACTACCACCCTTAGCCAGGGGGCAGGATGCCCACCACTACTACCACCCTCACCCACGGGGGGCAGGATGCCTACCACTACTACCACCCTTAGCCAGGGGGCAGGATGCCCACCACTACTACCACCCTCACCCACGGGGGGCAGGATGCCTACCACTACTACCACCCTCACCCAGGGGGGCAGGATGCCTACCACTACTACCACCCTTAGCCAGGGGGCAGGATGCCCACCACTACTACCACCCTCACCCACGGGGGGCAGGATGCCCACCACTACTACCACCCTTAGCCAGGGGGCAGGATGCCCACCACTACTACCACCCTCACCCACGGGGGGCAGGATGCCTACCACTACTACCACCCTCACCCAGGGGGGCAGGATGCCTACCACTACTACCACCCTTAGCCAGGGGGGCAGGATGCCCACCACTACTACCACCCTTAGCCAGGGGGCAGGATGCCTACCACTACTACCACCCTTAGCCAGGGGGCAGGATGCCCACCACTACTACCACCCTTAGCCAGGGGGCAGGATGCCTACCACTACTACCACCCTTAGCCAGGGGGCAGGATGCCCACCACTACTACCACCCTTAGCCAGGGGGCAGGATGCCCACCACTACTACCACCCTCACCCAAGGGGGCAGGATGCCTACCACTACTACCACCCTTAGCCAGGGGGCAGGATGCCCACCACTACTACCACCCTCACCCACGGGGGCAGGATGCCTACCACTACTACCACCATCACCCAGGGGGGCAGGATGCCTACCACTACTACCACCCTTAGCCAGGGGGCAGGATGCCCACCACTACTACCACCCTCACCCACGGGGGGCAGGATGCCCACCACTACTACCACCCTTAGCCAGGGGGCAGGATGCCCACCACTACTACCACCCTCACCCACGGGGGGCAGGATGCCTAACACTACTCCCACCCTCACCCAGGGGGGGCAGGATGCCTACCACTACTACCACCCTTAGCCAGGGGGCAGGATGCCCACCACTACTACCACCCTCACCCAGGGGGGCAGGATGCCTACCACTACTCCCACCCTTAGCCAGGGGGCAGGATGCCCACCACTACTACCACCCTCACCCACTGGGGGCAGGATGCCTACCACTACTACCACCCTTAGCCAGGGGGCAGGATGCCTACCACTACTACCACCCTCACCCAGGGGGGCTGGATGCCTACCACTACTACCACCCTTAGCCAGGGGGGCAGGATGCCTACCACTACTACCACCCTTAGCCAGGGGGCAGGATGCCCACCACTACTACCACCCTTAGCCAGGGGGCAGGATGCCCACCACTACTACCACCCTCACCCACGGGGGGCAGGATGCCTACCACTACTACCACCCTTAGCCAGGGGGCAGGATGCCCACCACTACTACCACCCTCACCCACGGGGGGCAGGATGCCTACCACTACTACCACCCTTAGCCAGGGGGCAGGATGCCCACCACTACTACCACCCTTAGCCAGGGGGCAGGATGCCCACCACTACTACCACCCTTAGCCAGGGGGCAGGATGCCCACCACTACTACCACCCTCACCCACGGGGGGCAGGATGCCTACCACTACTACCACCCTCACCCAGGGGGGCAGGATGCCTACCACTACTACCACCCTCACCCAGGGGGGCAGGATGCCTACCACTACTACCACCCTTAGCCAGGGGGCAGGATGCCCACCACTACTACCACCCTCACCCACGGGGGGCAGGATGCCCACCACTACTACCACCCTTAGCCAGGGGGCAGGATGCCCACCACTACTACCACCCTCACCCACGGGGGGCAGGATGCCTACCACTACTACCACCCTCACCCAGGGGGGCAGTATGCCTACCACTACTACCACCCTTAGCCAGGGGGCAGGATGCCCACCACTACTACCACCCCTAGCCAGGGGGGCAGGATGCCAACCACTACTACCACCCTTAGCCAGGGGGCAGGATGCCCACCACTACTACCACCCTTAGCCAGGGGGCAGGATGCCTACCACTACTACCACCCTTAGCCAGGGGGCAGGATGCCCACCACTACTACCACCCTTAGCAAGGGGGGCAGGATGCCCACCACTACTACCACCCTCACCCACGGGGGGCAGGATGCCTACCACTACTACCACCCTTAGCCAGGGGGCAGGATGCCCACCACTACTACCACCCTCACCCACGGGGGGCAGGATGCCTACCACTACTACCACCCTCACCCAGGGGGGCAGGATGCCTACCACTACTACCACCCTTAGCCAGGGGGCAGGATGCCCACCACTACTACCACCCTCACCCACGGGGGCAGGATGCCCACCACTACTACCACCCTTAGCCAGGGGGCAGGATGCCCACCACTACTACCAACCTCACCCACGGGGGGCAGGATGCCTACCACTACTACCACCCTCACCCAGGGGGGCAGGATGCCTACCACTACTACCACCCTTAGCCAGGGGGCAGGATGCCCACCACTACTACCACCCTCACCCAGGGGGGCAGGATGCCTACCACTACTACCACCCTTAGCCAGGGGGCAGGATGCCCACCACTACTACCACCCTCACCCACGGGGGCAGGATGCCTACCACTACTACCACCCTTAGCCAGGGGGCAGGATGCCTACCACTACTACCACCCTCACCCAGGGGGGCTGGATGCCTACCACTACTACCACCCTTAGCCAGGGGGCAGGATGCCTACCACTACTACCACCCTTAGCCAGGGGGCAGGATGCCCACCACTACTACCACCCTTAGCCAGGGGGCAGGATGCCCACCACTACTACCACCCTCACCCACGGGGGGCAGGATGCCTACCACTACTACCACCCTTAGCCAGGGGGCAGGATGCCCACCACTACTACCACCCTCACCCACGGGGGGCAGGATGCCTACCACTACTACCACCCTTAGCCAGGGGGGCAGGATGCCCACCACTACTACCACCCTTAGCCAGGGGGCAGGATGCCCACCACTACTACCACCCTCACCCACGGGGGGCAGGATGCCTACCACTACTACCACCCTTAGCCAGGGGGGCAGGATGCCCACCACTACTACCACCCTCACCCACGGGGGCAGGATGCCTACCACTACTACCACCCTTAGCCAGGGGGCAGGATGCCCACCACTACTACCACCCTTAGCCAGGGGGCAGGATGCCCACCACTACTACCACCCTCACCCACGGGGGCAGGATGCCTACCACTACTACCACCCTCACCCAGGGGGGCAGGATGCCTACCACTACTACCACCCTTAGCCAGGGGGGCAGGATGCCCACCACTACTACCACCCTCACCCAGGGGGGCAGGATGCCTACCACTACTACCACCCTTAGCCAGGGGGCAGGATGCCCACCACTACAACCACCCTCACCCACGGGGGCAGGATGCCTACCACTACTACCACCCTTAGCCAGGGGGCAGGATGCCTACCACTACTACCACCCTCACCCAGGGGGGCTGGATGCCTACCACTACTACCACCCTTAGCCAGGGGGCAGGATGCCTACCACTACTACCACCCTTAGCCAGGGGGCAGGATGCCCACCACTACTACCACCCTTAGCCAGGGGGGCAGGATGCCCACCACTACTACCACCCTCACCCACGGGGGGCAGGATGCCTACCACTACTACCACCCTTAGCCAGGGGGCAGGATGCCCACCACTACTACCACCCTCACCCACGGGGGGCAGGATGCCTACCACTACTACCACCCTTAGCCAGGGGGCAGGATGCCCACCACTACTACCACCCTTAGCCAGGGGGCAGGATGCCCACCACTACTACCACCCTTAGCCAGGGGGCAGGATGCCCACCACTACTACCACCCTCACCCACGGGGGGCAGGATGCCTACCACTACTACCACCCTCACCCAGGGGGGCAGGATGCCTACCACTACTACCACCCTCACCCAGGGGGGCAGGATGCCTACCACTACTACCACCCTTAGCCAGGGGGCAGGATGCCCACCACTACTACCACCCTCACCCACGGGGGGCAGGATGCCTACCACTACTACCACCCTCACCCAGGGGGGCAGGATGCCTACCACTACTACCACCCTTAGCCAGGGGGCAGGATGCCCACCACTACTACCACCCTCACCCACGGGGGCAGGATGCCCACCACTACTACCACCCTTAGCCAGGGGGCAGGATGCCCACCACTACTACCACTCTCACCCACGGGGGGCAGGATGCCTACCACTACTACCACCCTCACCCAGGGGGGCAGGATGCCTACCACTACTACCACCCTTAGCCAGGGGGCAGGATGCCCACCACTACTACCACCCTCACCCACGGGGGCAGGATGCCTACCACTACTACCACCCTTAGCCAGGGGGCAGGATGCCCACCACTACTACCACCCTCACCCACGGGGGCAGGATGCCTACCACTACTACCACCCTTAGCCAGGGGGCAGGATGCCCACCACTACTACCACCCTTAGCCAGGGGGGCAGGATGCCCACCACTACTACCACCTTTAGCCAGGGGGGCAGGATGCCCACCACTACTACGACCCTCACCCACGGGGGGCAGGATGCCTACCACTACTACCACCCTCACCCAGGGGGGGCAGGATGCCTACCACTACTACCACCCTTAGCCAGGGGGGCAGGATGCCCACCACTACTACCACCCTCACCCACGGGGGGCAGGATGCCTACCACTACTACCACCCTTAGCCAGGGGGGCAGGATGCCTACCACTACTACCACCCTTAGCCAGGGGGCAGGATGCCCACCACTACTACCACCCTCACCCACGGGGGGCAGGATGCCTACCACTACTACCACCCTTAGCCAGGGGGCAGGATGCCTACCACTACTACCACCCTCACCCAGGGGGGCTGGATGCCTACCACTACTACCACCCCCACTCATAGGATGGACAATGCATGACACAACAAGCACACCACAACCTAGGGAATGCAAGATTAAGACATCCCCCCACCACCATGACAAGCGTGTGTAGGCTGTGTCAAATGCCTACAACACCGAACATGACTTTCAACATACAATGTGACCCCCTAGCACATGTGCCACACATATATGTGTGTGGCACCCACAATGCAAGCAGCCCATGACCATTGTGGCAATGGGGCCTAAACCCCCATCATCACAGTGACCAAAAGGTAAGTGTGGGGTCCATAGCTGAAGCACATTTTGACCATTGTGGCAATGGGGTCTAAACCCCCATCATCACAGTGACCAAAAGGCAAGTGTGGGGTCCATAGCTGAAGCACATTTTGACCATTGTGGCAATGGGGTCTAAACCCCCATCATCACAGTGACCAAAAGGCAAGTGTGGGGTCCATAGCTGAAGCACATTTTGACCATTGTGGCAATGGGGTCTACACCCTCATCATCACAGTGACCAAAAGGTAATTGTTGACAAAGAAAGAGCTGCAACTGCCAAACTGCATGGATCATTCCTGGTCACAGAACCAAAAACTCATCCGTGGCAAAGTAGTGTATGTGTCCCATTGCAACATAAATTGGGGGAGCCAAATACTGCAGTGCAAATGAAACATTCCTTTGGCCATGTGCAGACAAACAACACCCATGGGGGCTGAGACCGTCAACAGTCATCAATGACACAATGACAGAAGTGACCATCAGAATGCAGAACCACATATTTGCACCAATGGGCACACAAATGCAGATACCCTGTGGAGACAGCAGATGTGAGGTGAACAGATACCATACCATGGCAGCAATGGGACACACAAACCATGATCACTGTGCTGACCGATGACCTAGGAGTCCCAGGGACAGCAGGGGAAACACACCAAACAACATACAGCCAATGGCACACCCAAGATATGCCAATGCAGTGGTGCAGATGCACAAACACAAACAGGCAGACCAACACTGTCATCATACACAGCAGGTGAGGGGTGGGGGTGCCAGTGTCCCCAGGCAACCACACAACACATGAGGAGAGCTGAATACCAATCATACAGATGTGCATACACTGCCACACTAAGGTAACTCATGGATCCAAATCCCCTGTGTGGGCAAGCAGGCATTGTCAGGTGAGAGGGAGCACAAAACACACATGTCACACAGGCACGTAGGAACAACAACTGACACAGCAAGTCACAGACACACCACAGCACCACCCCCAGGGCCCCCACAATGTGGTGACCCTGGGCTGAATAAAAATACCACTGTGATGACAAAGCTAAATGTCGTTCACACTGTGAACCACAGTCAGGTGTCCTGAGCAACAAACTACCATCACACCTACACAAGCACAAATTAATCAGCATGGCCAGTAAGCCAAGGCCAACATGGAGGCAGGGGCCTAGCCGGGCAACAACTCTCATCTGCACACACTCAACACCACACCCCTCGACCTCCAACAATGTGCAGCAGTGAAGTACACATGCACTGGTGACATTGCACATGCACCCATGACTATTCCAGGGTGGTGGGTGGAAACCAAGGTGTAGAAACACATCACACATGGACACTCAACAAGACTCCTGAATGTCTGACACACTGCACACTACGCTGTACATGGACATGACGGCAATACCACACCGACCAATGGGATCCCAGCCACAGTCACACACCAATGAAGAAGCCAAGGTCACCCACAAAGAACACACATAGACAACAACCAACATTGCAGCCCGGACCCTGAGGAGTGCCATCAGTCACACACACAACGTGTCACAATCACTGAAAGATAACACAAACTGGAAATCACATGACAGGGGCAAACAACAAGTGCCAAGGGGAAACCTGACTGTGACCCATCTGCGTCTGCACACAAACTCAGCCCTGACAGCAAACACACCTATGGGTGACACCCTGATGACCAGTAATGTGCCATGCACCCACATCACAGAGAACACAGGGAGAAGAATTTGGGGGAACATAGCTCAAGTCAGCAAGCATCACAAACAGGTACAACACTAGGGATCACAGCATGCGCAGATGAATGAAAGTGAACACACAGACATGCACATACAACACACACCTTGGGCGCAGGCAATGTCACACGTGTACACACTGCCATGAGGGGACTCCACTCCTGTGTGAGGAAAGCTGTGCCATATGTTGCCTCAGTAGGGCCCCATCATGTCAGCTGAGCACTTGGTCACACAATCAACAATTAGCACCAAATGAGGGCTCCCATCACATCAGCCTGGTCATGGATGTGCCAACGGAATCATCAGCACAGATCCAACACACTTGTATAGCAATGTTGCACTGACTACACGGATGAGTCCCTCCCCATTGATGCCCAAACCTGCATGTCCACTGGAGATGGCAACACGGTCAGGGAAGTAGACAAATGCAACGATGGCAGGCACAACAGATGTGCAGGGGTGGAAGCCACAGATATGAAATTGCCAATGTAAGTAGGAAACCCATTGCCAAATACTGAACACATGACACCCTCAGATGCTGCTATTGATGACATGGATACACCACATGATAGGACACATTCCCCCTGGACCACATGGGTTCCTGCACAGTAACACTTCATAATCATGATACCAGATATCACCATCACTGCAGCAAGGGCATGGTTAGCTGCACCAACAACATGTACATCTGAAACATGAGCACTAGAGAAAAGAAAGTTGCTTTATTCAGCATATGTGTTGTTTGATAACGACGTCCAGAAGAAATTAGAGCAAAGGCCAATGGCCAGTCCATTGTCAAAGTTCAAACAGGGTGACACTGGCAGATGTCACCCTACGCATGCCTGCACAAAACCAGGGACAATCCACTAGGAGGGGCAACCGGGGGGCAGGCCAGGCACCGCAGGGACAGGATCAGGGCTCACCAGGGGGAGTCAGGGAAGGGGTGGTGGGTGCTGGAGAGCCACTGACAACTGCAGTGGAGGTGTCTGACATGGTGTGTGCCGGCACAACTGGGGGGCATGACTCAGATGTCGTGGGTGCCGGCACAACTGCAGTGGACCCTGCAGATGGGGTGGACAGGTCCGCCACTGCAGTGCCCAAGTCAGACAGGGCGGTAGTGGACTCCACTGCAGTGCCTACCTCCAGGGGAGGAGAATGGGGAACAGGCAAGGTGGGTTGGACAGAGGGGGAGGACACCCTCACCACATCAGTGGCACAGACAAGCGCAGCGGGGGTGTGGTGCTGGGAGAGCAAGTGGCAGGGGGAGAAGGCCTGATCCTCTTGGGGATGGTATATCTGTGGGTGGGGGAACCTGGGGCAGGGTGTGGTGGGGGCACCTGTGCAGTGGGGGCCTGAGGGATGGAGGACGGAGACCTTGTGCCTGAGCTGCAGGGCGGTGGCGGGGTCTTGCTCTTACCACTCCGGGGGGACTTGCGGGTGGGGGTCTCAGTCCGTCTGCGCCTGGGGGAGGGTGTCCGGGGGCGAGGGGCACTCTGCTCCGTGTGGGTGGGCTTCCTCTTCCCCCGGGATGCTGGAGCAGCTTCATCGGTGGGGAAGAGGCCGAGGTCACAGAGGAAGAGCTGCTGTGACTTTGGGGTTGCATGTGAGGCAAGGGAGGGTGCTTTGGAGGGAGAGGGAACTGAGGACTGCGCAGTGCATGTGGATGCGTGTGTGTGTTCCAGGGCCCCATCCCCTGTGAGTCTGGCTTCAGTCCCCTGAATGTGCGTGCGTGTGCGTTTTGTCATTGGCGTGTGTGTCAGTGTGCTGGATGTGTGTGTGCTGGTGTGTGCCTGTGCCGGTGTGTGTGTGCTTGGGACGGGTAAGGTGCTGGGGAGTGTGGATGGAGCAGAGGCAGGAGGGGTGAGGGACCGTTTGAGGAGGGACACTGCTGCCGTCAGGGAGGAGTCCATGGACCTATTGCCCCTCTGTAGGTCAGACATGCCCGATGAGATGCCCTCCATGAACGACACCAGCTGAGTCAACAGCGCGGTGTGCGCATGGAGGACACTCAGCATGGCTGTCTGCCCTACATGGAGCTGGCGAAGGAGGTACACAGACTCCTCACTCAGGGCAGCAGGGGACACAGGGGCAGGGGTGCGGTGCCTGGCCCAAAGGAAACACGCTCCCGGACATGGGAGCCTCCACGGACCTGGGGAATGGGAGCCGATGGGAGGGCGGTGGTGGTGCTGGTGGTGGCGGGGACAGCAACACTAGCTGGGGTGTGGTGGCTGCTGACACCCGCCTCCACAAGGGAGTCATCCTCCGAGTTGCTCTGGTCCTCAGCTGAGGTGGATGCTGCTGAGGACTCCTCGGTGTGGCTCCCCTCGCCCTCCGTGCCACTGGGTCCCTCCGACCACTCCTCGGCTGCTGACCCAGTCTGGCTCTCCGGCTCCTCCTGGTCCGTGGAGCTGTCCCCTTCCGTGGCCGTGGATGTATCTGCAAACAATGGGGATACAGACAGACATCAGTCACCTGCACATAACGCACACACCACTGTGAGCACAGCACATCACAGAGCAAGCCCTGGCATCATCAGTTGTACATTGCTAAAAGTGCCCTAACTGAACAGGAGAAGTCAATTGTCAGTCTGATGCCAAGCATGGCACTCACATCCCACATGGCCTTGCACCCATCTGTCTGGTGTCTGTTGGATTGCAACACCCCAGTGTTGACACATGCACCAAGTACACAGTAGTTGGACAGTGCAGAGGACACGGTGTGGACACATCACAGCTCTTGCCACTGAGTCAGTACAGGTTTCCGGATGAAAGGGATGCCCAGAGTCAAATAGGAAATGCATGTGATGCATACCAGCGACAGACACCATGATGCACCCATGTCCTGATAGCCAGCGCCACTATGGTGTGCATGTAGCACATGTCACTCCCCTGCAGGCTCACCAATCAGTAGACACATGCCATGGCGGAGGCATGACTGCAAAGTCATACATCACTGTCTCAGTGATGTATGGCTTTGCAGCCAGACAACAACACTCTGCACTGTGTCACAATAGTAGGTCATGGGGAATGCAAGTCCTGGAGCTGCACAAGTGCACATGTACATCCCCCCACAACACATCCTCTTAACCCTCATCTGTCCAGGTCATACCTATTGGACATATGGGAGACCTGTGACACTACCCTCTGAACCTGAGCCCCTCACACTCTGCTGTGCATGGGGAACAGCTGCCTGAACTTCACATTTACATACCCCAGTCTGCATGGGCAGCTGATCAGACACCTATGTGTCACACAAGTATCGTCTCCTATGGTCACATCTCCAGTGGCATGCTGAGCCCCTACCAAGAAACTCCACAGCAGTCCTGGCGACTAATCTACAGCACACTGACACAGAGGCAGACACCTGAGGGGTCAAATCACTGTGCACAATGTGTCCGCTGATACACAGGAGTGGGAGTACAGAGTGTATTGTATGGCCTGGAGTAGGCATGACTGTCCAGCCCCACATGAATGAGGGATGAGCCCTGGACTGTAGGCAGCTGGCTAAGTATGTGTGACACACGTCATATACATACTCCTGGGGCCCAAACATTGTTCCCACCCGCAGCATGGGTGTGTGCCAGATACCCCAGCCACATGTGGTGGATCAGCTCAGCAATTGGACCACAGATCAAAGTAACACGCTGAATACATGTCAGAATACAGGCATTGTGTAAGCAATGGACCCACCCATGATGCCCACCACAGAGTCAGGGAAACAGATGCTGTCTCCCACCTTGAGTCAAGCAAACTGCAAGGACACAGTCCTAAGTGACAGAATTCCCTGCATGTAAGGGCCACACCTGGGTATCAGATGAGGAGTGGGCAGTGCACAATAGAGGGACATGGCTCCTGGACAACATGACTGCTGTACTGTGGCAGTTTAACCAGGCCCGAGGAGGGCACATAGCATGTTAGACAGAGTACACAGTGCAGTCTTTGACTCACCCCCTCCTTGCTGCTCTCTGGCCTTCAGCTGCCCATCCAGGTCTGGAAAGACCACCGCCAGGATCCTGAGCATGTGGGGGGTCAGGGTCCGTGTTCCGCCCCTCCTGCGAGGAGGCGACAGCTTCAGCTGGACCCGTGCAATCCTCCGGGTCCAGCCCCGAAGGTCCTGCCACCTCTTTTGGCAGTTGCGGATCCGGCGCTTGTAGACCCCCACGGACCGGACAGCCCGGACGATGTCCTTCCATATCTCATGCTTCCGATGGGCAGAAGCCTGTCAGGATGACAAAGTGATAAGGCCATTACTACACATGCAACATATCCGTGCATGACACAGTTGCATATACATGTCGCAATCACAGGGGCACATGGTGTACACAGGCAGTGCACGGCTGCCCATGGACAGTTTTCCAGAAGTCACTACATGGTATCATTGCATGGGGAGTAAAACCCTGTTCAGAAGCACTGTCACTGCACCATACCTGTCCAGTGCAAGTCACCACACACTATGGGGGGTGACAACTACTCAGTGAGCCTGCTAGCCAGTGGCGTGCTGACTCTCAGCCTTGCTAGTCAGACAAAATGCACATTCAGAAAGGCAGTGCACAGAACACTCACCTGCTCCCCTGGTGTCCCATACAGCTTGCTGTACTGTGGAAGTAGGCTGTCCAGCAGGGCCTAGTTCTCCTCAAGGCTGAAGGCTGGGGCTCTCTCCACAGTACGTGCCATTGCAGGGTCCAGAGGGGCAGAGACAGCAGCAGTGCAGTGGCAGATGTCGTCCTGGAGCATGTAGTGCAGGCAAGTGGGCTCTCAGGGGAACAGGCAGCAATATATATGTGCTGGAGAGGCAGATACTGTCCCTTGTGTCCAAAGTGATAGGTCCAAGTCGTTTGCATCTTCTGAATCTGGCCAATCCATGGAATAGCAGCACCAAAACACGCCCACAGCATCCTTCAAAACTTCAACTTCATGACATACATGATTTTGCAACATTGTTGTGGGTGACCAACTGATTTTCCAGCAACCGACTCGTTCGAAATTCGAAAACGCGTCCGTTGCCAGGCAAGCCCATTGTCAATGGGTGCGCACCGATCGGTCCATTGCGGTACAACGCGCACAGGGGTACAACGCGTACCCGCACACATTGAAAGCAATGGGCCGGCCGGAGGCACCGATCGGTCCATTGCAGTTCAACGCGCACTGGGGTACAACGCGTACCCGCACACATTGAAAGCAATGGGCCGGCCGGAGGCACCGATCGGTCCATTGCAGTTCAACGCGCACAGGGGTACAACGCGTACCCGCACACATTGAAAGCAATGGGCCGGCCGGAGGCACCGATCGGTCCATTGCAGTTCAACGCGCACTGGGGTACAACGCGTACCCGCACACATTGAAAGCAATGGGCCGGCCGGAGGCACCGATCGGTCCATTGCAGTTCAACGCGCACTGGGGTACAACGCGTACCCGCACACATTGAAAGCAATGGGCCGGCCGGAGGCACCGATCGGTCCATTGCAGTTCAACGCGCACAGGGGTACAACGCGTACCCGCACACATTGAAAGCAATGGGCCGGCCGGAGGCACCGATCGGTCCATTGCAGTTCAACGCGCACTGGGGTACAACGCGTACCCGCACACATTGAAAGCAATGGGCCGGCCGGAGGCACCGATCGGTCCATTGCAGTTCAACGCGCACAGGGGTACAACGCGTACCCGCACACATTGAAAGCAATGGGCCGGCCGGAGGCACCGATCGGTCCATTGCAGTTCAACGCGCACTGGGGTACAACGCGTACCCGCACACATTGAAAGCAATGGGCCGGCCGGAGGCACCGATCGGTCCATTGCAGTTCAACGCGCACAGGGGTACAACGCGTACCCGCACACATTGAAAGCAATGGGCCGGCCGGAGGCACCGATCGGTCCATTGCAGTTCAACGCGCACAGGGGTACAACGCGTACCCGCACACATTGAATGCAATGGGCCGGCCGGAGGCACCGATCGGTCCATTGCAGTTCAACGCGCACAGGGGTACAACGCGTACCCGCACACATTGAAAGCAATGGGCCGGCCGGAGGCACCGATCGGTCCATTGCAGTTCAACGCGCACAGGGGTACAACGCGTACCCGCACACATTGAAAGCAATGGGCCGGCCGGAGGCACCGATCGGTCCATTGCAGTTCAACGCGCACAGGGGTACAACGCGTACCCGCACACATTGAAAGCAATGGGCCGGCCGGAGGCACCGATCGGTCCATTGCAGTTCAACGCGCACAGGGGTACAACGCGTACCCGCACACATTGAATGCAATGGGCCGGCCGGAGGCACCGATCGGTCCATTGCAGTTCAACGCGCACAGGGGTACAACGCGTACCCGCACACATTGAAAGCAATGGGCCGGCCGGAGGCACCGATGGGTCCATTGCAGTTCAACGCGCACAGGGGTACAACGCGTACCCGCACACATTGAAAGCAATGGGCCGGCCGGAGGCACCGATCGGTCCATTGCGGTTCAACGCATCACTGTATATGTGACTGGCATAGGTCAGCATGCCTGTCTCAGATGGACATATGCCAGCCACAGATAGCTCCCAGGGAGTGAGGGGCACACCTACATCACGACAGCCTGTCCAAACCTTATCATAAGGCATGTAAGGCTGCATTTCCTATTGTGTGTATGTTGGTGTACATGTTGTCCTGTGGGTGTCACCTGTGGGCAGCCACCCCCAGGCTGTGCACGTGTTCATGGGGACAGGATCCTGGGTGTTACGTGTACGTGACCACTGTGATGTGCAACTGTTCATATCTGTGCATGTGTCATGGTCACATTTCACAGTGGTGTTTGTGTATGTCATGTCACATACCCCGTGAGTCCCATGTGGGACGGTATGTTTGAGCCAGGGTGTCCCAGTGGCACAATAGTGATGGCCCTCCACAGTCTTTGTGCATGTAGTGTTTTCAATGTCTCTGATTTCATGTGCACAATGGGAGACAGTCTCCACATCCACGTTGTGTGTGCATGGACTCTGATGTTGTGCGTGTGTGTCACAGATGTCCATGTCTGTCCTGCCATGGCAAGTGTGGCCACTACCTGTGGGGGTCATGTTTGTTTTGCTGTGGTGTACACATGATACTCCAGGTGATGCCAGTGTCCATGTGGCATTACAGGGTCCCTGGGAATGTGCCTGTCGTTGAGCTGTGGTGCCTGGGGCACATCTGTCCTCACATGTCACTGTGGGGGGTGACTGTGACACAGCATCATGATATCCAATGGGCCAACCTGGGACAAATTGATGCCACCTGTAGGACCGTGTTGACAGATGTTGGCCATGTATGTACCATACATGTCGTTCCGGTACTGCACACTTCATGTAGTTGTGCCTCATGATGATGTATGTTGGGATCTTGAGTGTGTTCAATGCCGCATATGTGGGGTGACTGACGATCTTGCTTACTTCTCCTCTGCACTGCAGGGCTCCTGCTGTCCATCGGCCATTCCCAGACCTGGCAACGATGGTGGAACGGGACAGCATCCGACGGTACCGCTTCACCAGGCAGCTGATTGAGGATTTGGCAGTGCAGTTGTCCCCACATTTGCAGCCTGGCCGGCCGTATCCTACAGCGCTGACCCCCAAGGTGAAGGTGATGGCAGCCCTACACTTCTTTGCCACCGGTACCTTCCAACATACTGTGGCGTCTGCTGGTGGGATGTCACAGACCATGTTCAGCCGTGTGCTCCGCGATGTTTTGGCGGCAATGTTGCTCTTCCTGAACCGGTACATCTATTTCCCTAGACTGCGACGACTCACTGACGTGAAGAGTGACTTTTATGCCCTGGGGAGGATGCCGCATGTCATTGGCTCCATTGATGGGACACATGTGGCTTTGGTACCACCACAGGCCCAGGAGCAGGCCTACAGGAACCGCAAGCACTACCACTCGGTCAATGCACTGGTGGTGTGTCTTGCAGACATGACCATCACACACGTGTGTGCCCGTTTCCCTGGTTCAGCACACGATGCCTTTGTGATGAGGAGTAGTCGCATCCCCAGGATGATGGCACAGATGCAGAACCAGCGTGCCTGGCTTGTCGGTGTGTACTGACTTTGTGCCATTGTGTGTGATCTGATATGTAGTATTCCGCCCACTTTTCCAAGTCAGCTGATGTGCACTTGTCTGTCCGTAGGTGACTCGGGATACCCCAACATGCCGTGGTTGCTGACACCCCTCAGGAACCCTGTGACACCTGCCCAGATGCGCTACAATGAGGCACATGGTCGGACCAGGAGAGTGATTGAGCGGACCTTTGGTCTCCTGAAGAGCCGCTTCCGCTGCCTGGACAAGACCGGAGGGTCCCTCCCATATGCCCCTGCGAAAGTGTGCAAGATTATCATCGTCTGCTGCATGCTACACAACCTGGCAGTGCGGAAGGAGTTGCCTCTCATCCAGGATGACGATAACCAACATCCGCCACCTGTGGAGGATCCTGGCCTGGACCACGATGCCAGTGACGATGATGATGATGATGATGGTGATGGTGATGTCCGCACACAGCTCATCACCAACTTCTTTAGCTGAATGTGAGTATCCTGAGGTGTCATGTGAATGATGTGAGTTGGCATGATGTGTGGGTGGTGCTCTGGTGCTGTTGGAGTGTGTCCATGGGCTACTTGACAGGATGTGTGTTGCGATGTGTGGTGACAGGTGGGCTGTACTCCCCAACAGTGTTGACATGCTAACTTGGTTCTGGGTGGGTATCTTGTAACATGTATTGTGCATGAGTTTTGCTGATCTGTCCTGTACTGCATTGCTTTTGACTGTGTGTCATTTCTGTCCTTCACAGGGTACTTTCAGATTTGTTTGGTCAACTGTGTCCACCGACGACGTGATTGCACATCCAGGCTGGTAGCTGTTGTGTCCCTACAGGTGATGTGCGCCACACCCATGGACTTCCTTCCGTCTACAGTTGTTGACTGTGTGCCCGCTACCAGGTGGGGTTACCTTGCATCTGTAGTGGTTACGGCATGTTGCTACTGTGTAATGAACCTGTGCTTCACTTAGTGATGTGCGTTGTCTGTGGTCACACATTTGACTGCCATTTGCTTACTGCACCTGTGGGCTACTTGACTACAACTGGGAATGGGTGTGGTGTCTGTGCATTGCACCGTCTTCCCTGGCAACATCAGTGTAGGCAATGAGTCAGATGGCCTAGGTGTGTATGTGTTGTGTACCCCTGGTGGTGTGTCTCCCTCATATGTGTCACGTTGCCTGTACTCACATGCCTGTGTTGTCCTTGCTGTTGCAGTTCGCATACACAGTGTAATTTTGCAGTTCATCATCCCCATAACAGCACCCACGTTGGAATCACGACAGAGGCAATTATGGTGTATTAGTGTGTTTATTGTGATACATCTGTGTTAATAGTGCATAGGATGGGTTGTGCTGTACATGAATCTTGCAATCCCAAGTTCCTAGGTGAATTGAAAGTCCAGGTAGACAGGATCCCCAGTATCGGGGCCACAGTTGTCTGACACATTGTTCCAACTTGTACTCCCCATGCAATGTGTGGGAGTAGTGTTGCCATCAACAGGGTGAACAGTCTGTGCACAAAGGCGAAAATCCAGAACAGGTTCAGGCTTCCTGGGAGTTGCGCTTGGCCATCAGCCTCTCACTTTCCCCTCCTCGGACGACCCCTCTTCTTGGGGGGGCCCTCAAGTGCAGGCTGCTGCGGTGCAGGGGACTCTCCGCCAGAGTCCTCCTCCCTCCCTGTGGCAGTTGCAGTTTGTTCGGTACCAGATGTTGTTGGCACACAGGGAGGTGTGGACTGGTTGCTGTTCATCTGGCGGAGGCATTGTAAAATGTCCCTGTGCACCGCCGTCATCTCATGTAGTACATCCCACTTGGACTCCACGCGGGACATGTGGGAGTCCACACGTGACATGTGTGACTCCACGTGGGACATGTGGGAGTCCAAGCGGGCATGATGGGCAGCCTGCTGCTGTTTGATGTCTCTGAGGAGCCCCACTACCTGGCTGAGCTCTCCGGTGCTGGACTGGTACGCATCAGCTATGCGTACCAGTTGTGGGTCTTCATGCACACCAGCAACGTCTGCAAGCAGCGACCTCTGTCTCCCACCCCTCCCACCACCCCTGCTGACATGTGCAGTGTGTGCAGTTGCACGCACAGATAACCCTGGTCCACCTTGGGGGTTGGTGGTGGTGGTGGTGTCCATGGCCCCAGGTTGGTCCAGGGTCACTGCGCTGGTGTTGCTCCTTATTCCGTCCATGTCGGCAGGGATGGTATTCGTGGTGACAGTCGTTGGAGGGGTGGGTGCAGGGGGTGCAGCTGGTGGACCTGCTGGTGCTGCAGCTGGTGGTCCTGCTGGTGCAGCATGTTGACTTGCACCGGATGTGCCAGGTTGTTCATCGTCCGAGGAGGACAGAGGCTGTACGACGCCAGTGAGCTCGGCATCCTCTTGAGCCTGGGACTGGGACTCCTCAGCGTCTGCTGCTGTGTCCCTATCATCACCTGTTTTTGGGAGACACAAACAATGTATGTCATGTTTCTGCAGGCATCAGTGGTTGACACACCTGACAGTTGTGACTGTGCCTCGGGGTGCGGGCCTGTACATTGTATTGTCCTAAGTCGTCACAGTCAGGGGTTGATATTGGTGTGGCACATTGTCCTGCATTATTTGGGCATTTCTATGTATTCTCTGGGGTGTGAACATGGTCTGCATTGATTGTGTTTGGTTGACAGCCAGACCTCCTTCCCACCCACCCACCCAGCCAGTCAGTTATCCCACCATGGAACGTGCTTGCATTGCAGGGAGTGTAAGTTGTCTCTCAGGATGTCAGTCAGTGGTGTCCTGCTGTTTGTTGGTGCACAGTTGGCAGCAGGGCCTTGTGCTCCCCACAGCAGTAGCCAGTGTCAGCCATCTTGTGAGTCCTTCTCCACTCCCTGTGATGTGAGCATGGTTCAGGGTGGTGTTGATGGGACAGTTGTGGGGGTGAGCTATGTCTGTGACTACGACTCCCATCATGCTATTGCCTCCACCCCCTTCCCAGCATGCCCATGCTTCCTTCCTTTTGACTCTGCTTCCCTGTGGGGTGGGCTGGCTGTGCTGACAGGATGGCTGGGAGTGTTGTCCTGGCAGTTGTTTGGCTAAGAGTCCCAAGAGTGTCCCTGTGCTTCACACAACATAACCCAGGGTGGTGGTGCTTTGTGGGATCTTGTGTTAGGATGGAGGGCATTGCATTCTACCAGGTGGGTACTGTGGAGTTTGTGTTGGGGGGGGGGGTGAGGGGAGGTGCTGGTGACTATAGTCAGTGCTGCAAGTCCCCCTTCCCACCCAGCCAGCCAGATATCCCACCATGGAACGTGCTTGCATTGCAGGGAGTGTAAGTTGTCTCTCAGGATGTCAGTCAGTGGTGTCCTGCTGTTTGTTGGTGCACAGTTGCCAGCAGGGCCTTGTGCTCCCCACAGCAGTAGCCAGTGTCAGCCATCTTGTGAGTCCTTCTCCACTCCCTGTGATGTGAGCATGGTTCAGGGTGGTGTTGATGGGACAGTTGTGGGGGTGAGCTATGTCTGTGACTACGACTCCCATCATGCTATTGCCTCCACCCCCTTCCCAGCATGCCCATGCTTCCTTCCTTTTGACTCTGCTTCCCTGTGGGGTGGGCTGGCTGTGCTGACAGGATGGCTGGGAGTGTTGTCCTGGCAGTTGTTTGGCTAAGAGTCCCAAGAGTGTCCCTGTGCTTCACACAACATAACCCAGGGTGGTGGTGCTTTGTGGGATCTTGTGTTAGGATGGAGGGCATTGCATTCTACCAGGTGGGTACTGTGGAGTTTGTGTTGGGGGGGGGTGAGGGGAGGTGCTGGTGACTATAGTCAGTGCTGCAAGTCCCCCTTCCCACCCAGCCAGCCAGATATCCCACCATGGAACGTGCTTGCATTGCAGGGAGTGTAAGTTGTCTCTCAGGATGTCAGTCAGTGGTGTCCTGCTGTTTGTTGGTGCACAGTTGGCAGCAGGGCCTTGTGCTCCCCACAGCAGTAGCCAGTGTCAGCCATCTTGTGAGTCCTTCTCCACTCCCTGTGATGTGAGCATGGTTCAGGGTGGTGTTGATGGGACAGTTGTGGGGGTGAGCTATGTCTGTGACTACGACTCCCATCATGCTATTGCCTCCACCCCCCTTCCCAGCATGCCCATGCTTCCTTCCTTTTGACTCTGCTTCCCTGTGGGGTGGGCTGGCTGTGCTGACAGGATGGCTGGGAGTGTTGTCCTGGCAGTTGTTTGGCTAAGAGTCCCAAGAGTGTCCCTGTGCTTCACACAACATAACCCAGGGTGGTGGTGCTTTGTGGGATCTTGTGTTAGGATGGAGGGCATTGCATTCTACCAGGTGGGTACTGTGGAGTTTGTGTTGGGGGGGTGAGGGGAGGTGCTGGTGACTATAGTCAGTGCTGCAAGTCCCCCTTCCCACCCAGCCAGCCAGATATCCCACCATGGAACGTGCTTGCATTGCAGGGAGTGTAAGTTGTCTCTCAGGATGTCAGTCAGTGGTGTCCTGCTGTTTGTTGGTGCACAGTTGGCAGCAGGGCCTTGTGCTCCCCACAGCAGTAGCCAGTGTCAGCCATCTTGTGAGTCCTTCTCCACTCCCTGTGATGTGAGCATGGTTCAGGGTGGTGTTGATGGGACAGTTGTGGGGGGGGCAATATGTGTGACCTCGACTCCCATGATGCTATTGGCTACACTGACTTGGCCAGCATACACAGAATTCCTTCCTTTGAGTGGTCTTCACTGTGTGTTGGTGTTGTTGTGGTGGCTACATGTGTGGATGTGTGTGTTAGTTCTATTTGTGCCACTGCATAGCTGTAGTTGTGGTTGTGTTTGTACATGTGTTGGCACAGTTGGATGTGACTTTTTTGATGGCATGTGTTGTGTTTATCTGACTGACATACACATTTTGGGATGATTCTGTTCTAGTTGCTGTGTAATTGCTATGAGTGCATGGTTTGACTCTCCCCTTGACAGTGATGTGTGTGTTTTGTGGCAGTATATTGTATACATTTGTTGTGTACTCACCAGGCTCTGGGATGTCCTCTAGTCCATATACGCTCACTGGCGGAAGGATGGCCCGCACCTTCTCCTCCCAGGGCCTGAGGTATATTGGCTTGGCAGGAGGGCCACTGCCGGTGTGTTGGCTGTTGATGTAGTCTTTCTTCAGCATGTCCCGTACCCTCCTGCGCACGTCATACCACCTGTTCTGGATGTCCGTCTTTGTGCGCCGACATGGTGATTGTGCGTTCACCCTGTTGATGATCCTCTCCCACATCTTGGTTTTCTGCGACATGGGGGTCTGTTGGACCAGAGTGCCAAACAGCTGTGGCTCCACCCTGAGGATCTCGTCTACCATGACTTCCAATTCACTATCTAGGAACTTGGGATTCTTCTTGGGGGGCATGGTGATGGGTGGTGATGGTGGGTGATGTGTGTGTTGGTGTGCAGGTGAGGGTGTGTGGGTGTGTGTTGTGCTGGGTGTATGTGAGGTAGGTATTTGTTGGTGTGTTGATGGTGTGTGGCTTGTGTGATGGATGAGCTGTGGGTGTGTGGTTGCTTTCTCTTGGGTGCTGGCAGTGAAATGGCATTTGCAAAGGCTCATGGTAGTGATTTGTGTCCTTTATATAGGTGGAGTTGTGGGTGTGTCTTTGTTCTCTGTCCCCACCCCCCCAGTATTTATTGGCTTGGTAATTGCTTGTTTGGCCTTTTTTTGGTTGATTTTTCCTTTGTGCTGTTTGTGTATGTTGAAACGTTCTTGTGACCGAGTCGGACCCTGCATTGGTCTCGTACGGTGTTTTCCGTTTCGTTCACGCTGTGTTTGTGCAGTTTTCTATGCTGCGTACGCGTCGGTCGCGGTGTATTGTGTTGCTTCGGCTCGGTTTTGTATGCGTGTCGGTCGTACGGCTTGTCCTCCGTCCGACTCGGTCGTGTTTTTCGCGCCTTGCATCGTACTTTGCGGTTTGGAGTTGGCGGGTACGATTCGGTCGGATTTGTTCCGGGTGCGTGTCGGTCGGTTGGATTCGCGTGTTTTTCCGGCCGGATTGCTATTTTCCGAGCGGCTCGGTCGGTCGGCTTGGTTTCCTAACGTGTCGGTCGGATTTATCGCGGCTTGCATCGTACTTGGCGTGTCGGGCGCCACTGGTACGTGTCGGTCGGTAATTTTTCCGGCTCCGTGTCGGTCGGTGCTTTTTCCGGCCCGAATCGGAATCGACCCCACAGTTGCAAACTTAACATTTCTGTCTGCGGAGTATTGTGTTCCTGTGAGAAGAAGAGTGATCCTGTTCCCATGGGAGCAACAAAAGCTGATTGGCTGACAGGAGACGGAAGAAGCAACATGTTGCAAAAGCTTCATAATGTGTTGTCTATAATAGTACGTGTTCCTAGAGTAGGTTACCAATTTTTTACCCACTTCCATTTGCCCTTATTCAACGTTGTTTTGAGACTTTATTGAGTTTCAAGAAATTCTCTTTATGGGAAGTTCTGCTTTGATAGATTTTTTATTTATTGAACTGCTTTATATGCCAAAGCTTTGTGTTTAAAATCTCACTCTTTCGAACTAGAACCCTGTATGGGTTCTGATTGGCATCATTCTCTCCTGACTCCTAGAATAGGGATTTTTCTTTCCTTTATGGAACATGCATAATGCATTTTATTATGATCATTTGACTGAATAATACTTGATTATCGATTTCTATTCATATTTGATTATTGAGATGAATAAGAATTTCCTTGTGATCTAACAAGAATGATTTACACAATTTTTGGATAATAAAACTCTTTAACTCATAACAAAGTCTCATTATTGACTGCAAATAAATTAGAAATTGTGATTATAAATTATGTGATGTACAGCTCCTGACCCTACAACAACAGCAAAGGTTCATTGCAGCAACAATAAGAGCAGAAATTAGCCTGTGTGGTGGTACACCGAGATTCTCAACTGGGATCTGATTCCCGCTCCAGCAATATCATGCACTAAAGTGAATAATTTAAGCAAGTGTAGGGCGCCAGAGACTGTAGGAGCTAACAGCCCAGGGTTGTATGAGCGAATATTGACCACAAAAATGTCGCAGAAAAATAGGACCAATATATATGCTTTACTTGAAAAGTACTATAATATTGACTCCATAAATACCATGGACAAAATATAGACATTATATAGGTAAATGTATCTATTCAAATATATTTAGCCTTAATTTAACAAGAAAAAGTTCAATTATTTTTTTAAGCAACGTATTACTTTAAAAAAAAGAATTTTATAGCATGAAAATATAAATGGTAATTCAATACCATTTAAAAAATGTATTTCAT
Organism: Calotriton arnoldi; assembly: GCA_963921515.1. Taxonomy (NCBI): domain Eukaryota; kingdom Metazoa; phylum Chordata; class Amphibia; order Caudata; family Salamandridae; genus Calotriton; species Calotriton arnoldi. The sequence goes on from CAWUFW010012053.1 coordinate 371,757, forward strand.
AAAAATACATACACAGTTCAAATGCTTTTAAAAAGGTACAAAAATAGTCAAATTAAATTTTAACTAGAAATTAATTTATTAATACAATAGAGTTAATAAATGCAAGTATATGTATAGTTTTTATTAAATAATGATGGCAATATAATATGTAAAATTATTCTTGTCATTAAAAACATACTATACAATTATTAACAATGCAATAATCAATTTTAAAAATAAGTTACTGAAATAAATATTTGTCAAAGATACACAACAAAACATATAAAATGATTCTAAACGAACAAAACACAATTTAAACAAATAAAATGAAGAAACTAATTTTAAAATCTATACTTTTAAATTAAATGCCCTCAAATATTTCTTAGAAAATACAGAAATAAAAATAGTACCCTAACTACAATACAAAAATATAAAAAATATTAAAAAAAACTAATCAAGTGCATAACAGTAACTAGACTCATTTAAAAAGTGGGAAAAATATACAAACAAAAACAATATTTTGATATTAAAAAATAATCAAAATATTTGTATTTAATTGCTAAATTAAATTAACATATTCCATACATCAATCAAATACCCTGCTTATACATCATTTATTCAAAATAAAACAACTCAGTAGCCCCACATCCTAAATTTAAAATTTAAAACATGACCTAAGCTATGAAACAACAAACAAATAATAAACATTTTGATATATGAACATATCAATTAATTGACATTAAATAATATATATTTTTAAAATATCATCAGTAATCCCCCATCAATTCACACCAACACACATAACATGTTAACATATTAATCCTAAATTAGGAAAATTATTAAACAATTAAACATTGTTATTGTTATGTGGCATTTATAGAGTGCAACAATTACCCCTCAAGGGGCATCTCAGCGCTAAACATATAAATAACATTAAAATATTTAATACAATTATCAACTTAATCAATCTGCATTCATTTAAAAAAAACACCCAACCAATATCTCAATAAACCCAAAAACCCAAAATAAATATGTAAAATAAAATGTATTAAATATTTAAACAAATAAATAACAAAAATAGTTCATTTCAAAATTAACAAATGAATGCAATAAAATTAATTCATATAAGTAAAATAACACTATCCACCCACACCCCCAACAACCCAGCATATCAGAAACATATACATTGCAATAATAATTGGAAAAAAAAAAGAAAACGTATAATAAAATAGAAACATAAAAAATACAATAAAACACCACATCTAAACTTAATAAAGTACACAATAATTTTCAATATTGCTTACCTTTCACATTTTGACCATCAAATATGGTCAGCCAACATTTTTGATTCAATATTTATGTGGAATGCCCAGCCTGGGGTGTGGGGGGCAGGGGGCCTGTCCAAATGTCTGGACCTGAGACAACCACTACTCTATTCTTTCAGAGGTCATCATTATGCCTTTGATGAGCTAATATGTGATGTCACCAATGACGTTGTCAATAATGCCCTTTGCGATGCCATCTGTCAGAGATTAAAAGTAAGAGCAGTGTACATGCACAACTCTGTACATGCACAATGGGCGCTCACAAATGGTTTTTCTCTCAATGTTCACAAACATTGGGAGGAATAAAATAAAAGAAAAAACAGAAGCTGCATGGCAGAATAGCTGATACTCCTCTATTCACAAGTGAGTTGATAAGCTCACACACTTATGAACATCCCTGCCCAGCCTTTTTTGACAAGTTGGCAAAAGATACAAAATACAAGGCCCTTCTCTACTGACCCTCACTGGATTGGAGTAAGAAGGCTCATCACAACCAGCAATTGGCTCAAGGATGGGTTGTTATGCCATTCTCCTAAGAGCCGTACAAGGTTCCGAGGAGTGGGTGACCTGCCACCCCCTTGCACCTTGTTCCTAATCGGGAACAGGGCCCAGGAGTGGATGCCATCTAACCCACTCCTGAACCTTGGTACCAACTGAAAATAGGTCTCCCAGGAGCAGGTGCAACTTGTCACAACACTTCTGTGACAAAAAACATTGCGGGCAGATTTATCAAAATGTCACGCAACGCAGCACAGCAAGACACCTTGATACTCTGCATTGCGTGACAGGTAGAGAGCAGGAATGCACAATATTTATTATTATAGGACACATTCCTGTCCTCTCCTTGTGCTGGCGAATTGTGCTGCCTAGTGCCAATGCAGGCACCCTTGCACCATGGTTCAAGGGTGCCTGCGTTGCAGGCAGGATCATTTTTGTGCAGTAATGGACAACTTCTTGCACAAAAACAATCCACTGAGGCCTTTTCCTCTTTCTACGTGTGCTGCAGAATGCAGCACATGTAGAAAGAGATACAAATAAGCAGAAATAAACATATGTCTCTTCATTATGCCTACCCTGAGAAGGCATATCATTTTGACACATTCCCAGGCCTGCCACTCATGGTAAATCATGCACCAAAATCCATGGTTGGATACATGGGAACACCCATGCTCTAACCATGGAATGCCTCCCTGTAGAATAATAATGCAAGGTGGTGACTTGCGCTGTCTTGCGTTACTCCAGATTTACCAAGCCACGCATGGCCAGGCAAGGTGGTCTTGCATGGCTTGGTAAATCTCATTGTAGGTTTTGCATCACCTTGCGCCCACTTGCTTGGCGCAATACAGACGCAAAACCTTTGATTAATCTGCCTCCCTCATGTGTGTACCTGCTCCATCATGCTATGCCCAATTGGGAACATAGTGCAGAGGGAGGTAACGTGTTCCTCTGTGCCCCACACAGTCTTGCTTGACCAGCATTCAATCAACAACAGAGCTGATTCACAGCCTAGCATGGTGAGCCACTTCAGAAGCAGCATTCCTGTGGAGTATGAGATCACCAAAATAATCCAAACAATCACACTGATTTATTCAAACACTGTAGCCTTGAAAGACAACATCAAACAAAACAAAACAAATCCTCTACACTACATAATGTAGTCCCAACCAATCAAAAGAACTGTGGCACAATAGAGCTCTGGCTGATGTACAATGTAACTACCACAGATTTAAATGCCAATGCCTCATGTTGCTAACTAAAATTGACAGTTCCCTCCAAGAAGCACAGCAGAACTTTCACAAAGCTGTCATTAAAGAAACAATCATTGGCAAAGCAAATAGGGCTTATCCATGGAGCAGAGCTATTGGTTTTGCACATACTACCTTGCTGTGGCACTGTGCGTGCTTTATTAATAATTTAGCATTACAAAATAGCAACTGGCCATATTGGAATGGTAAATAAATAAAGCATAAAAGGAACACATTTTGGAATGATCAGGATGGCTACCAATTTCTATACATACAGGCTAACGCACTTGTGGCCTTCATTGAAATTGATCATACTTTATTAATAGTTTTACCATTCCAAGTTGGCAAACAGCTATTTTTCAACAGTAAATTAAAAAATAAAATCATGCACAGGGTGCCAGACCATGCAAAGAAGTGAGTGACCTGGTAGCAGTGCACAGCTGTTACCTCACAAAAAAAAACTTTTTTTAATAGGCATGGGACTGAAGCAGATTCGGAAGAGAGTGTGAGATGAGGAGTTAAAAGGCAAGGAAGGGGACAGCGGGAAGGGGAGAGATGAGAGAGAATTGGATGGAAGGAACTAAAGTTGATGGTGGAGAGAAAGGGCAAGAAATTAGGAAGTGGGATTTGGAGGGGCAGAAGAGAACTGGACAAGGGAGTATCCATGAAACTGCATTCACTGCACATTCCTTTACATAAATGGTATTGTTAAAACCAGATCTTTATTCTTGTAGGTCTGCTCTCAACAAGCAACAAAAGAAAAAAATAAGAACAAAAATGCCGTTCCATAAAAAGTGGTAATTATGACAGAACTATGCATTCACAGAAAAGCAATACAATTCCATTGTCTGATAAACATAAAACAAAAAATAGCCCCCTCAGATTAAACGTGGAACGATACAACACATTTCACTAGCAGTGATGTGAAGTGACAATGCTCCAGTGGCAAGTCAAACAAAAGAAGAGGACAGAAAGCCTTTGAATAAGGAGCATTAACTTGAAAGGGACAGAGGTAAAGTCTGCCTATTCATAGTTCAGTTTAAGGGTAGACCTCAGGAGAGGAAATCCTATGCTCCTCAGGCTCAGACCGGGAAGACTGGCTCCACACCCCAGAACCAGTTTGGAATAGACACAGGGGAGGGGACTGCTCTTTTCCCTAAGCACGCCAATAAGTGGACACAAGAGCTTTGCACAAATCCGCCATCTTGGCTTTTAGAAGTACGGTGCACTGTTGGCTGCTGGTAGTTGGGCAAACAGGAACTACTGAAAAAATGTGTAGGATTACCCCTGGGAACTTTTATCCCATTGGTTGGGGAGAGGCTAGGAGTCAACTCCTCCCACTCACTAGTGCAAACCTGAGGAACCCACGTCAGAGCGGGAAGATAAGAAGAGGACTGAACCCTGCTTGCTGTAACCTGAGTGGAGCTCTGAAGGGCTGAATTTGCTCCCTCCTGTACACAGGACAAAGAAGTAGATTGCAAGGATCAGTGAGCTAACCTCATATGTGCCTACAGGAACACAAATAGCTAAAAAAAAAACACTTTTTCCTGGATTCCCAGTTTCCCAGTCCCAACTCGACCTGCACTGGACCCTGCTCCCGGACTTTGCTGTATCAGGGCCTAAAGTCTAAACAGCCTTCACTGAAGCCTTGGAGCCGTAGGGGATGAATTGATGAAAAAGGGGCTTACCCCTGCAAAGTTTTAGGACTTGCAAAAAGTCTCACTTCCAGCTGCCAGAAGACAGGGACTAACCACCAGAGCCAATCAGATGAAGGCTCAAATTTGCTGGGCTGAAGAAACAGGTTTGTCTGGCTTGGAGCGTCTCCACACCAGCAAATCCATTTTAGCAGACCCTAGGCCAGAACATATCTAGCCTCATGGAGCCCTCATTGGTACAGCCTGTTGCCTTGCCCCTGTAGAAGAAAAGGACTTCTATTTTAGAGACTGAGTCCCAACGAATAAAACTCTTGACTGGTCGAAGGTATGAAAGTATCCAGGAGATGGCTGGATGTCAGGGGGCGGGAAGATCTAATTTCTCCTGGACTGGGCTTTTTCTGTCTAAACCAATGGCTTCTGTGGCACCTTGTCCAATGGCTATCTGACTTTGCATCAACTTTTCAGATACCAGCCTGCTGCCCAGCTTCACAGGAAGAATTTCTCCTCCATTTTGCAGAATAAGTCCAAAGGTTAGATCCTTGACCAGTCCGCTCGGTTTGATGTATCCGACCACGGGATCCATTGCAATTTGCCTCAAAGTACACCTAGGTCCTGGTCTACCATGACCCTAAACTATAACTGTCAGCTAGTGCTTTTTAGCGCTATTTACACATACATTTTTCAAAATTAATTTCTCTGGTCCTCCTTTTTGGATTTTTGTTTAAGTCTCATTTTGTTTAATTACTTTTACTCTATTTTTCTAATTCTGTTTGGGTTTTTTTTTTGTTTGGTGTTTTCAGTCTTATGGTACTGTATACATACTTAACACATTGTCCTGAGTTAAACCTGTCAGCTCTGTGCCACAGCTAGCAGGGTGTTGAGCTTTTGTTTATTTAGTGACCTTTAGGGTTCAATTTTAGCTTCCTGTCGAGAGTTGGGACTGTGACCATTCTCATCTGAACAGATTGTATGTTCTCTAAATTTTTGTAAACAAGCAGGGAGGAATGGAATCTCAAACACTGTCAAAGGAGGCCCAATGGTTATGGAAATGGTCAATCCATCACCAGATATGTTTGAGACCAGAGCATGTACCAGGAGTTGACAACAAATGTGTAGACACTCTCAGTTGGACAATGACGAAGGGTTATGAGTGAGAACTCAACAAGAGACTATTGGAAAAAGTGTTCAGAGTCTATGGAAAACTCCAGCTACATCACTTCACAATGCATACCAAGAAAAAATGTCCATCGCACACAAGATGAACTCTCCAGAAAGAGTCATGGTGGAATGTATTTTCAATAGCATAGCCCAGGACCTTTTCTTACACTCTTCTATCACTTCCCCATGTCCTGATAGTCATGGCAAAGTTGAACCAGGGCCCTTTTTGATACTGATATATCAGCATGGCTTCCTCTGCATTGGTTCACAAACCTTCCTATTCACTGAGATTCAGGCCTGACCCCAGGGACCAATCTTTGCAATTTTCATCCAATCTCCACCATTCCTACACTGGCAAAACTCCTGGAGAAATGCATTCACACCCAACTTTGTAGACATATTGAACAATTGCAACTTCTTGACAAATTCCAATCTGGCTTCAGGCAAGGTCATAGCACATAATCTGCTCTTATTCATATTGTGGATGATGCACTACGTATGCTGGACCAAAATGAATCATGCCTTTTGATCCTACTTGACCTTTCGTCAGCGTTTGACACAGTCAAACATGATACCCTCATCGATCTACTGGAGCACAGGATGGGGTTATCAGGAACGGTGCTTAACTGGTTTTCTTCTTTTCTACACAATAGATCCCAAAGTCTGAAGGTTAATCAGTCCCTGTCCAGCCCCTCTCCGCTCACTCTGGCAGTTCCACTCTCTCACCCACTCTCTTAACCTGTTCATGGAACCTCTAACAGAAATCCTGAGTGTCCAACATCCATTATCACATGTATGCCAATGACACACAACAGGACCTGAAAATCTCCTCCCCAGTGGATATCAGATCTCTCAACTCAGTTCTTCAGGAAACGCAAAGTTGGCTGACACTCCATTATCACATGTATGCCAATGACACACAACAGGACCTGAAAATCTCCTCCCCAGAGGATATCAGATCTCTCAACTCAGTTCTTCAGGAAACGCAAAGTTGGCTGACACTCAATCATCTGAAATTTAATGCTCTCAAAATTGAATTCCTACTCATCGCCCCTGACAAACAGTCCCCAGACATTGCCAAATGGGTGCCCCAACTGACAGCCCTCAACTGCACTCCAAACATCATTGACTCTACGAGCTCACTCGGATTAATACTTGACAGACATCTGAACATGCAGAATCACATCAGTTCTCTCACCAAAGGAACAAACTTCCATTTAAGCATCCTAAGGAAAATAAAAACGTTCCTTCCCCACAACGACCTCAAAACTGCGGTGCAAGCATTAGTGATCTCTAACCTGGATTATGGCAGTGCAACCCTCTGTGGACTTCCGAGAGCGAGGATGGCTCCACTCAAGACGTCTCTCAATTCCCCTGCAAGGCTCATCACAGGCTCCAAACGTTATCATCACATCTCGCCTGAGCTAAAAGCTCTTAATTGGCTCCCGTATGAAGCAAGGATACATCTGAAAATTGCCTGCATGACTCACAGAGCTCTACACTTCAACACCCCACTATATCTTGCACAAAAACTTGAGCTCTCAGGAGGCTCCTGATCCTCTAGAGGCTCCAGCACCCTACTACTTAAACCACAGAAATTCCATGAAATGAAAACGTGCAATCGAGCATTCTCAGGTATTGCACCTAGAATTTGGAACTGCTTACCACCGGAATTAAGACTGAATAAGTCCACAACTTACTTCAAAAGGGAAGTCAAACTGTTTCTGATGAAAACATTTCTGGGCTAGTCCCACAGCCCAGCTGGGAAGGCGCTGCATTACCCTTGTCTCGAGTGTACTACAATGATTGTTATTGTCATTTAGTTTTGCCCTCTCCAGTTCAGCTGTGATATTAACTCTTACTCCCTTATTGAGAAAGTCAAAGGGTTATGCTGAAAGAATTCTTTGGTCAGTCCTTCAATCTCACCCTAGGGTTTGCTCTTTTACTCTTCCCTCCTTTTGAAATGTTCTACTGTTGTGACCGATGTTGTCCTTTTCCGGTCCTTCCTGTGCTATTGTCATTTATATTTCTTGTACCCTTGTAACTATGTAACTACCTTTCTGTGAAGCGCTCTGATACCCCCTGTGGTCTTGTCCGCGCTATATAAAACTCTTTAAATAAATAAATCTTTAAATAAATTAGATTTAATGCACAGATCCCATGGCCCGCCTTCCATAATGACCCTAGATCACTGAAATGGTCAACACGACTCTATGAGGCTCATTACGATGGCGGGCGGATCGCCACCGCCGGCCCAGCGGTGGCGATCCGCCCGCCATCGTAACGTGAATTACCCACCTCCATATTACAATGGCGGTGGGTATCGCAACGGACGGAAAGTCCATCTGCCGCTTTTCCGCCGGTTGGCAATCGTTACTATTGCCGGCCGGGCAGAGCTGGGGCTCATATATGGTGGCGGTGCCTAGCAGGCACCGCCATCCATATTATGATGTTTAGATTTCAATGCCTTTCCATGGCGGCGATGCCGCCATGGAAAGGCTGGCGGGGATTTGCTTTGGGGGCCCGTTGCGGGTCCCTGGGGGGGTGGAGGGGTGCACCTGGGGGGTACCTATGGTACCCCCCTACATGTCCATGCACAAGGTGGCAGGCACCGCACAACATGGCATTTTACCATTGCGGCGGGTGCTGCAGCCAGCAGCACCCGCCGCAATGTTAAAATGCCAGATGCGACCGCCGCGGTGGCGGTCGCATCATGATCACGGGTGCGGGACCGCCGCATGGCAGGCGGGCGGTTCCGTTCCCGCTAGGATGGCGGGCGGACTCAGGTCTGCCCGCCATCCTAATAGGCCCCTAAAATTGGAAAGATTTGCACATAAACGCATCCATAAAATTTGTAGGGACATGTTGGCCAAAACTAAGGTGGGGTCTAACAATGCCACTTACAAATCACAATGGAAAATATTTTGCATTTGGTGGAAATTGAAAGACATTCAAGCATTCTTAATTTTGCTGCAACAACTTCTGTATTTAAAAGGATTGGCACAATCAGGACTCAAACATTGATCCATTAAAGTTTACTTGGAAGCCATTTCGAGATTTTGTCACTCTCCAAACAAACTACCCCTTTGTTTCATCAGGACAGTGAAAAAGTCAAAATTAATTCAGAGCTGTTAATCAAAGCATTTACGCCTGTTCTCCACCCTCCTTCGAAATGGCAACACACTACTATAGCACATCATGAAGAGCCCATTTAAACCAAATCACAAAGCAGATCTGAAGTACCTGGAGTAGTATTCCTGCTGGTAATAATTTGACAAATACAAGCTTTTTAAGTCACAGAACCTAGTCACATAGTGACAAAGTGACATTACGAATCAATCAGCACTTTATTTCTAAAGTGCTTTCCAAATTCCACTTCAATGAGACAGTGGCACTTAAATCATCTTTTCAAGACTCATTTCATTCGGCTGAGGCAGCCTTATACTCTATAAACATTTACAGATGCCAGGCTGGATGTAACAAAATTATTTAGGAAGTATCATCAGCTTTAAGTACTATTTTCACACCCATGACAGGGTCAGGCGCTTTACAAACATGGAATCACCTGATAAGAAGGTGCAATAATCTAGTTCTGCTACTCCAAGGTAGGGCTACAGCTACAAGTACTACTGCAACATTTCATTGCCTGCTAGGGAATCGGACATGATGTACTGTAACACTTTTTTCAATAAGGTGAACTCCTTTAATCTCTCACGGTCTGCTATGTCAAATATTTGCATTATCATACTGCTCACTACTCTGATACAAGCATGTGGATCTATTAAATATTTAGTGCTGGAGAAAAAAAATGGTAATTTACTGTAACTACGATTCTCCAGCTTGGGTACCTTTCATGATTCACATGCGACCCTCACTCCTCCCCAGTCATGACTCCCAATATTTACTTTCTCTTCGCAATTACATTACATACTCTTGCTTAAAATCTGAGGTATTGATATTGGATCAAAGTCATCAGCAAGGCCCCACAAACAAATAAGAGAAATATTCAATGTGTCAGAAGTTACTCAATCAAAAAACTGCAAAAGGTAACTGGTGTCTAGAAGCAACAATGTGGATTCGTTTTTTTAGTCGAAAGAAAGACAAAATCCTTGACTCAGTCCCAAACCACATTCATTGTTTCTGCTACCTATGTATCACTTGTGAAGATCTCGCATATCCCTACAGAACATTGCATAGCTGTCCATCAGTAGTAGTTCTTCGACTCCTCAATGCGGATATCTTAACCCTGCTAAATGCATCTCTACTTAGTGCAGTTGAACTCAGATCCTAGAAATAAGAGGCTATTGCTCCAGTTCTGATGAAAGCGCTGGTGGACCTGAAGATACTTGCAAATTATTACCTAATCTCCAATATAATTTAGCTAAATAAAATTATGAAAAAGTAAGTAACAAATCAGTTCCAACAATATATGGAATTAACGCAGCTCCTTTACTATCCCCATTCAGACATCTAATCATAGAGAGAGACAACATCAGGGAAGAGCTCCTCAGCTCTAATACCCCTTGATGTCTCTGCTTAGAACACAATGGATTGCAACAGACTGCTGAATATGTTAAAGGAGTGGTCATTAGTAACTGGGGTTGCCTTAGGCTGCTCCGATCCCACCTGGAATCCTGACTTTTTGTTGGCCTAGTTAGCACATTAGTCTAGAGTGTATGCTGAGGTCTAGGTCTGTCTGTGGTAAAGCTAAGGTCAAGAACCTGTACTTTGACATGGACCGGTGCACCAAGCATTCCATATTTTATGGCATGAGACTACTGCCCATGTCCTGGGTTGTCAACATAAAGCAGTGGTAAGAGCGTACCAATTTTTGTAGATTAAAAGTATAAGCAACCCTTTTTTCTGTTTTCTGTTTTGGGGGAGAGTGGCCTACCAGCCACATTCTCGTAAAGTGTCACTGAAACGTAACAACCAAACCCTTGCGCTGACATTCCATGTGCGTGTCGAGTGCATGTATGCCTGGTGGATGTGCAGCACATATGGTTGTAAGACTCCGAGTGTGGAGGGAATCCGAGGGCTGGAGCATATGGGATTCATTTTGGATGGCCTCTGGATTAGCATGGCACAAAACGGAGTATGGAGGAAATACTTCCCAGATAGTGAATGTGTAGAGTCAGCATTCCTGAAGATCTAGAGTGGAGAACCAGACACGAAAGTGAGGGATGATGAAGAAAAGGCTGCCCATAAAAATTATTTGAGGACCTTTTAAGCAGGTGAGTGTTTTTACTGAGCCCAGCAAATTGATGGGTGGTGATAGAGAGCGGGTGAGTCCGCAGATTCAAAGGTTTAGGGTAAGTACGTTTCTAGGCAGTGCCTGCCCATTTTGTATGTTCCTGATTTCTACTTTATGAAGGTTGATAAAAGCAAGGTGCAGAATCTTCATACTTCATTGTGCCCATGCTATGGGTACTCCTGCTTGGAGCCATCACCATCATTTCCTGCTGTGAGAAACATCACCTTGCACTAAGGCTGGGACTGCACTATAGCCAGAAAATGACATTTGAAAAGGAACAGGCATGAACATGATGAAACAAACCCATGGCCGGACTGGGAACCGAAACCGGCCCTGGCAAACTGCTCGGCCGGACACCCTAGGGGGAAGGAGAGGGGGTGCGGCCGAGCTGTTTGCAGGGCCGGTTTCGGCCGATTTTGTTACAGGGGGCCGATATTGCCGGCCCCTGGTAACAACAACGGCCCCACAGAGGCCTAAAACCGGCCCCCAACCAGGTGGCCCACCGGGGAAATGCCTGGTGCCCACTACGGCCAGTCCGGCCCTGAACAAACCACCTCAAGCCAGTTGCAGGACCTTAGAGAATGGATCCATATCCATTATCTAGAAAATGAGCATAAAGGTGGGATCCAACCATGACACTTTGTACCAGTTCCAAGCTGTTTTACTGACCAATGAAGGGAGTGCTCCACAAAGTACTAAAAGAGCTGCTGTGAAACAATGACTGTGTCTTCATTACAGTCAGCCTCCCAGAGGTTAGGTGCCACCATCATGAAGGTCTGTGCAACTGGCTGGAAAAGCTGTGGATCTGCTTAATGCCTAGAAGCCAGCATGCCTTCTCAGAGAGGAAGGAGGGTACCTGTCCTGCAGGAGAAGAGACTGTTGAGGAAGAGAAGCACAACTGTACTCCTGGTATGTGGAGCACGCACCCAGATTATGCCATTTGGCATCAGAAGGGCAAGTGGTGTAATCTAAAAGGTTAGAGGTCACCAGGTGTCCTTGCAAGGGTCGTGTGCCAAACAGCATGAAGAAAACTGCAAACCAGAACAACAGCATGCTATCCGGCATCATTGAAGTGAATCAGAATGGACTTGTGCTGCTGCTTTCCAACATGCAGGATATGTTTTAAAGCTTATTGTTATTATTGCTGCCATAGTGGTGAATGTCCACCATAGTCTGGACCCTGCAACTGCCAAGTACATACTAATTTGTCCAACTACCAAAGCCACACTAATATGCATAATACGCATATAGCTGTGTCTAATCTTAGGTGCCATTGTGGGTAAAAAAATGATGGACTGGGTTGTGGTCCCAAGTAATTACCAGTGGCTGATATTAATCTAAATGGTGCCGATACATTGTGATGTTGGCTAATGCAATCGCTCAGGGTGCTCCAGTTCCTGATTCTTGGAAAGGGGCTGAGATCATCCCCGTTTTTAAAAAGGGGGATAAATCCCAGCCTGGTAATTATAGGCCCATTAGCCTAATAGATTCACTCCAAAAGATAATGGGGCGTTTAGTTTTAAATAAAGTGCAGTATTGGTTGGGAGAGACAGATATTTTATCCCCACTACAGGCAGGCTTCAGGGCATGTACCAGTACCATTGACCAGGTATTTCGATTCATCATGCTTTACTGGAAGACGGTGGTCTTGAACAAGGGCAGCCTTTACGCTGCCTTTGTGGATCTTAAATCAGCTTTCGACCTCGTCTCCCGTAGTAAACTATGGTAGGTACTTCAAGAGATGGGGATGTCTCCGGAGTTGTTAACCCTTATTGCCAGACTTCATGAGGATAACTTTGCCCAAATTCGGTGGGGAGCTCAGGGCGAAACTACCACTCCCTTTCCTATAGAGAGAGGTGTGCGACAGGGGTGTATAATGGCTCCCACACTATTCTCTTTATTTATAAATGGGATTGCAGATTTTTTAGCTTCCACTCCCACAGATGCCCCTGCCTTAGCAGGTGTTAAAATCCCTATTTTAATGTTCGCGGATGACACGTTGATCATCTCAAAAACACCAAGTGGCCTGCAGCGAGCCCTCAACCTCTTCGAAGAGTTTTGCCGATTAAGGGGCTTGGAAATCAACGTGTCGAAAACGAAATTTATGTCTTTTAACTAGGTCTGGGCGGTAAATTCCGTTCCGCTCCCGGAATTTGTGGAATTTGGGTAATTTCGCGTTCCACGGAGAACGCGGAATTACCAAAAATTCCGCGATCCGCGGCTTCGCGGAATTTTTTGCTTGTTCGCGCTTTCAAAATGCGTGTTTGTGAGATATTTCTCCCCGAGCACGCAAACAGCGTTGGCGAGCAGGAAAAAAGCATCGCGAACAGGCGGAACAAGCAATTCCGCGTGTTCGCAGAACTTTTGCGTGCTCGCGGAGATTTTTTACCGTTTCGCGGAGCTTTGCGTAGCGCGACTACGCAAATTCCGCCCACCCCTAGTTTAACCCACATAAAGTTTTTAAAGGAGGCATCATGCTGAATAACCGGCCCTTAGAACAAGTCACTGACTTTGTATATCTGGGGGTCACCCTACAGAGAGATCTGAGCTGGAAGCGGCAACTCGATTTTGCTTTATTGAAACACCGGCAACAGGCCGGTGTCTTGCATTCCGAGTTTAGCTCTTCTTTTACGAAACCAGTAAGCCCAGCGCTTCAAATATATGACTTGAAAGTGGTCAGCTCAGCCCTTTATGGGGCCGAGCTTTGGGGTTTTGAGAACCTCTTACAACTAACAATAGAAGAAAACAGGTTACTACGCAAGATCACTAGCCTCCCACAAAGCACTCCAGTGTGCCCACTGCTATACGACCTAGGTAAGAAGGCACTGGCCGATATAGTAAGACTGCGTCCCTTGCTTTATTGGCGGAGAATCTGGTGTATCCCAGAGCTGGCCTATGCTGCAGGCCTCAGGGACCTAATCAGCGCTGATCGTTTCCATAAGATCAAATGGTTGAGGGGGATTAGAGCTTCCCTGATTAGTCTCGGTATGGCCCCTCTATGGGAACATCCGGCAGGCACTCCGTTCCCCCCTAAAGCGGTTTTAAAAGCTAAATACTGGGAATGGGTGGCCCAAGGTGCTTACAGGAATTGTGACACTTCCTCCCTTACAGGGAGTTTCCTTGCTGTTAAGCTAGCACCGAGTTTTGAGCAATATTGGGACACTATTACCAAGCCGCATGATCGGAAGCTCTACTTCCAATTCAGGGTGGGTTCATTGCCAGTAAGATCATTCACAGCAAGATGGGGAAAACTAGAAGCTGACTCCTGTCCCATCTGTTTTACTCACCCGGAGTCCCTAGCTCACTTATTATTTGCTTGCCCAGCCTATGCTGTCCCACGCCGAGTATGGCTGATGCCAATTTGCAAATCTCTAGGCACCAGAAGGAATGAGGTTGCCCTAAGACTATTACACTCTGATACATCTAGTACCATTGTTATTGCCTTGGCAAAGTTTCTGAGTTGGGCTTGGGCCATTAGATCGCATGTTCTCTCTTTAGGCTGATGGCAGCTCCTATTGTTTTTTTCTATTGTATGAACGGTAGGTGCTGGCCACATGTAGGGTGGCCTGTGTTATAGATGATGATAATTGAACGATGCTAGCAAGGTTTTTACAGTTTTATCAACTTTGATCACATTTGTAATTGTGTACTTTTTATTGTAATTTATGTATATGTAGTATGCTTTAATGACATATCTGTCGAATAAAGCTATTTTGGATTGATATTAATTCAAGCATCCCACCCATCATTTTTTTTTATATTTCAGTTCAACATTCCAAGTGCTATGGGTATGCCCAGACATGGCTCTCGTGCTCCCTTTGCCAGTGGAACCAAGCTGCACTAGAACAACGAGGCCTAACTAGGGAAAAAACATCCTTGGGTGTCTTGTGCTCCAATTCGGAGAGGCCCTGGCTTGGCAGTTCAGGCTGAACTGTTCCTATAGAAGCAGGATCAAAGCTGATTTGCACATAGCTGGATCTAATCTGAGGTTGCAATGTGGGCAAAAAAAGGTGGGCTAGGATGGGTTCCCAAGTAATTGCCAGTGGTTGACATTAATTCAAGCATCCCACATATCACTTTTTTGTTCACTATTTTGTCCAAGGAGATTGAGTGAGGAATGAAGCCACCATCTTTAGTCCTACACTGCTCCTGAAGGCCCATCAGTACAAACATGACAACTATTCCTATTGATACTGAATCGAGATATGAGGTAAACACAGGGCCAGGAGCCAAAAGACTACTTCTTGAACAATAAAGATAAGACTGTAGTGAGGAAGTAATTTTGCTAATGTGAATTATTTTTGCTTCAGGTCAAACAAACTGACCTACAAGTTGTCTAACATGATGATCACTTAGTGAACCTGTACCTGTTCCTGTTATTACTTATGTCCAGTTATTCACAATAGATACCATAGATATTGGAGTCACAGGGACCCGTTTCTGCAACTGGATGCAGGCCACCAGACAATGGATATCTGCGAACTGCTTACAGCCAAATTCATGAAAGACCAATGTCTTGCTCTTTAGACCTCAGCCTTCTTTTTGGACTCCCGTCTGGCCCTAGGATTTGGGACCTCTTCCTACTCCGGTCAGCAAAACTCACAACCTGGGGGTCCTGATTAATGACAAATTGTCATACACCGATCAAACGAGTGCTGTTATATCCGGGGCTTTCTACACCCTCAGGTTGATAAATAAGTTACTTCCTTTTATTCCCCCACATCTTCAGAAAATGGTAGTTACTTCCCTAGTACCCTCTAGGCTTGGCTACTGCAATGTATGTACCTGAATGCACATCAACATGTGCTCAATAAACTTCAAACTTTGCAAAATGCCGCTGCCCGCCTCTTACTTTGGATCACTGAACACCAATTGGTGTCTAAACCCATGAGGAAGCTGCACTGGCTGCCCATTATGCAGAGAATTGCCTTCAAGGCTCTTTGCATCATATACAAGGCACTACACAGTCTAAGGCCTGACGTTTTAGAAGA
Source organism: Calotriton arnoldi (assembly GCA_963921515.1). Classification (NCBI taxonomy): domain Eukaryota; kingdom Metazoa; phylum Chordata; class Amphibia; order Caudata; family Salamandridae; genus Calotriton; species Calotriton arnoldi. The sequence continues at coordinate 387,864 of CAWUFW010012053.1, forward strand.
GAGTTTCAACTGGTAAACTTCAAACAGGCCCTTAATATCCTCAACTGCTAAGTCCATGAATGTGCACAGATTCAAGTGCGTGGCTTGGGGTAGCCGCAGCTTTATACTGGGAGCCTCTAAAGCCTGGAATAAGCTTCCTATACACATTAAAATCTCTCCAAATCTTTTGATGTTCAGCAAGACCCACAAACTTGGTTATTTAATACTATATAGGTCTCTTCCTCTCCTGTTCTCTCATTTTGCATTTATAGCTAGCACCAAGACACCCTCAGGTATTTGAGAACTCAATAAAACTATTTAACATAACATAACATCTTAGGATAGAGGTCTAGGAAATTTGGTGATGCAACACTTAGCTGTAACCCATAGACAGGATCACCAAACCCTCTACTGAACTCCCCATTAGTGTGAGTAGTATTACATTTTGCAGTGACATTCAAGTACATCTCTTATTAGAAAGACAAGTACTGAACAGCATGGTGAATTATTATGTCATTTGACTGTTGAGTTCTAAGTCATTGATCCCCACTCTCCCTCCCTGACAGCCCTTGCAATTTTGAGTAACAATTGCATGCAGATAGTTTGCACTTGGCCCAATTTGCTGAGTCATAGTAAGACAGACCCCAGGATACCAGAGGCAAAAGATCACCAACCACCACAGCTGTAGCTCAGTAGACCTTGCCTGCCCTGTGGTTAACTGAACTGGGTTTGACACAAACCTTTATAAAAAAAAATTGGTGAGGAGATTTTAAACAAAAATCCGGTTGAAGATAGCAGATGGCATAGCATGTTTACGCAGCATAGGGCTACAGTGGAGTCCTGATGCAAATGAGGTGGCAAAAGGTTCTAAATCCATCCCATATTGCCACTCAATTTTTTTTTTTTTTTAAATCAGGTCCACTCTGAATAGTTCAACCAGTTTGCTTTTTTCAAGAGATAGCAGCATCTCTGTCTGCCCAGAAAACACTATAAACACCGGAAAGAAATTGGATTATTTCTTGGGGTGGGTGACCACCTGCCTTGTGGAATAATCACAGCCCTTGCCAGCATGAACCCTCAAAGTCACTAAATGAACCTGAGTTCAAACCCCTGGTAACTAAGCTGCAGAGCACAGAGGCTTAACTTAGGGCAAAGTATTTATGCCGTACCAAAACAGAATAAAGTCAACATGCAAAGCAATAAAAATCCAAAACTGAATTAGAAAAATAGAACACAATTTAATAAACAAAGTGACTACAAAATGACAAAAATCCAATAAGGGAAACCAGGGATATGAATTTTAAATTAGGAATAGAGAAAAGAAGCACAAAGTGCAAATGCTATTCAATGGTCTTGGTAGACCAGTACCTAGGTGCACTATGAGGCTGGACACAATGGAGTGTGTGTCTGATACATTAAAAAGGTTTGTCGTTATCAAAGATTTTACCTGCTGACTTAGTCCTTGAAACCAAAATATACCACAGGAGTACTCTTGTAAAGGCTCAGGTCCTCAGGGGAAGTATTTAGATAATCATAAGGTTTCAGACAGAGGTCAGAAGAAGGGTCCAGTACAATTCCATTTCCATTGGTCAGCTGCATTAAAGACCTCTTGTAGCTTGGTGTATCCGTCTAGCATGAGCAGGACAAGAGGTCAGCCTTGTGACTCATTAAGTACACGTCTTTGATTGGGTACAAGAGGGAGCAAGCCCAGTCCTTTAGGGCTCCTTTCAGGTCACACACAGCAGGTCCAGTCCTCTCCTATCCTTCCTCAGGTCAAGCAGTGTTCTGAAGTGGATGCCACATTTATGCCTGGCACGATCTAATGGGTGGCAATAACTAGGCACGTCCTAAACAATAAGGTAAAAGTTCCCAGGACCAACCCCATCCATTTTGGGCATCATCAAGTAGGCCAAAGTCTTCAGCGACACTTAGCATGTCCTGAGCCTGGTTCTGAGGGCTGGAGGTGACTGTGTGGAGAGTGGACTACAGTAATCCTAGTGTTCTCCCATATCTAACACTGAAAAACATTCTGAAGCAACCACTGTACCCGCAATAAACCCAAAGAGAGAGAAATTTGATGGGACAAAGCAGGGTCTTTGAGAAAACAGAAAGTGGATACACAAGAATTGTGTTGACATTGGTTCAACTTATTACATATAATAAGTGATAACTTTCAATTGGGAGCAGGTGGAAATGTCGCGTTTGGTGTCTAAAGAATTGTAATTTATACCCATCTTTAATGGTAAAGCTGAATTTTAAGTCACAATTCTGAAAATGGCACTTTTGTAAAGTTGGCATTTTCTTCTCCCAACTATTTGGTGCCTACAGCCTGTTCCTGGGTTAATTACTCCCAGACAGCCACACAATAGAGAGATTCAATGTGCCTAGATGGGCCATCAACTGGCAGGATGGGGGAGTCAGAGCTTGGCACAATCCCCACTTGTAACTGAATAGGCTGTGCTCTGCCTCCACATAAATAACTTGTCATCACTGCAGCGTTTTAGCCTGCTTGGAGTTATGGCAGGTGAGGCAGGAACCTTCAAGGACATCAAAGGGAATCCTCTGGAAACGTTGTACCCCCAGACTCACTCTTCAGTACACCTGTGGACTTGTAGATATACAGAAGAAGGATTGTTGTGCTGTTCTGCTGCCAGAAGGACTGCTAAACTGCTGCCCTGCTGCTCTGCTGCCCAGCTTTCTGCTGCCCTACTTGCTGAAAAGGATGACTAGACCTGCACCTTTCAACCCAGGCTGAAGTGGCTCCAAGGGGCATCTGGCTGACCTCCTGTTCTGAGCTACAGGGACATAACAAGCTCCAGAGGCTCCCTGCAACTGGCCTGCTGCCTGGACCTGCCTGAGTCCTGCTGGCCTATCCTGGAGGGAGTTCCTGACCCTTAAGAGGTCACCCTCGGGTCCTGGACCCTTGGTGTGGCAACAGTTGAGCTCCTCTCCAATGAAAAGGAGAAATCCTGAAGTTTTCGGCTCTTCACCACTGCGAACGGACCCGTTTGCGACAAGATCTTGCTACCCGACGCACCCACCAATGCAAAGTTTTGTTAAACCTGACTCTTCGTACCACAGCGACCACCAGCGATGCCCGACAATGCAAGATCTGCACTTCACGCTACAGCATCGACAACTCATGGTGACTGCCAATGTGCAGCTCCAGCAATGACTGTCCACCGCGCCCAACAGGATATTTGCGCTACATCAATAACTATCAGCAACGCTCTAGCTTCTCCTCATAGCCCCCTCCACCGCAAACAAAACTCTTTGCCCTGGACTTTAGAAGGTAACTTATTCAGCGCCACTAATCTGGTCCCTGTATCTGGCCTGCTCTCCATCACGGTCGGTCTGAACTTGTGATTTTCGCAAGGTCTTGCATGATCAGATAACCACAAGTGGCGCTTTATGCTTTTTGGTGCTTCACTCACCAGGAATCTTTAAAATTGCATATCTCCAGTTCTGTTGATTGGATTTTTGTCATTTTGGCCTCAAATAATTTATTACATTTTACTCTATTTGTCTTAAGTGATGGATATTTTTTGTCTTGTGTTTTCACGTTATAACTGTTTGAAGTGCTGCATATATACTTTACACAATGCCTCTAAGTTAAGCCAGACTGCTTTTGTGTGAAGCTACGAGAAGGTTAAGCACAGGTTAATTTTGGGTTTGTTTGTGTTTCAGAGACTGTGGTTGTTGCTTGAGTAGGGTTTCACCCCCGTCAGCTGTGAAGATCCTGATGGTGCACGATTTAGTGAGCAGGAGCCTAGTGTGACTGCGATCATTCTCTAAATGTTTACAAACCGACTTCGCTTCACTAAGCCAAGAGGAGAACCATGGGGCAGAGGATGCCATTGTGAGCTATTTGTGGGCTTAAGAAAGATAGAGGTGTCCAATGCAAAAGACAGTTAAACATTAAATAGTTGAGAGTCATGTTCAGTATCAGAGGACAGTGAAGTAGAGGAGCAAGAAAGTGCTTGTATGACTAGGTCTGCTGAGAAAAAAGACCAGTGTCTAGAGAGTTTGGAAAAGTTGCTTATAACTACAAGAGCAAAATTAATAGGGACACTGAAAGTGAAGATTATGGCAGAATGGTCAGACCAAGCCAGAGGGAGTATATTCTCTACTGTGACAAGGATGATAGGGACAAAAGGAAGATTCAGTTGATTACGGCATGCGTTTCCTGCGTGTTCGGCCGTTAGTGCTCCAACGCTCTCTCCTCCCACCCACCACTCTACGGGAGGCTCCCGGGGTGGAAAGCAAAACTACGGAGGGCCGAAGCGGAGCTTCGGATTACCTGTCCGGGTATATGCTGCCGTAAGACCGGCAGTCTCGACTGCAGCGAAACGGGCCAGACTATCGGGTTTCGGAAAGTCTCATCTCCACACCTTGAAAACGACGGAAGCTGCGGTAGCTGACAGTCAACAGGCTTCCCCATCGGGACCGCAGCGAGTGAGTCTTTGCCACAGCGAGGAGTCGGGGAGGTGGGGACTCTCTTTGTCGTGGTGGTGGTGAGAGGGGATTTGAGACCTTAAGGATGACCCGCCAGGCTAAGAAAACGCTGAAGTAAATCCGGCAACTTTTCAAAATCTACACATTTATAACACAGAGTTCACGAGTCTCAGCCCCATGATATTTTGGCTACCCTCATGCTAGAGGTCGAGAAAGTTGGGGAAAAGAAAAGGAGAACAGGAGGAAAGATCAAGCAGGATAAGAAGAAACATTGAGGACGCTAATTATAGAATGGTCAAGTGGGGGTTTGACATACAGGATGCATACTAAGCAGAATAAAGAAGTGAAAGACAAGCACTAAATGCCAACTCAATCCACCCCCACGCCGACACCTAAAGTGAGACGCAAGGTGCAGACAAACGCACAGTACAGAATGGAACTAAAACGAAATGCCTTGATTGAGGAGGAGAGGCAGGCCAATATCGACAGTATGCTGGACAATGAAAAAAGACGTTAGAGTCAGAAAGTACTGGGGACACGTCTGGGCTTCATCCGCTCGATACGTCTTTGAGTACAGAACATGAAGCAGTTGCTCAAGATGCCCAAGAGATTAGAAATAGAGATACAGATCCCACGGAAAGCAGTAACTCGGACTGTCTCAAACAATTTCCGCTCTTTCGAAAGCAGCAGAAATCATCTCATGACCCCCCAGCGCTACTACATATTACTTTACCTATGGAAAAGCAGGCCTGCCTTCAACCTCCAGCTCAAGCTCCAACTAACATTCAAAATGGAATAACAGAAATTTCAAGCAGCACAACCGCGTCCCAGGCGATCCTTTCAACAGGTCCTTCATCACCAGGCCTTTCCTTATCAAGGGAAAATAATAGAGAAAATACAGAAGAAGTACCACTAGGAGAGGGGGCAAACAAGAAGGGGGAGCATCGGAACCAGCTACCACGAGCCAAGGTAGATGAGGTCGGAGGACGAGAATGGGAGGATAGTTCAGTTAAGGATATGTTAATTACAATACTAGGCGAGATCAGAGATCTGAAAACGTCTCAAGCACATGAGATTGCCATGCTGCACGAGAGGCTTACTAAATTGGAGGAGAGCATGTCCAACACACCGAAAAGATTAGATGAAGCTGAGAATCGTATTTCAGAATTAGAAGACAAATTGAATATAACACAGCAAGAGTTAACCACAATAGAAAAGAGTAAAAAGAGAGATGGATCTCAAGATGCAGGACATGGAGAATTATAACAGACGCTGCAATCTTCGACTGGTCGGCATACCACAAGGAGTGGAAGGAACCCAGATCCTCAAATGGACTGAGACACTCTTAAAGAAAGCAATACCAGAACTATAGGGGGATCTAACAATCACTAGAGCTCATAGAGTCCCAGCCCATAGACAGACGAATGCAAAATACTCCTGCACGATCTTAATAAACTTCGCTGACTATCTGGTTAAGGAACAGATATTAAGTACTGGAGAACTATTTCCACTGCAGAAATCACGCATTTCAAGATTTTTTTAGATATGTCAGCAGCAACAGTGTGTCGAAAGAAGGAGTTTGTAACAATGATAGATCTGTTTAAGGAGAAGGGGGCCCAGACTTCGATAGCCCAACAATCCAAACTCAAAGTTCTTATTAATGGTCAATTTTTTTTATATTCGGATGTTCAAGAAGCTCAGTCAGCATTAATGAAACTGCCCAATATTTCAAAATGACTGCTGGCTGAAATTAAATGAAAATAGGAAACAGAGAGGATTATAATGGTTGGGCATAGCGAAGATTATCTGGGGATGAGAGGGGAGAGGTGGAGTGCAAGCAGGATGCAATACCATGGCATCAAGGATCAATCAGGGGGAAGAGGGAAACGTGGGCAATCCGTCTTCTGGGGTGGGCACGGGCTAAATAGGGTGGTGGAAGGAATAGGGGGGTTGCAAAATGAAAAAGGAGAGTTTTTAGATAACTGGCTATGTGCCAAAGATAAAGTCAGATCAAATAAGGCAAAAGAAGGACAAACCAATGGTAGGTGACATCGGGTTTGAACTCAAGGTGTTGAAAAGACGTATAAGGAAGACAGCATCCTATTAAAAATAGCAACGAAAAAAGTGGAAATATTTCCAAAGCACAATACAGGTCACTTAATGCACTTTAGACTACATTATAGTAGGTTTATCTCTGATACAGGCAATGCAGGGATACAACATTGCACAAAGCACAAAACACTTTTTGATAATTTGCACTTTTGTATTAGGTCTCGGATAAGGATAAAAGGGGGAAAAAAAGAAAAAAAGGTGAATAACATGCTGAAAAGCAATGGAATGTTTCACTTAAAGCACTTTAAATTATACTATGACACATATGCTTTTGAAATGGATATTATGGAGTTTCAAAGGAGCATAATGCATAGGACACTTCTTGAGATTATTTATTATTATAGTAATAGTGCTAGACACTTTAGTTTGCTAAACCACATATGTAAGAATGTTAGGTAAGGAAATGCTGAGAGTAATACCTTGAAATATTAATGGACTTAATAATAGGCGCAAAACCCAGGCAGTAGATAGATGGTTAAAGGGACATACTCCAGATGTTATATTATTGCAGGAAACTCATTTTAAGAACACAAATAACCTGTATGGATTCCTTAAAAAATGGGTCGGATTTCAGTGCCAATCGAATGTGAGTTGTGCACAAAAAGGGGTGGGGACATACATTGGCAAGCATATACCTTTGCAATAAAGGCTATGAAGACAGACTCTGGGGGAAGATGGGCATTTATTAATGGGCGACTGAATGAATCAAATATAACTATTGCAACAATTTATGCCCCAATCTTCGATCACCCGCTTTCATTATTTGAACTGAAGCAGGCTTTGACCAATATTCGGGGCCAAGTTATTTTAGGGGGTGATTTAAATTTTCTTCAAGACCCACTAATAGATTTGTCGGCCATAGCCCGGAGGCAAAATAAAACACAAACAGCCATAGCCTTAGCAAACTGTAAAAGGGATTTAGACCTGTTTGATCCATGGCGTGCTCTGCACCCCAATAAACATGACATTTCATGTGTCTCAGCAAAGTACAACACCGCCTCCCGAATAGATTATTTCCTAGTTTCACACGGGCTGAAATTGATCAACCATGAATATATTCCAAACGCCTTTTCAGATCATGCACTGGTTAAGATGGAAATTGCTGGAACTGGTGTTAAAAGAATGCCCAGATGTTGGTATTTCAATAAAATTCATTTGGAGAGCACAGAATGATGCGCAGAAGTATCGGAAGAGATTATAAATTTCTTTGAGACCAATATTGGTACCGCTCGTATAGAGATAGTCTGGTAAGCCTTTAAGGCCACTCTCTGAGGATACATTACATCAAAAGAGATCCAACAACAGAAGGAGAAAAATCTGGAAAAAAGGGAGTTAGAAACTAGACTAGAGCAAGCAAATAGAAAATATCTACAAATTAGAAATGCTGTCACAAAACAAGCATTTAAGCAAGCCAAATAAAATATGCAGGAATTTTACTATGCACAAAGCAGTATCGCTAACACTGCCTATAGACAGCGGGTATATGAAGAAAGCGAAAACACAGGAAGACTTTTGGCGTAGCAGGCCAAAGATCGACAGGTGAAAAATAGAATCTCATCCCTGACAGATATTGAATCAAAAGAGCAGCTAACTAACCCTACTGATATTGAAAAGACGTTTTTAAAACATTATGAGAAAATATATCAATCAGATCAGCAGAGTGTGGCCAATCACCTCAGTGTGTTCTTAGACAAACTCCATATTCCAACTCTATCAAATGAACAAAGTCAAATGCTGTTATCTGAATTCTCCCCAGAGGTAATAGATAGAGTCGTAAATTCAGCAGTCAATGGTAAATCGGCAGGAGAAGATGGCCTACCAACTGAGTTATATAAGAAATTCGCTCCAATATTAAATCCACAATTATTAAAGCTAGCTAATCATATTTTGAAGGGTGGAGAACCTACGTCATCTTTTAGCACCGCAGTGATAGTTAGTTTTGTAAAGAAAGATAAGGATCCAGAAAATATTAATTCTTATAGGCCTATAAGTTTATGAAATGTAGATTATAAAATATTTTACAAAACTTTTAGCAAATAGACTAAATAGGATCATATGCTCAATTATTCATAGTGATCAGTGTGGCTTTGTGGTAGGCAGACAGCTTTTTACAAATACACATTTTTTAATAGAAGCTTTGGATTATATGACCCAGAACAAAATCCCGGCTCAGGTCAAGTTTTTAGACACCGAGAAGGCTTTCGATCTGGTGTCCTGGGAAAGCCTCTTTCTAATACTCAAAAGATTCGGGTTTTCAAAAAATTTTATACAAATAATATCTTGTTTATATAAGGACGCTGATGCAAAAATAATTTTTAGTTCCAATAACGTCGGCCGATGTAAAGTGAATCGAGGCACTCGTCAGGGATGCCCCATCTCCCCATTACTTTTTGCTTTGTTTATAGAACCACTGGCCATACCCATTAGGCAAAATCAATAACATTGGCCCCATTGCAAGGCATGACAAATATAAAATTATATGCAGATGATATTGTGCTTTTTCTTAAACTGGGGGAGAACATCCAGAGGGACATTTTTGCAATATTCAGGGAATTTCAGGCACTTGGCTGTTATAGAATAAATAACGCCAAGACTGAAATTTTGCTCTGTAACTGCTCGCAGGATACCTTAATACCGGAATTTCAACTTTTAATCAATACAAAACCAAAACGGTATTTAGGTATATTTCACTCTGAGAATGTGAACGATATATATACCCTAAATTATGTTCAATTAGTACAAAAGATTAGGCGCCTATTTATAAAATGGAACCAATTACCCATTTCAATAGTAGGATGTGTCGGCTTAATCCGCATGTCAATTCTACCCTTGTTTAATTTTTTATTTTCAGCAATCCCTTACGCATTGCAAGCGTCTTTTTTCAAAGAATTAGCTACGTTATTTTCATCCTTTATATGGGCAAACAAGATTCCGAGATTAGCACTCGCCACTTTATGTAAATCAACCAAGGAAGGCAGCTTGGCCCTCCCCAATTTAAGAGAATATTATTACGCAAATTTTGCACATAATAGACACAGATTCTTTATTAATTTCAATACACCATGCACAGAAAACTTTTTTATGCTAAAATTCTTGAAGGAATATAAAATTCAGGACCTAATGAGGTCAACAAAAACCCCCCAAAAACTTTGTTACAAGGTCTTACAGTGGTTATTTATGCGAAAAGCACAAATGTTTAACTTTTACGATATACCTATGCTAAATGGTTCGACACAACTCATAGACCTTTAAGTTGGGGATCAGCAGCTGCTTGATTCCAGCATCTTAACAAAATGGGAAGAGAATGGCTATGCCACAGCGGCGGATTTAATTAACATGGACAGATGGAAAAATTGGGTAGAGATAGAATTTGGTATAAGCTGCTTTGAAGATATGCTTAAATGTATTGATATCAACAAGAGAGTGAGGAATTTGGGAGGCTAGTCAACTTCCCCTGGTAAATCAAAGTATCAACAAGGACTGGCCATCCAAGGAATGATCAGTTTGTGTCCAAAGAAAACCATTTGGTTTTTTAAAAGAACCCTCTCCCACCAACCTAGTTGGTGGCATGCTTCATCATTGGGTTCCCACCCAAGGCGCAGAGTGCACCTTGGGTGTGCTACGACGCCTGAACTACAGCGGAGCACCGCCAAAAAAACCCACTCCGCTGTAGTTCAGGCGTCGTAGCACACCCAAGGTGCACTCGCGCCTTGGGTGGGAACCCAATGATGAAGCATGCCACCAACTAGGTTGGTGGGTGAGGGTTCTTTTAAAAAACCAAATGGTTTTCTTTGGACACAAACTGATCATTCCTTGGATGGCCAGTCCTTGTTGATACTTTGAGATACTTAAATGGTCTTCTCTCCAAATTAAAAACTTTTTAAAAAACATAGATCCCATTTTACTGTCCGCAAAATTAGATCTTACGGATGCTCTTTTGACAATAACCACACGTCGATCAATTGGCAGTTGGCTTCAAATTTTCAGAGAGGAAAGAGACAATAGGGTCTATGAAAAGGCTTGAGATAAATGGCAAAAAAAGAGGGCCTTCAGATCTCACGAACAGTCTGGAATAGAATTAATAAATTTAATTCATCGTTTTTGAGAGGTGGCAATTTCAGAAGAATGCTGTTTTATACAAATTGGTTATTTTACAGGACCCCAGCCTTTTTGCATGCTATTTACCCCCAAATACAAGATAAATGCTTCCGATGTTCAGTGGAAGGTGGGGGTAGCTGGACCCATATTGTATGGGAATGTCCAAGAATTAAAGAATTCTGGAACGAGATTGAGAAACATTGTAAACACGATCTAGGGGCAGGGGTGGCTATTGATAACTATGTTGCAACTTTGGAATACTCCCCGAATATAATAACTGACACCTCACAGGGGGAAGGCTTATTTATATCAGCCCTAGTGGCCAGATCTTTAATACTCCAGAAGTGGCGCAGTTAGAATGCACCCACTTTTCAGCATTGGCAGATTAAACTCCGCAGAGTCCTAGAACTGGAAAAAAGATATGCTCTAAGGTCAGGATCATATACCAAGGTTAAAGCTCTCTGGATATCTATATGAAATATGTCGGGAGATAAGGGGGGCAAAGCGTCAGATGATTATCGTTCAAAATACAGGTTCATCTGGAAAAATATCTAATATTTGCTGACCCCTGCCTATATGTTTCCTAATTGGTAAGCCTTACACTAACAAATGAAGTTTTTGAAAAGTTAAAGACCATTCAGGGAAATGTGCAATATTTAAAATTGATTTGGATAAAATCTTTGACAGATATCTTGTAAATTATTTGGAAAAAGGGGCAAATAATTATTGATCTCTGACTATATCTGTGTTCATTTGCAGTTTTTCCTATACTAAACAATGGTTTCCAAATCCAAAGACTATTCGGGGAAATGTGCAATATTTTGATTGTGTTTTTGACAAGATCTGCGATAGATATCTTTTGAAATATCTGGGAAAATGTGTAATATTTGTTGATGTCTGGCTATATGCTTGTTAACTTCCAGCTCTTACGATATCAAATGATAGGCTCCGAAATTTAAATACTGTTTGAGGAAATGTGCAATATATGACTTAAATCCTTGAGAAAAACTCGTACAGCCATCTTTTGAAATACTTATGATTTTTGTTGCCCGGTCATTTAGTATTTTTTTACCCTTGGGTGTAAAATTTAAACAGGTCATGATACCGCAGATAAAATGTACATGTATTATTTTTTTGTGCTCTCCTAAATAAAAAACAACAAGAAAAAAAAGGAAGATTCAGCATGTGCCCTTTTTTGTGTGAGCGGGGTTTAATGTGTTGAATGAGGTCAATATTGGAACATATTTTGATTAACTATTTAGCCCTGGTATGCAAATGGGAACTGAAATCATCTAAAATTATAAAATGGGGAGAATGCATATGAAATGGGAGAAAGTAATTGCAGAGAGGCTAAGCGGTGAAAGCAGAGGAACAGAGTAGGCAGTAAACAAAGGACATTTAATGGGGATATTAGGGGTGACATTGATAGCTACACAGATGATTCAATATCATCTACAGTGGAAATATCTATGGTGTTTACAGGAAGCATAGATTTAAAAATAATGGTGAGGCCGCTGCTCAGCTGTAGTGGATAATCATGTCTGATGATAAAGAGTATCCAATGGAACCTGCAAGGAAGAGGTCGCTATTGGAATGTTCTAATAATGTTTTGGTAACCAATGTAATATCTAGAATTGCATCCAAAAGAAAGTCGTGACATGTAGTACTGTGGTTCAGGAGGGATCTATCGTCTATTACAGTGCATTTGAGAGAGGATGAAAAAGTAGTCTGTGTGCTTGTGATTTGGTCAGGCAGCAAAGTCGAATGGGGAGTCGCCAAGGTAAAATCAGACAATAGACTCAACTCGCAAAGCACAGGGCTGATGAAAGGGAACAGCCAGAATCAAGGGTGGCTGTAAGAAAGAATAGTACATCATGCTCATAAGAGAATGTGTTGTGACACTAAATTATCCTCCAAAGCCCCTGCCACCATGTTAGCATGCAATGTTGGAAGGAGAGAAGAGAACATCAAACCCATCTTAACTGTATTTGCCCATTGCTCAAACAGCACCTTTGGGGCATCAGTGTATTCTCAATTTACTGTGAAAGCTACTCAAACTTAGAGCAGGAATGAAGCATCTTATAATCTTCTTCTCTAGATAAAGCAATTTTTAGTTTGTTTATTCACAGAATTGTAGGCTTTACAGGTTGTTGTAAGATACTGCTAAACCTAGCAATATGTTGATTAAGTGTCCATCTTCTTCTGTTTGTGCACCTTGAAAGATCTGGTTAAATCAGAATCTGAGCCTTTCTAATAGGGACTGGTTTGTGTTACATACACAAAATCTTCTTAATATTTGAAAAATATAGAACGTTAATTCATATCTTCTGGTGTTCTCGATTCAACCTGTAAGCATAGATTGGCCAACTGCGTAACCTCTGAATATCACTTTTCAGGTTAACTGGACATTCCGACTTAAATTTCTCATGTCACAGGACTTTCACTAAATACTCTTTTAGGGCAGAATTAACCTCAACCTAACTTGGCACAATTGTAAAAATAACGTTTACTATAAAATCGTTCATTTAGCTTTCACGTGGTTCCTGGGTCATATGCGACAAACTCATCAAATCCTATCATTTTATCCAATATCACTTTGCATTCTGGGACTTGTAATTTGGTTTCTGCCTATATAAGTAGATGCTTAGAAATCCCCTAATAGAAAGTGCTCCTAGGCAAACACTAAGAATGGATGAAAGTGTCACTCATGACATGGTCACATTAGGCAGGTATGCGACTTAGCACCATTTTAAAAATGTTGTCTTAATATAGAAAATATGCTCAAGCAGAAAGTTAAAATACATTACATTGAACATGAATAGCGCCACATTTAATTTTTCGTCTTTATTCTTGCCAGTTGTTGAAAAAAGGCCCATATAATTTACTAAAACAATACAAATGCGATTAATTAACTAGATGTCAAACACCCCCAATCTCCAAAGTGCACATTTAATACTAGAGTGTTTCATTCTCACGCGTCTTGATTTCGAGACGCATTCCTAAAAGAAAGCTAAACAACAAGCCGGCTCTGTGCTATTAAAATATCTAGCTGGGGGCACGAGAGGGTGCTGCGCACTATTTTTTTCCATGTGTAGATGAAGATAGTGTCAGAAAAACAAATGAACCAGAAATGCCTCCTGATTGAAAGTAAATACCTAGCTGATTCTGCAGTCCTCGGGGTGGAGGCTAATATAAAGTTACTTCGTAAAGTGGTAAACAAAAAGGAATGTGCAGAACGAAGATAATAGTGCCGGGAACAGTAAGACACAAGGGCACCTCGAAAATAAACAAAGCAATCGAATCTCTAGGAGAGGGGCGAAATCTCAAATATCTCCGCTGCGGAATTAAAAAGATGTTTCTTAGATGGATGAGTATTGGTTCATCAATTAGGTGATTAGTATTGATTGCCAATGAAGTTCATTAGATCCCCCAGGCATCTAAAGCAGTTGTTGCGTGGTATCTCTTCCATGTAGCTGAAGAAGAATTACAGGCCATTATTCAGCTTTGGTTATCAGAGGTGCTTGAGTTTTTGGGAAAGAACCGGAAGCTCTTCTCTTGCGCAGATTATGAGAGACAATTAGCTGCGTTTTGTTGTCCCTTGGCCTTGGTTTTCTCCAAAACCAGTGTGCTTAATTTTCCATGTTTTGTCACTTACCAGTACGCATCTACTCACCTGACTTCTTTCTCCATTTTGCTTTCTCCTCCAGTCTCCCTTCATTGAGCTTCATATCACCCCCTCTTCGTCCTCATGTGTTCTCGGATTTCCCCCGTATCTCAAATCATCCATTAAAAAATGTTTCAGCAGAAAGAACAGGTGGCTCGGGTCCCTCTAATACCGCTTCCACTTTTAGTCCCTCTTATTGATCAATGTCGCACCTCAGTAGTCCACTCCCTCTCCTCTCGGAAGCCATATTCAATGCAGTCGCGAATGGAAAGCGAAATAAGGAGAATGTGGTGTCGGTCCTCAGGCCCACATCATGCAAATGAGGGACACAGACAGCATGAGAGTTAGGGTGGTAACTGGCCACGAGCACGTGCACCCGGGCCCTTTTATTGGCGGGGCCACGTCACTCGTGACACTCGTGATGGATGGGTGTGGGGGTGCAGTGTGTCCAGCCCTCAAGGGAGTGGCTGCGGTTACAGCTTCCTGCGGAACACTAGAATGTGTCCCGCAGGACATTACATTCCTCCCCAACTTTATTGAAGAATAAACAAAACGTTAGTCCAACCTGTGGGGACAAAACAAACAATTTTCTGAATACCACAGGGTCCATCAGTCTTCTGAGTCAGGTGGCAGGGCGACGTCAGACAGGAGCTGGTGACTCTGCTTGCAGCAGGACCTTCTCGGCGGGCACCCGTAATTTCACCTGAGGGGTTCAGGACACGACCGCTGGCTTGGAGACGTCCGCTGCGTACCGTCAGTTCACCGATGATGACATGTCATACGGTCTTGCATGGCTCCCACCTTGCTGACATCGGTGATGGTCTGTGGTAAGCTCTAACAGTTCTTTACAGTGGGTTGCGTCGTGAGCATGGATAGAGTCCATGGTGAGGATTCACAGAGGTGTTGCTGGACCGACTGTCCCTGTTGAACTGCTTGGCTGTTACCGGTAACCTGTCGGTGGGGCAACGTCTCTTCTCGCTCTCCCACCTGGGGAGGCCCGTCGTCGGGGTTGCTGCGGGACTGTAGGAGGGCTGCGCTGGGGGCCGCATGTGTGCCGTCTGGGGGCAGCTGCAGGACCGCTGAGGAGCCGTTACTTAGTCACACGCACAACCCTCACAGGTGGATGAGTCTTGGCTGAGACTTGCACTCGCTGCCGCGGTTCCGGTGTAGGCCAGGTTCACAGGTGGCTTCTGATCTCTTTTAGTCGGCTGGTGTGGCAACGGTGTCAGACTCCAGTCCATCGGTACTCGGGGAGTGGTGTTTGACGCTTGTGCTGATGGCTGGCGTGATGGCGGTTGCCAGCCATGTGGTGAGTCGGAACGATAGGTGGTGGTGACTTGCTGGGAGAGTTTGGATGTCAGGAGGGACTTTGCAGCCAGGTGTCTCCGCTTTGTTGAGGTTGATTTTCGGTGGCGGCTTGACACGTAGAGTGTACGGATCCTCTCTTGCCTGTTTTGGGGCCACAGCCGACTCCATCTTGAGGAGGTGTGAGGGCGGGCACTCAGTGCTGATCTTCACCCGTGGCATCTGCGGACAGGAGCAGGGATGCCGATTGACTTAGATTGGCGACGCTCGGGGATGGACGGTCGCCTGGGGAAGCGTTGGGATGAGACGCGGTCTGCGCTTGCTGCGGCTTACGTTCGATTCATCCGTGAGGCTGTGCCCTGGGACGTCGGTCCGCCTTGGTGGCTGTCTGGTGTGTCAGGGTGTGCTCTTGGCTTGCTGTGAGTCCTCGGTCTTCTCCCTTTGTTGGTCTATTCAGCCCACCTGTGTTCCTCCAATTTTCTGGGTGACAGGGCTGTCACTCTCTTCTTTCTTCGAGGGTGTGACAGGGCTGTCACTCTTCTTCCCTTTTGTGTGACATGGCTGTCACTCTTCTTCCCTTTTGTGTGACATGGCTGTCACTCTTCTTTTCTCGAGGGTGTTGCGCTTGGACCTCGAGGCGGCGCTGTTATGGTGCCGGGTTCTGCCTTCGCTCCGGCGCGCTCCTTGCTTGCTGGGCGACGTGACGTCCGGTCGCGTGTCGCTGGTTGTTGGAGCGCCTGTCGCTGTGGCGGCCTGCCACGTGGGGTGTGCAACTCCTCTCTTGCCTGTCGTGGGTCACTGCCGACTCCGTCTTGAGGCAGTGCGAGGGAGGACACTCTGTGTGGTCTTCGGCCCACTGCGGGGCTTCGTTGGTGCAGTGGAGACGGGGTCGTATTATGTGCTGCGGTGGAGATGTAGGAGGATCTCCCTGCTGACTCCAGTAGTGCTTCTTTCTAGAGACGTCTCCTGGGTGCTTGTCTGTGCAGTCAGGTTCACTGGCGCAGCTTTTTGCGCGCTTCTGGCTTTGCGTGCGCTTTGTGTGCTCTGTCCCGTTCTTGGACGCTTTCTTCTGGCACTTGGGGTGCCGGTGGTGTGGTTGGTGGTTGTGCCTGTTCACCAGTATGGGTGGGTGATGCGACCCCTTCCCTGGTGGTGGTGTTGGGCAGCCACGTGTGGTGCGTGCTCTGCACCAGTCTTTCTTGCGCGATCGCTAGGGGCAGCTTCCCTTGAGACGTCGCTGTCTTAGCTAGTTGTCCATTCTTGCGAGTGGTGGCGGTGTGCCCTCTTGGATCTGTTGGCTGGTGTTGCCGGTCGTGCACTGCTGGTCTGTAAGGTGCCGTGCAGCTACGCTTGTCGAAGGTCTGCAGCCTTTGGTCGCGGTGGGCAGTCAGAGTGTTGGATCGCTCTTTGGATGCGCCTGTGTGGATCCTCTTGCTAGGATCCCTTCGCAAACCTCTTTTGCTGATCCTGCCGCTTCTGGCAGGGTAGTGGGGTGTCAGGGCCTCTCCTCCGCTCTGCGGTGCTATGCAGGCTGACGGTCGTGGGGTGCAGCTGGCTGTTCGCTCAGGCTTGGTAGCGCATCTGTCCTTCTGCGCGTTGCGCCTCGGGAGCCACCCGGTGGCGCTACGGTCTTTGGCACTTCCCTGTGCTGGGGGTAGTCCTAGGCCCTTTGCGCCCCCTTGCTGGGTGTGGGTTTGGAGTTCTCCTCTTCCCACTGTTGGTAGCAGCACCTAGGCATGGATTTGGGAGACGCTCCTGAGCAGATCTTAGGTGGCGCTGTCGCCGCCTGTACTGTGGTTTCTCTGCTGCTCATGCGGTATCTCTGTGTTCCCTAGGCGGCACTGTGGCCCTCCCCTCGTGGAAAGTCTCACTCACAGCCTGGAGGCTCTTGATGGGTGCTGTTGGCTGTTGTGGTACAGGGTACTTTCCACCTGGGCTTGCCCTGTGTGCGTGTGTGGAGGGAGTCTCCTTCACCGTGTTGCAGGTACAGAGGCTGCCGGTTGTGGGAGTGTACAGGTCTGATGCCCTTATGCGTGTGCCGGGAGCTCCTGTCTGGGCTTGTTATGCGTATCTGTAGGGGAGTGTGTGTTGTCCCTCCTGCCCACCAGGTGGCAGCGCCGCGTTGGAGGATCTGGGCCTCGTCTGTCTGTGGCGTGCCTTTGCCGCTCTGGCTTCGGTATGCGGATACCGGGCGGCGCTGTGCTCTATGCCCGTCGATGCAGGGCTGTTGGTGCTGGCCAGGGGGCGCCTTTGTCTCCTCGCGTGGCGCTGGCACGCGGCCGCCGGTTGGCGCCGCGGCCCTTCTCCTGCTCGGGTCAGGCCAGGTGCTGGCTTTCAGCAATTCATGGCAGCTTTAGTCTCTTAGCTACGGGCGGGTGCCTCCGCTCACAATGCCGGCAAGACGACAGGCAGCACTCCAGCGCCGCCCGAGCCCCGATCTGTGGAGGCTGCTGACGCGCTGGAGGTCAAAAACTTTGGCAGGTGGGTGCGAGCAGGGCCGCGGGGCATGGCAGGTGCTGCGCTGTGACAAGGTCGCAGGCTCTCTAGCCGCTACGGGCTGTTTGCTGTGTTCGCATGGGGTTTGCCTGCTGGAACGGCGTTGCGCTCTGGCTTGCTACCTGGTTTACTCCACGGTGGGCGGTCTCGCCGGATTCTCGGCCTTTAGGTCTCTGTCCGTGCTTTCACTTGGCTCGTCGACCTGCTTGGGCAGTTCGTCACCGCCGGGTAGCCGCCGGATGTATGGGCGAGGGAACGGGGGCGAAGTTGCGGGGTTCGCGCTTACCCCAGGATCATCCGTTCATTCTCTTCCCCTCCTGGCATCAGTGGGAGTGAGGCACGGCTGGACCTTATTGTCGCTCCATGGGTTGCGGGGAGCGGCGTCGCGCCAGATCACCACTGCGGGTGCTGGTGGCTGTGGACCTCGCCGTGGGGGTGCCGTTTCTCTGGCACGTTTCCTTTTCTTCCCCCACGAGGGACGATGAGGTGCCAGGCAACGGGCACACGGGGTCAACTGCCCGCCTCGTCGCCAGTGTGGTGTCGGGCCTCAGGCCCACATCATGCAAATGAGGGACACAGACAGCATGAGAGTTAGGGTGGTAACTGGCCACGAGCACGTGCACCCAGGCCCTTTTATTGGCGGGGCCACGTCACTCGTGACACTCGTGATGGATGGGTGTGGGGGTGCAGTGTGTCCAGCCCTCAAGGGAGTGGCTGGGGTTACAGCTTCCTGCGGAACACTAGAATGTGTCCCGCAGGACATTACAGAGAAGTATGAGAGGTGAGCCTGACGCCGCCCCAACTCCCCCTGCACTCCCGACAGATGACCGACCTCGGTCTGCACAAAGTACTGCCAAGGAGTGCGGGTCTCCCATATGCTCCGGGAGTAGCCCGCCTGTCTGACCCCTGGCGTCGCCATGTGGCGCGGATCTGCCCCAGATTTCCAGCGACCATAGGAATGCCACCCCTCTCGCCTCCATCAGATGCAACTCACCCGAAGGGGAAGAGTAGTCCCTCGCCGCTTTATGACTCTGGCTCTATGCCAATTCACTGATCTATATTGTTATTGGATGTTCACAAGCTTTTTTATGCCTGCATGCTTTCCTGCTCATTTGGCAGCAACACTGCTAGCTTATGCACATATGCCTATGCTATGTAATATTTTATGATAGTTCTATATTCTTTGCGCTCACTTCCCTTCAATAGTGGCACATTATATCTACGCTGTTAGCTTAATTTGCACGTCTTTTATACACACCATTGTAATGCTTTCTTTTTGTGTTTAGACACATGTATCTGTTTGTATCTTATATGTCTTTCATGTACTCAGAAGTCCTTATGTAATGTTACTGGTTCTAATGTAAAGCGCTCTGACACCTTCGGGTAAAGTACGCGCTATACAAAAATGCATAAATACATGTCGCCTTTTGGCAAATCTGCATCCCATCCAAAGGCTGCCATTTTGGGGATTGTGTGCTCTGCTGAACCATACCATATTAGTGTGGACATATTATGGATTATCTGGGAGTCTATCACTTTTCACACATGCAACTGTTCTCCCATTGCTGCAGAAACCCTCCGCTGACCCGTCAACGCTAGTCAACCACAGACTGGTCTCCCTGCTATCATTCCCGTCCAAGATCTTAGTGAAAATCATCAATGCCCACACAAAATTGGAATCCAAGGACACACCCCGATTGATCTGCTCCTGCCTGACTGGAAGGACCCAGTCAGTCAGCCTACCACCACACAGCTCGGGTGCCTACAACCTCATCTGCAGAGTTGCACAAAGACTCTCCCTGAGTCTGATCCTCTTCAACGCATACATGATCCCTCTAGCCAGCCTCATCCGCTCTCAGAACTTAAATGTTCTCTCCTACATCAATGTTACGCAACTCATTCGCTCCCTCACGGACAAGACACCCAGTACCCGTATCAAGTTTAATCTCTACATGTCTGAAAATGCTCACTAGATGAAGAGCAACTGTCTAAAACTGAACACCGACAAGACCGAAATTGTGAACTTTATGTAGAGCACTTCACCGTGGGACTCCACCTGGTGGCCAACAGAGATAGGACCAACACCTAGCCCCACCACCCATGCCAAGAATCTCAGGAGTGTCATTGGCAGCAAACTTGACATGACCAACCAAGTTAACACTATCACCAGCTCATGCTTACATTCTCCAAAGATGCTCAGGAAAATTTTCAAATGTCTCCCAATCAGCACCCGGAAAATCATTATGCACACTCAGGTAAAAAGCAAGCTGAACTAGGGGTACTCCCTCTTTGCCGGCATGAGCAAAAGGACTCACCAGAAAGCTGCAGACCATTCAGAACTCAGTGCCCAGAATCACTTCCAACTTCCCATGCCGCACTCACATCACACCACACATGAAGAAGCTCCACTAGCTCCCCATACACAACTGCTCCAAAAATGTCTAGGCTGATCAAAGATGTTAATGTGGAGGCACTAGAGTGGGTTAATAATAGTGCAATTAAATGAGAACAGGAGTTGTGTGTGCAGCTCTTTTACAATGGGTCTGAGAGGTAGAAACCTGATTTTAATTTGATATTGCTCTAGCAAAAAGAATTGTATAGGTAGTATTGGATCCCTATCCAGATGACTAATTTGAGGCTGCTGGACTCCTTAATTATTTTGTGCATGTCAACTGATTTTAGCTTCTTGAAACGTGTTTTAATCATTCATTGAGTCAATCACGTAGCGAAGGCTTTTGACAGTGTCTGCTGGGCTTTTCTGTGGGAAGTCCTGGCGATAATTGGTTTTAGCCCCTTTTTTATTGCAACGCTAAAAGCCTTATATGAGCACTCAACATCTAGGATCCTTTCTAATGGTTCCCTCACAAGAAGCTTTCCAATCACTAGGGGCACTCGGCAGGGTTGTCCTCTTTCTCCGCTGTTCGATATTTATATTGAGCCACTTGCTCAGCTTTGCGGCGACCCAGTCAGGTCATTCCTTTTAGTTCAGGCTGTTACAAAAGTAAAGTTGCATTGTATGCGGATGATCTTACAATATTTACTTCGGACCCGGTCCAAACTATTCCTAGGGTGGAAATTTTGGTGAAAGAATATGGGGCATTATCTGGTTATTTGGCAACTAACCTGAAGTCCGGGATATTGTGTTGGAACGTAACAGGTTGGAGGGGGGAAGTACAGGGGGAGCTTAGGTATCTTGGTATAATCATTTTAAAGTCATTGGAGGCAATACCTCAGTACAATTTGGAGAGGGTAGCAAAGGAGATTGAAGCATCATTAGTTAGATGGAAGAACCTGCCCTTGACTATATATGGGAGAGTAAACTTGATTAAAATGGTGATACTCCCCAAATTGACGTACCTTTTTAATTGTATCCCCTTGACATTCCCGAGAATTGTAATAGATAAGATTCAGGGGAAAATAGCCAGTTTTATTTGGGAATCAACAGTAGCTCCGCTGTCATGGAAGAAATTGAGGCGTAGGCTTGAAAAGGGCAGACTGGCTTTTCCAGATCTAAAACTATATTGTATGGCCTTCCAGTTTGAAAATTGTAGAGCATTCCTAGTTAAACCAGGGCCCCTAATATGGGGAGGTATGTTGGAAGAGATGGTAAGGGAGTGGGATTCTAAAGGTTTCTCGTACAAGTTTGTGGCAAGGAAATTCTTTAAAAAGGTTTGGTTGAAGATTTTAAAGGCAGCACTTACCCTCTGGCTTGGAGTTAGAAGGATTCTGGATATGGGCTATTTTTCGGATTTTCCCCAATCTGGGACTCACCAGGTACACCTGAGTGACTTAAAGACGGGCTGAGTCTTCCATTAAGGAGGGCTGGAATTGAAGTATGGAGGATCTCCTAACAGCTCAGGGTATGCTGCCCTGGGAAGTGTTAGTGGCAAAGACTGGTAATTCCCTTTCCTGCTATCATCTTGAGTCGAAGCCAATGTAAAGGAGATCGGGGGGGGGGAATTCAATTCAAAACTGCAGGATGGGTCCCCCAGGAAAAAGGAGATTGCTTATTGGTACTGGACACTACACGACGCTGAGGACAGGAAACTGAAGACACCATAGTCGGTATGGGAAGGAGTCATTCAGGGTACTGAGCTACAAACAATATGGCAACTCTCTTTAAAACTGCTATACTCAGGGGTTAAACCAGCCAATCTGAAATGGAATCATTTTCTTTTAGCATCAACAGGCTCTATTGGATGCCCCAGAGGATAGCAAAGTTTGTGCAAGAATCGATACCAAGATGCCGTAGATGTGGTCTTCTAAGAGCCGACACCAACATATGTTTTTTGAGTGCCCAGAACTACGGCCTTATTGGCAGGAGGTGCAGAAGGTGGTCAAGGATATTTTCGGGGCAAATATAATGCTAAGCTTAGCATTGGTGTTGATGGGGGTGGATGTCCGCCCCAATCAGCCCTTAACGAGAGTTAGGAGGGCCCTGCTGTTTTATATGATGCTCTTAGCTAGAAGAGAGATCTGTAAGCGTTGGACGGATCCCCTACCTCCCAAGGGGCTTGATTGGCTCTAGGTGGTTAGAAGTGTATGTAGAATGGACATCGGCTCTGTATCTGTGGGGGTGTCCATAGTAGGATATGGGATGATTTCCAAAAATGGACTGGAATGGCAATGACTTAAGGATGTGTCCTATGATTACACCTGCATGAAGCCAGTAACCAGGAAACTGGTAGGACTGGATCGGCAGGGCCAAAGATATAATGCAACTGGCCTGAGGTTGGAACAGATATTGGTGATATCAGGACAAAAAAAAATCATTCAGTCAATCAGTAGATTTGTAGAGTAATTCTTGTCACCCCTATGGGCATCCAGGCACTGGCAGGGTCCAGTGGACTAGCCGAATAGCAAGGACTTCAGGGACTTTTGGAACACTGGAAGAGATGGTGAGGTCTATAGATAAAAAGGTAGCTTGGTCCATGTCTTCACTGCTAGGTTGGAGAAGAGGCGGCATCGGCATCTGCTGTGTTGGATATGGGGGATGAGGGTTAGAGAAAGGGAGATGGAGCAGAGGTGTCTTGTGGGCTTATGGAAGTTCAGGCAGTGGTTCATGTAGGCTAGTCCACAGTTGTGTAAGGCCTTGAATGCATGGCTCAGGAGCTTGAACTGGCATATTTTCTTTACGGGGAGCCAGTGGAGTTCCCTAAGGAAGGGGGTGATGTGGGTTCATCTAGGGAGATCCAGAACGAGTCTGGCTGTGGAGTTCTGTATGGTCTGTAGACGTCAGAGGAGGTGAGCTGTGATCCTTGCATGAAGAGCTTTGCCATAGTCAAATCGGCTGGAGATGAGGGCCTGGGTGATGGTGCATCTTGAGCTTTGTGGTAGTCATTTGAATATCTTATGAAGTATACAGAGGATGAAAAAGCAGGAGGAGGAGACAGAGTTGACCTGAGTCATCATGGTTAGCTTGTTGACCAGAATGATGCCTAGGTTTCTAGTGTGGTCAGTGGGGGTAGGAATAGGTCCCAGTTCTGAGGGCCACCAGGATGCGTCCAAAGGGAAGCTTTTGTTTCCAAAAATCAGTACCTCTGTCTTGTCCATGTTGAGCTTCAGGCAGTTGTCCTTCATCCAGTTGGTCATGTCTGTCATGCAGCTGTGGAAGTTGGTCTTGGTGCTGGTGGTGTTTTCGAAGAGGGAGAGGATGAATTGTGTGTCGTCGGCAAAGGGTATAAGTCAGTGGGTTTTAGTGATGCTGGCCAAAGGTGTCATATAAGTGTTGAAGAGGGTGGGGCTGAGCGTGGATCCTTGGGTTACTCCCTAGATGATTTCCTTGGGTTCGGAGGTTAAGGGAGGAAGGTGGACCAGATGCGTTCCTCCGATGAGGAAAGAGGCAATCCATCTCAAAGTGGCTCCTTGGATGCCTTTGTTGTGCAGCCTTGTGATGAGTGTGTGGTGAGAGACCGTATCAAAGGCTGCCAAGAGGCCTAGGAGGATCAGAGCCTCAGTCTCTCCTCAGTCGAGTAGGGGGCGGAGGTCGTCGGTAGCCGCCATGCGGGCTGTCTTGGTGCTATGGTTGCTGTGAAATCCAAATTGAGAGGAGTCGAGTAGGAGGTTCCATTCCAGATGTAAGGAGAGTTGTTAGTTGATAGCTTTTTAAAATACTTTGGCTGGGAATAGGAGCAGGGAGATTGGTTGGTAGTTGCTGAGTTCACTGGGGTCTGTCAAAGGTTTCTTCAGTAAGGCGTTGACTTCTGAATGTTTCAAGTCCTCAGGGAAGGTGGCCATGGCAATTGGAGTGTTGAACAAGGTTGTGAGTACATGACTGATCCTGGCAATTGGGGGGTAAGTGGATGGTTATTTTTTGTGGAAAAACTTTCTATCACTTTTGAGTTTTAGGCTGAAATGGTCTCCATGTTTGGCACTTTTTTGATTTAAGGCCTTCTACTCCTGGTCTTTTGTGTTCTCAAATTATGTTTATCTTATCTTAAGAATTTGTCATTGAAAAACTGAAAATTCTTGATATACAGAGTCACTCCCCCAGCGGGAAATTGAAATTGTATTAAGTAGCTTTCTCTAAATATATGATAAGGCTATGTGCCACAGATTGCAACTACAGAATAGGTACATCCTTGAGAGGCTAGCTTGCAATAAACTATGTATGTAATGGTTATGGTCCTGATCTTGAGTTTGGCAGATGGATTGCCATTGCTCTGTCATTAAGAAACTGATCCCTCCATCAGGCCAGTGGGCATCCATCCTCAGTATCTAGGGTTTGGCCTGATGGACTGCATTATGTCATGATGGTGGGCAGTCTGTTGGCGAAACTTCACTCCTTTGTCATTGGTCCCTCTGTGCACCGTCGATGGAAACCACTCCACCAACGTTGGTATGGTTGCAGACCCTCACAATGGAGAATAGCAATGGCGGACAGGGTTTTCAACATTAGATGTGTCTGTCAATGTTGGTGGATGCATCTGTTAACACACACCTGATCAAATCTACTCACAAGCAACACCTGCAACTCCCACTACAAAAGACACGCCGTCAACCACACAAACCATTTACCACTCACAATACGAACCACAAGCAGCTGACCTACAACGTAATTTTTTTTTAATTTCTGGAACCCAGGTTCTCTGAAAATGAGTCAGCTGTGATAGTTGATCAGATAATTAGTTCTTTGGAGCATTGGTCTAGACAACAATCAATAACGAGAGAAGGCAATTGTGGGACAGAATCATTGATAAGGTAAATGCTGTTTCAAACATCAGATGCTCACAGGAGGACATTTGTCAGCAGTGGAATGACCTGCAAGAAAGAGTTCATTTCCTTGCTTCCAGGACACACCAAGAGGCCCTTGGCAATTTGTAATGAGTTTTCCAGGCTCCCCCTAACCTCATGCCCTTGCAGGTGAAAGTGTTGTCCATACTGTCCAATGAAGGCATTGTAGGAATTGCAGAAGGAGAGGAGACTGGCAAGTACAAACACTAAGGGGCAGATTTATCAAAAACACATGCAGTGCAGCAAGCTACCGTGCTGCACTGTTTGTTAGGGAAAAGGCAGAAATGTGCCATATTTAATATTATATGGCACATTCCTGTCTTTTCCTTGTGCTGGTGCACAATGTGCTGCCTAGTGCCGACACAGGCACCCTTCCACCATGGTGCAAGGGAGCCTGTGTTGTAAGCAGGATTGTGTTAGTGCAGGAAGGGACACTTTCTTGCACAAAAACAATCCTCTGAGGCATTTTCCTCCAAAAGATATTTCTTCTCGTTACGCCTCACCTGGGGAGGCGTACATTTTCACGCATTCCCAGGCCTACCAGTAATGGCAAATCCATGGGTGGATGCATGGGAACACCCAGGCTCCACCCATTGAATGCCTCCCTGGAGCAGAGTAATGCAACACAGCGATTTGTACTGTGTTGCGTTGCTCTGTATTTATCAAGCCTTGCAAGGCCACACAAGGTGGCCTTGCTTGGCTTGATAAATCTTACTTAGTAGTACCATCGCCCTTGCACCCCATTGTGTGGTGCAAGGGAGACGCAACAGGCTGATAAATCTGCCCCTAGCTCTATCACAATAACTATTTCACCCTGTTCGCACTCCGCCACCCTTAATCCCTAATGGAAATCTATACACTAATGACAAACTATTCATATAAGTACGCTACCTGATATCTATCACTAATCACTAGATCTCAATGTATTCATAATTTACCTATGTTCACTGTGGCAGATGTGATTTTACATTTGGACAACAAATCACACATCCCATGCATCAACACTATCCATCAAGTTACTCAAAACAATGTAATCTCTCCCCATTCTTACCACATTCAAATAACACATACTACCTGTCTTGATATGATAAAATATAAAAGACATAATTTGTGGTAGTATAAGCTGGAACAGATTAATCCATGTCACCAGGGCTACACTGTTCGTTCCAGTTCTGATTTTGGAAATCACATATCACTTCCCTCAGGGATTTTAATTCTGTTATTGTGCAAATCAATATGATTTTAGTGATACGTAAAGCTAAGAGATGGTGGACAATGGAGTCGCAATGAAGATCAGCCATGTTGCCTAAAACGTAACACCCTAATTTGTCACACGTTATCATCATAAATAACATTGTATAGCTTGGTGCTTGGAAAATGCATAGACTACTTATTTTTATTAAAACACCAAGCACACATCTGTGGGTGCATCTACATAGAAGTGAAAATAGAGTGATATATACATGTCACTTAAAAGCAATGCGAAGTGGCCTGTGTCTGCTGACCAGAATGGTTCATTTGTTTCACTCAACTGTGACACAACATGCTTCTGCTGCCAACAAATTGTCAGTGGATGAGACACTCTTACCAGCTGATGCCCAGATATAGTTTGTAGTCTGTAGGAAAAATACTGCCATAGATAGTATGTAATAAATGAGGCATAGTGCTGGACCTCCTTTGTGTCGCTAGCTAATAGACCCAGCTCTACAAAAGGGGTCGGTGGAGTGTCAGGGAATCAGCTAACCTAGATGCATTTGAATAATACCTACATACAGCCTAACAGAAATGTATAGTTTTTCTATTTTAAATATAAGTAACATAGAACTGTTATTTGTCCCACAAATCAAAAGGAATCCTTGTAAATGTACATTTTTTGAATAGCCTATGCCTTTAACGTTGAAATTATTTTGTGTTGTATGCCCTATTAATTTCCATAAAAGGGCTAGGATTGTTCAAAATTACAAATATTGACATTTAAGTGTTTGAGGAACTTTTCTTCACATAATGATGCTAATTAGACCTAGAAGAAATTTTAATTACACCAGAGTAATTGGAGTAATCTCAGTGATTATGCATCACTATTGAGATTAAAAATTTGTGAATTACACAATTAAGCCAGTTTAAGTAATTAAGAGTAATTCGGGGCAAACATACTTGCTGCAGGAGCACTGGAACAACAAACTAAGAGAGAGTGAGTGGCTGCTGGCTACTGCTGTTCGTCTCCTGTAGCATTTAGTGTTATATTCCTAGCACAAAATTCATCCTCGGACCAGTTTTAGATGCAAGGGTGCATTTTTCTCAAAGACTATTGCACTAAATGCTGGATTATGCTTCTCACACAATTACACATTATTATGGGTAATTACACTAGAGATAATTACGCCAATTACACCCACCCCTAGTGCTAATGCATCATACTATGGACCCTGGAACTGGACAGCCAACAACCCTACACTTGGACAACCCTGACCTGTGAAACCCCAAATAAACTCACTTCACTCTATCAATCTCTCTAAACCTTTTTGTTTAACATGAAGGAAAACATTTTTGGATGCTTAATTTGATCAGAAGTGTACAAAAACCATAGAACACCTGTTTGACATTATATTCATGAATAAAGGGCAAATTTTCTAGAGTTGTTAATTGTGTTAAAACTGAAGAAATTATTATTATATATAAATGTTTTTTAATATGGTAAAGCAGCAAGATCTCAGTTATCAGCCTCAATTGCGTTGGACTAAGGAAAAAAGATCACAAGCCTCCAGTGGGACAAGAGCTCCTGCTGATGAAGATGATCATCAAGGCTAGTGTGGTCCATCGGGTTTGAGTGGCCAGCACCCTATGCCTCTCTCTCTCTCTCCTCCGGAGGACACATGATATACTACATCTTGCAGAGTCTCATACCCATTAAACACATCAGTGCCCCCAAAAACCCTCTGTATCACCACATTACCAACAACTGTGGCCACCATTTTCCTGGCTTCTATGACAACCACTCTCATAACACCTGCTGTGCATCTAGGTCACACTAGAGCTGTGGCCACCCACTCAAGGTCACAGGGCAGTTTGGGAAGTGCTGTGGCAAAACTTGCTGTGGGGAGCGAGGCTCACAGTGCGGCCACCAAAGTAAACACCATGAGTAGAGACCTGATGGGTGCAGCTACGTGGCAGGAAGATCAGCGTGCCAGAATATTGACCTTCTATGGGCCCAGAAAGATCTTATGAGGGCCCAGAATGAAATCCTGAGGTTCCAAAATGATCTCCTAGAGCATCATCCAAGTGTCCCCACGTTACATTTTGGGGTAGTTCAGGATGGCTTCAGAACATTGTCTGCAGCCACATCTCATTTTGCATCCTATTTGTATGGTTAAGCACCATCCACTACTGGGTCGATCCCAGAAGCATATACAGCTGGCAGTTCCACAGAAAGCAGGACAGTGTTGCACATGGAGCCACCTGTTACCACCCTCCCTGTGGACACTAAGGTCACTGTAGTGACCACCCTTAGGAGGGGATGTTCATCTGGCCTAGTTGAGGACAACACCCAAGAACCCACCACCAAGAGATATATAAATTGGTGTCCT
Organism: Calotriton arnoldi; assembly: GCA_963921515.1. Classification (NCBI taxonomy): domain Eukaryota; kingdom Metazoa; phylum Chordata; class Amphibia; order Caudata; family Salamandridae; genus Calotriton; species Calotriton arnoldi. The sequence continues at coordinate 416,790 of CAWUFW010012053.1, forward strand.
AATGTAACCATCTGGACTATTCACACTACGTCCACACATTTTCCATCCACTCATGTACAGTTGTCTGGAAAAGGACTCTAAGCAATTTTTGGCTCAGTTTTAATTCATCATCCAACATACAAGTTAACTTATTTGCAGAAAATCTGGAATTACATTTTTTCTAAATTTTAAAACAATAAAATTATAAATAAAAATAATGTGTTACGTCCTTCTTCTCATTAAATGAATTTAATGTAACATTGAGGTATTATTAAAACCTACATGCTTCTCTATAATTTTACATATTTGCCAATCAGTTATTATACAAACACATTACACATTTCATCATTAAAAAACAATTTTAATTACTGCCATCTCAGTATGTGCAACTATATACAGTGGTTTGCTACATTTGCATTTTAATGTAAAAGTATTACGCATCCAGAAGCCCAGGAAAGGAGAAACATACGTCATCAGTGTGTGGAAACACTTGTATACACAGAAACCAGGCAATGAAGACACATTAGGAAGTATGACTCAAATAAAAAAAAGTAGTATGAGGCAGGATGACAATGAAAATATGTTGTTTACAATGCAAGGTTATAATTAGTGCATGCACTGTGAATAGATGATGTCAGTAGACCAGTTTGTTAGCAACTGCTTTCCCCAAAACATGTCAGTGATTGTTTGTGTGGAGAGTGGCAGAGAGGATGTATAGATTATCAGTATTCAACCTACTTTGAGACAAGTAGTTCTACCAACACTGTTTGCTTCAATCTTTTCAAGACCCCTAAACCCAACAGCAACCACCACAATCTCAGCTCACCGTAGCGAAAGGCACACAAAACAGACTACACCACCTCAACAAGTTCTTCAGACTCTGGTACAGTTGGAAATTTCTCTTCCCCAGTTTGAGACTTTTTGCAGTCAGGCTGCATGAGGAGCACAACTCAAAATGCTTAATTGGCTGCAAAAATGTTTGTTGTGGTAAAACTGGTGAAATTACAGTTCAAGGGGCCAACTAAATTCCAATTGTGTGAGAAGAACACCTCAAAAAGATAGGTGCTGGTAAGAGAGAAGAAGAAATCGAACTGATAGAAGGAAGTGGTGGTGAAAAAGAAAAAGAGTATGTCAGCAACATGCTTAGCAGCCCTGTGTCTGTCGCTCATAGTGTGTACTCATCAGCCACAGCAACCATAGAATGGCAAAACAGACAGAGGGTGACAGTCATCCCAAAGCACTCAAGCAGCCTACCTTCTCCCTGTATGCCACTAGTGGAGGTATCACAAATAAAACAGTAGCAACAACAAAATATCAAGGCTAAGTTCACCAAGGAGTCTCCGCACCACCATCCATACCCACGATAAAGTCTGTTTATACAATGGGAAGCAGGCCAAAAGGTTAGCTGTTCACCTACCCCATCTTTCCTTCGTGAAGGGGAGGGGTTTCTAAAAAATGTGGAGACTCTCTGTCCAAACAAAATGGAAGCTTTCCAGCTGGAGATTTTTTTCCACTCTTGCTGTACCAGCGGTGCCCCAAGTGATGCAACTGATTTGGAAAGCTATGAAGCAGAAGGCTGTTTAGTCCATCCACCTCATGAAAGACATGTAGACCAGTTGTCAAGCAACAGACTAAGGGGCACAATTACTTTTATTTCTCATAACGTAACATTGCAAGGTAACTTGCTGCACTGCATTGTATGAAAGGGAGAGAGCAGAAATGCTCCATATTTACTAAGATATGGAGTATTTCTTCTCTGTACTTGCACTGGCAAACTGTGTGCTCCTAGCACCAATGCAGGCACCCTTGCACCTAATGCAAGGGTGCCTGGGTTACAAGCAGGAAGGGACATCTTCCCACACAATAACAATGCTTAGAGGCGTATTCTTCTTTCTATGTATGCTGCAGAATGCAACACACATGGAAAGAGGAAGTAATGACGTGAAATAAAGTTATATCTCCTAGTTCTGCCTCTGTTGGGTAGGCGCACCATTTTGGTGCAAACCCAGGTTCACAAGCCTCAGTAAGTCTGTGTTTGCATCAAAATACATGGCTGGATGCATGAGAATACCCATGATCTGCCCATGTAACGCCTACCCGACGCAAAGTAACACAAGGCAGTGCTATGCATTGCATAGTGTTACTTTGTATTTACTAAATCAAGTAAAGCGCCACAAAGTGGCTTTGAGTGCCTTAATGATTGAGGCAAAAATGATTTTGCGAAAAAGAACCACACAGTGTAGTTATAAAAATCGTTTTATATTTATTATACACACTCACTAACACATTGGTTTTGGACTTGGCCCTTTTTGCAGGGTCATCCCTGAACTTTTTGCCTTCCTCCTGGTATTTCTTCTGACCTGGTGTTGGTGGTTTTAGGACTCTGGGCACTTTATCACTGCTGTCCAGTGTAAAGTGCATGTGCTCTCTATGGTAAACATGGTAAGATTGATCTACACCTGTTTGGCTAACTTAATTTACCTATCAGTCCCTTGTAAAGTGGTATCTCAGATACCCGGGCCAGTAAATTAAATGCTACTGGTGAGCTTGCAGCCTTGCTTGCGCCACCCACCAAGGTAGCCTTTCAAACCTGTCTCAGGCCTCTGCCATTGCAGGGCCTGTGTGCGCTTTTTACTGCCGCTGTGATGTGGCACATAAAGTGGTTGCCACATCAGTGACTCCCCTTTTACTACATATCAGCCACCCCTAAGGTAGGCCCTAGCTATCCCTATGGGCAGGTTGCAATGTAGGTAAAAGGTAGGACATGTGCCTTAACTGTGTGTGGCATGTCCTGGTAGTGACAAACAGCCATTTTGGTTTCTCACTACTGTGAGGCTGCCCTCTCATAGGAATGCATTGGGGATTCCCTGATATGTGTGTCAGTGGTAATTCCTGATATGAGAGGAGTAGCGTGATCAAGTTTGGTATGTTTGGAATAGTGGTAATAAATGCTGCATGATGGTGTTCGCAGATTTATTATCACTATTTTAGAAATACCACTTTTAGAAGTTGGCATTTTTGTGTGCTATGTGTCTTTGTGCCTGCCTGTTGTGTATTGCAAGTCTGGCTCTGGAGTGACAGAAACTGGGGAGGTGCAGTAGCTCCAGAGGGTCTGGGTGAGTCAGCGCTAGGCTGAATGGGCCTGTACTGCATTTGGAGTAGTGGGAGGAGTAGCCCCTGACCCTAAATAGGTCTGTGCCTGCCTTGTACAATGCTGGCTTCGCCCCCCTCTGGTGTGTCTAGAGCCAGAGCCTACATGAACAAAGGAGGTTGTTGTGCACTGAAAGGATGTTCCTAAGTGTCCCTCAGAACTGGTTTGGACCGGGCACTGAGCCCTGTGCCAGGGGGAGAACAAAGACTTAATGTAGTATAAGTATTGGGGCTGTGACCTCATGTGAGAGGCTGTGTACTGCTGGGGCTTACTTGCAGCCGGTAGGCTGCTGGACTGCCAGGAGGTACTGCCACTGGGGATTGACCTGCTGTCTGCTGGGAAGGGGAACTTCCAGGACTTTCCCTCTGCTGGGGGACCTGGTCTGCTGGCCTGCCTGTGCCCAGCACGGTGTACTTTCTGGATCCAGCGTGTGGTGAGCGCTGGAAATTCACCCTGCTCTCCACAAGTGCGTGTGGAGCGCTGCGCAGGGTAGGGAGAGCTCTTCCCCCTGCTGACCGTCTTTTTATTGGGGGAAAGAGCGTGCAGAGCCTTCTGGTGGCTGGACAGAAAGCGCAGGGTGAGCACTCTAACTCGAGCCCGAGATGGGGGCTCTGACCATAACTCGACCAGGAAGTCAGGCGGCTCGGCCTGACTGTGGGCGAGGCCGTCTTCCTGAGAAAAGGAGCCAATCCCGCGGAGACTTCACTCCAAAGGCCGGAAGTCAGGCAAATCCACGCCTGATTGTGGGCGGGTCCCACAACGCCGAGAGGAGCAAGGATTGATGGAGGGTTCACTCCGTGTGCGCTCCCGACCGGAGGAAGCTGCGCCACTTCTATCCCCCCGGTCAGCGCGACCCGACCGGAATTTTCCCCCTGCAGAAGGAAGGTGAGCGGCAAGGACGGCACCACAAGTTGGCGGGCCGCTCCCGACATTCCATACTGGCATCAGTGGGGTGCCTGGAGACCAGAAGAGGCTAGGAGAGGTCCCGGTGAGCGGGCCTGCGAGGCACACTGCTTGTGCCTGCTTTCTGCTAGCTGCACCGGAAGGAAGCCCCTGTGAGTGGGGCTAGGAGGGCATACTGTTGGTGCTGATTTTTGGTCGTATAACTGCACCGCCAGATCGTGGGCAGTTGCAACGTGGGGCACATGGTTAGGGAGGAAAAGGGTGAGTTGCTCCCCCTCCCCTCCTGTGAGGATTGTGCCCAGAAGTGAGTGCTGCATCGGCATTGGACAAAGGGCATTTGGGACAGCCCAAGATGGGCCCCCGAGGAAGGCCAGTCGGCCTGGGGTTTGTCCCGTGTTTTGGTGGGGCGTAAGGCCCTAAGGTGATGTGTACACTGCAGGAGTGTTACAGTGGTGCACTGCTATGTTAGGATGTTTTGCCTAATATGCTTATGTCTAAGGTGTGATGCTAAGTACAGGGTTTGACCAGTAGTTACTGGTTGCTTTGCTAACGGTGCACTGATGATGTAGGATGATGCCTAAGATGTGATGCATAATGTGTTTATGCTACCTGCCTGTAAGGTTACCAGTAGTTACTAGTTGTGTTTTACTACTTATGTGTTCTTAAGGTGATGACAGTGGCCCGATTGGCCCTATAGTGTATATAATCCCTGTAAAGTCATACCTAGTGCCAGGTGGCACAGTGTACATATGTGATTACGTTCTAATGTGTTTTATGAGTAATAGAAAGGCTATTTTTGATATAACCTTGTGTGGAGTTTCTTTTGTGGTGTGCCTAGTGCTGTGTGAATGTGTTGCGCAAACGCTTTACACATTGCCTCTGGGATAAGCCTGACTGCTCGTGCCAAGCTACCAAGGGGGTGAGCAGGGGTTATCTGGTTATCTTCAGCGTGTAACTCCCTTGCCCTGACTAGAGTGGTGGTTTCTGCCTGGCTTAGGCGCATGCCCTAGCCAACCAGAAATCCCATTTCCAACAATTGGTATATCTCCTACCCAGAGTATATCAACAAAATACACACAATATTTCAAATGTAAACAGGTAAGTAAGCACAAATACACAGTGGTCTCCAGGGGGAGACCAAACCATATACTAATGAAGTGGAATGCGAACTGTGACCGAAGTCGGGCCTTGGACCAGAAGACTCAGAAGACATGGGGACACAAGGAACCACCCAAGGTAAGTACACAGGGACCCCACGGAAGCTGTGTGCAGAGTGAGAACACAGCGGCGTACTCAACGCAAGTCAATTGGAAAGTTGCGGCTGCAGTTTTTAAGAAGAAGGACCATTCCAGTTGGACCCTGAAGAAACCCTGTGGAAGGTGGAAGGTTGGAGAGTTACCCCACCCATGCATACCCCAGGCACCAGGATACCTACACCAGGGAAGCCGGGTGCATAAGTGCGATGTGAGGTCGGAAACCGCTGTAGACCACAATGGAGGACTTCAGAAATTATGCCACTGGCGAAGAAGGTGTAAGAGTCCGGTGAAATCCAAGGATGGATTCTTGAAGGGAAGTACCTGCAAGCAAAGGGGACAGAGTCTATGCCACTCAGGAGTGACCAGGAGGCACGGAAGACCAATAACTCCTACCTATCCATTCATGAAATCCCCTAACCCTCTGACCCCAGGTTGTGCTATCTGTTGTAGTGTTAATTTCGACAATCAACAGATCTCACACTTGGTGGGATGAATGTGGTTAAAGCTACACCAATTGTTTGCTCCACAGATGAGTTTCTTGGCCTTTGATGTGTAGGATGGAAGGTTGATTCCATGAAGAAGGAACAGATCCAGTTGGCGGCTGGTCTTTGTATGCCTGTCTCATGTAGACTTCTGATTTGGGTGGGGTAGGAGACTGTGTCAAAGGTGGCAGAGAGGTCAAGTGGTATGAGGTCTGCTGTGTATCCATGGCCTAGGATCATCCTAACATTGTCGGTTGCTGCAATGAGGGCAGTTTCAGTGCTGTAGTTTGGCCAGAAACCTGATTGCGACTTGTCCAGGAGCTGGTAAGCATTGAGGTGGTAGAAGAGCTAGGTATTCATGAATTTTTCCATTACTTTTGCTGGGTAGGGAAGTAAGGAGATCGGGCAGTAATTTTCTAGTTTTGTGGGGTCTGCCAAGGGTTTCCTAAGCAGTATGGTGACCATTGCATGTTTCCAGGCATCCGGGAACATCTCAGAAGTGATGGAAGAGTTCATGATGTGGACAAGAACTACGCTGATGTAACCAGCTCCCATGATGTAGATGTGGTAAGGACAGGTGGCAGCAGTTGTCCCTGAGGGGATTGTTCTCATAATGCTGCCCGTTTCTTTTTTGATTAGTGTTTTCCAGGGCATCAGAATTTTGCTGTGGCTGTTTGACAGGAGGCTTGGGGCAATGGTGTAAGGGTCTGGTTGAGGGTTGAAGTTTTTGTATAGACTTTGACATTGTCCCTGAAGAAGTCCAAGAGGTTGTCACATAATTTCTGAGAGGGGGTGATGCAGTTGGTGGTGGCAGTTGGCGAGTTGAAGTCTTTGATGTTTGCGAAGATTTCTTCTCCGCTGTTGGAGCTGTTGTGCTCTGCTAGGGCCTTCTTCTTTGGTTCTTTGATTTGATTTGTTGGTGGTAGTGTCTTACGGTAGTCATGTAAGTCTTTTTGTGATCTTCCAAGTGGTTCGTTCTCCATTTCCTTTCCAGTTGCTTGTGATGTTGTTTTGTTTGGGGAGTTCCTCCATGTACCGCATGGCTTGCTTCTGTGTTCTTCTTCATGCGTTGTGTTTCTGGGGGGCCATCCTCCGAGCATTTTGTGATTCATTTGTCCAGGTTTTGATGTTGTTGTTTAGGTTGTTGGTGGCATTTGGTTGATTTAGTCGCAGGGTGTCTATGCAGTTGGAGTCCTGGATGTTGTTCCGGCTTTGTTTGGCCGTGTTCAAGGTGGTTGGGTCTTGCTAGGTGGAAATGCTGATGAGAAATTGGGTAGTGGTGTGGTTGGTCCAGGTGAGCAGTGTGGTTGCTGTGATTTTGATGTTGTTGAAAGTGGTGAAAATGGGGTTGAGGTTTTGTCCAGCAGACTACATGGGGGTCCGGCGGCATGTTGTGATAGTCCCAGGTTCTCCAGCCTTTCAAGGAGACTGGTGGTGTTCGAGTCGCTCTTGTCTCTAAAGGTGGAAGTTGAAATCTCCTAGTAGAATGGAGTTGCTGGAGTTGATGGAAAAAGGGGTGATAATGTCGGCTAAGTTATTGGCACAAATGGCTCTAGATCCCGGCCGGCAATATATGAGGGTTATGCTTAGAGTGTATGAGAAACAAGGAAAAATCAGTGAAAACAGGGAAAAAGTGTGAAAACCGAGCAAAAGAGGCTCAGAAGATAGAGGCACAAAATAAAGCGGCACAGAAGAAAGTGCAAGGAAAGAGCTAAGGGGCACAAAATAAAGAGCGGGAAAGAGCAAAAATGTCAAAGAAGAAGGAGCATGAAACAGGGTGAGAGAAAGTGTGAGAAAAGAGCACAAAGCCACAGAACGATGAGAGAGAGTATGAGAAGAGAGCAGAAGGCAACGAGAAAGGAAAAGACAACAGGAAGGGCAAAGACAACAGAGGTAAAAGGCATCAGAGAGCAAAAGGCAACTGTAAGGTGAGAGAGAGTGTGAAACAAAAGATCATAGAGCAACAAGAAAGTCAAAAGGAAAGAGAGACAAAAGAAGCAAGAAAGTCAGCAGGCAGAAGTCCAGGAGAGGTGAGGCAGAGAACAGAGGCACAGATATGAGAGAGAGCATATCCAGGAGAAGAAGCGGAAGCCTCAAGCCACTGGAGCTGGGTCTGGGTGGGCCTTAGCCAGTTGAAGGACTGGTCCAGGTAAGTCAGATCACAGCAGTAGCTTAAACAAGGAAAACAGGAACTGGCTTTTCCTTCTTCTTATGTTTTTCAGAAACACCTGGTAAAGTTGTGATGAGTACACCTGTATGAGGTTAAGCTGTATAACAGTTTGTCAGGTTGAAGTTGGATTAAAGTGCTGCAATTTCTTGCCGTTAGCTATTGGAGATGGTGTAGTTGGTTCCCTGGGTCGGGTAAGCTGGCTGGAAGACAGCACTTGTGGTGTTCAAGCGCTTAACACTCTGAGCCTCCCACCGATCCCATAAACATAGATCACTCAGGTCTTACGGACGCCAGCTCACTAATTAGTAGTACTCTCTACAAAAGGGCAGTATCTAGGCTAATAAATCTATTGTCCTACTATCTGACCCTGTTCCTCACTTTAAACTCCACCCTCACAATAGTTCCCTGTCCAACATGCTATTTTGTTACTCTGAAAGCTAAGGGCAAAATCAGCCTCTCTCTCTCTTTGTACTGCACCTCACTGAGAAAGAGGCTGTAGTGACAGAAGAGTCATGCAGAAACATCAACACCCTTCAAATCAAACTATTCTCCTGGCATATCGTACATCAGCCTAAGCATACCTGGCTCACGATGGAATAGAATCTGAGCAGTATGACTCACCTGATGGCCACTCCAACCCCTCCCCCCACTTTCCTCAAGTCGTACACCCTCCCTGTCAGGCTAACAAGCCTCACTACTCTATGGACCACTTGTAACTTTTTGAAAATGTCACATAATTATGTGAAGGCAAATTAGGTGAGTTTTACAACCTCTATTTATGAGGTGCCTTTTTTGCATGGTTTCCAGATCCAGACTTGTTTTGTATACACGTTTGTTACGTTAACGTATCCTTCTCTGTCTTTCTTGTGTTGGTTGATGGACATATCTGCAACATATGAGTGCAATGTGTCAATGTTCTATGTTCACACATGTTTGATGGACATATTACAACCGGTTTGAAAAGTGGCAAATTCCAAAATTAACAGATATAGTGCATTGCCTTCATTTTTGCAGATGGGTAGTCTGTCACTAAGTGATGAATATTCCATCCGCCTTCTTACAAGTGCCAGATAATATAATGCACTTGAAATAAGGCAGACAGAATATCCATCACATTTAGACTGGTCTTCCAAAATCAAAATTTGTCTCTTTAGGTAGTGCCATTTTGTGCCCTTTATTGAGATTGGTATTGTAAAATAAAATGTCTAATATTTGAGCGGCTTTGATGTGTGTACCTTTCGATTTTGACCTCTGTAGTATGTACCTAATGTGTGCATATGTCTGCTTTCAGCTTCCTTCGGAGCAAGCAAGGGAGATGCTGGCCAGGCTTTAGGAGACAGCAGGAAAGTCATTGGGAGTCAGAAGATGGAGAAACTGTCAATGAGGGGTCAAGTGGGAATGAGGGTGGTGGGGATGGCAAGGATGCCACCAGCACAACAGATTTTAAGGCCTCTGACTCAGGCCAACCCATCTGTTCCTGTGGCTGCCACTACTGATACCATCAGCACCACGCTGACTCCTGTCCCCCGGTAAAAAGCCAGCACCCAGTCTGTAAATGTGCTGGGGTCTCCTTTGTACCGGACACCTCTCCCTGTGCCCCATTCCTAGCAGAACTGGTGTCAGAGAAGGCACTGGAAGTTCTATAGAACCTCTCTGTGGGGCAATCTGCAATGCTGTATGTTGTTCAGTTTGTGAGTCAGCAACTCTCACAAGTTATTGACATCCTGGGTGACATGCACTCTGCCCTGTCTGCCATACAGAGAGTTGTTGTCTCTGTTAGTGCCTCTACTGACACCAGTGCTTCCAGCACACCTGCTCCTACTCTTCCTTCTGCCCCTATTCCAACCCACAAAACCATTCCATCACCTGCCCCCATTCGAAACCCTGACCCCATTACATCTGAGATTTACTCCTGCCAAGAGCATACGTGACTCCCAATCTAGGGTGGGAGAAGTAAGGAATACCCCCAAGATGGTGGAGGAGAAAAAAAACAATGTCATTTCAGCAGGTGTAATTATACACTACCTACAATAACACAGAGGGAAAACATGCCAATGTGCAGACATAACAAGAAATTCACAAAACCTTTCCTGAGATACACCTGAAATCCTGTGAGTGGTGCAGCTTTCTAGTCTTCTTTCTCAAAAGTTTTCTGAAACACCTATGAGTCGGTGTAACACAGTAAGTTCAGATTTACAAGTTTAAAAAAAAATCAGACCCTTTCTTCTTCACTTGGAGCTTCATTATGGGTACTGGTGAGGCGCAAACTCCACACACAAAATTAACTTTTCTCTGCATTGACACTCCACCAGTACTGTGCAATTATGATGTAATCCCTTTGAAATGGGGAATAATTGTTTTAATATACAGAATTCCACACAGTTTTCCCTATTCCCAGTAGATTAAAACTCACATTTACCACTTTCTCTGAGCAGGAGGCAAATGTAACCTGGGGCCTAGGTTCTGTATGGGGCTGTGGGGAGGAGGCTTGTGAGGACAGGGGAAAGAAGGGCAAAACGATGCCCTGTCTGTGGCAAGCATTACATGTTCCCACTTACAGAGAAAAAAAGTTAAGACACATAAGGGGATAATGGCTTCACTGCTGTTGCAGCCAAAGCATCATGCAATGATACTGGCCAGAGTTAGTGGCTGGTAAATTCGGACCCATTGTTCCCACACCACGGAAAAGAACCAAATGTGGGAACACTGGGCCCACTGTGAGCAGGCACACTGGCATCTTACCCAGGGATATTCCGCCACCTGATTCGTAATGTGGGCCTTAGATTGCTAAACCCGTTTCCAAACTCCCATAAACCCCCTCACACATTTCCATAAAATAATAAGGCATCTGCGCTCACAAATTAACAGACGATGCTCAATACATCACTGCTTCACACACAACTGTTTTCAAGGAGATGTAGTCAGTTCAGTTCAAGCATATGTTTATTTAGACCTTGGTCTGTTTAACAAGGATTCTTAAAACATGATAAAATGTGATACAAAAATTCTAAATCTAAAACACGATATAAATACATTTAAAACTCAATTCATCCAATGAATAAAATCTACATTCACTAAAATCACCCTTAACAATCGAGCAAAAGATTTCACATAATTTAATAGTGCTTTCTCAATTTAACTGTAAAAATGTATCACCAGAAAATAGAAATCGGCCATTGGCCACGCCACATCAAAAAATCTAATTTTGACTATTAATTTCATTGCTTGCTCCCTATCCTTTATGTCAAATTTTATCAAAAATAGGTGTTAAAAAGGACTTCCTTTGTGACAAAAACCAGAAGCAATCCAGTAAGGTGTGGATTGAATCTCCCTTCGTATTGAGGCCACACTTGCAAGTTCTTCCTTCATTTGGCAGAGTACTGCCTCTTTCAGACATTCGAACATGATTTAACCCGCATCTAAACCTTAGGAGGCTTCAACGCATCTTGTTGTTGGGGAGTCTCTCTAGATAGGGAAAGGTCTTGCATTCCATCCATTAACTTATCAAGTGGGAGACTGATGGCTTCTTCCCCAGATATAAAAGGTCATCCGCCCTGGAGATCTGCTTTGTTACTCTTTTCAACTCCTCCTTATTCACCCCTATTGAACTAGTACCATCTGCTAATTCTATTTTTAGTTCCCTACAACAGGTATCAATCCACCCTATAACTCCATGGCCTGATTTAGCTCGCTTTGTAATATCTCCCTTTTACACAACAGGGAGATTTTGGGGACTTCCGCACTTTCTATTTGTATCCAAAATGTTATCATCTCTGCCAGTGCTAAACACGTCCACCCCCTCAGGCCCGTTTCCACCCTAACTGCCTGCACCATACAGGAAGAGGAGAGAGAGAGTAGTTTTTTTCAAGCACCTACCTTGTTCAAGGTCCCAGATCTTTTTGCCCCCTATGCCAATCACCCCAGCACCATATTGAAATTGTGGCCCTATTATGGCCTGATAGGCCACCAGCACCTGTCATATATAGGGCCCCCCGTAATGATAATTACATTTCTTCAGCCCTGCGATCAGGGCCGGACTGGGAACCGAAACCGGCCCTGCCAAACTGCTCGGCCGCCCCCCCCCCCACTGGGGGTAGGGGGGTGCAGCCGAGCTGTTTGCGATTTTGTTACAGGGGGCCGATATTGCCGACCCTGGCAACAAAAACGGCCCATAGGGGCCCTAAACCGGCTCCCACCCTAGCGGCCCACCGGGGAAACGCCCGGTGCCCGCTACGGCCAGTCCGGCCCTGCCTGCGATCAATTGAAGTGCCTTGGCTTGTGTTGAGGCAAGGTGATCCTTCCATCCTAAATCATGGGAGAACCACACTCCTAAATATTTGTATTTTTTTTACTGTTTCTAATTTGACTTTATTAATTACCCAGGCCATATTTTTCAATTTCTTCACTATCACGAGTACCTTAGTCTTTTCCATGTTTATTTTATTTTTTTCTCCTTGCAGTAATCCGCAAAAATATCTAATTTACTCTGGAGACCAATTCTTGTTCGGTCTAAAATCACTAAATCATCTGCATATAACAGACAGCTAACACCATTCATATTTGGGCTTAACACATTGGGTAAACTCAGGACTCTTGGAAGATTGAGCAGGAACAGGGAAAATAATGTGGGTGCCAATACACAACCTTGTCTCAGACCATTACTTATATAAATTCTCTTGGTAAGGGAACTTTCACTGTCCAGTTCGACCTGGGCCCAATTATCTCTTTGGAGTTCCTGCAAAATTAGGAGCAAATTTTTTGGGATCCTGTAAGCCAATAATGCTTCTCATAGCAGAGTTTGATCGGCAGAATCGAATGCAGAACTCAAGTCTACAAAACAACAATACAGGACCCCACACTGCTCTATTGATTTCTTGGCAATGGCCCATAAACTAAAACAATGGTCGATCGTCGAGTGGTTCTCCTTGAAACCACGTTGTTCCTGAGGGATAATAGAGTTTGCTTCAGCCCACTCCTTTAACATCCCCAAAAGGATTTTTGAGAAAACTTTCCCACTTATGACCAACAGGTTTATTTGTCTGTAGTTTGCTGGGAGGGCATGCTCGCCATTTATGTATATAGGCTTGATCACTGCTCCTTTTCAACTATGTGGAAATATTCTTGCTGAGAGTATTCCCTGGAAGAGGGTGTGAAACAAGCTTGTCCACCGTGAAGTGTTTGTTTTTGTTATGACTCCCAGCACTTGGGCCCTCATTATGGGTACTGGCGGGGTGCAAACTCCACACACAAAATTAACTTTTCTGTGCAGTGACACCCCACCAGTTCTGTGCAATTATGATGTAATCCCTTTGAAATGGGGAATAATTCTTTTACTACACAGAATTCCACACACTTTTCCCTATTCTCAGTAGATTAAGGGGCATATTCACAAGGAGCTATCGCCGAATTAACGGCACTCCCCATTCACAAGCCGGTGTTAATAGCCCACAGCACCAGTTTACCCGCGATAGCAGCCGCAAAATACATCGCCACAGAGGACCCCCGCAACTATCGCTAATGAGATGCAGAGTGGGCGTTCCCGTGCCAAAAGCTGAGACAAAATCACACCTCAGCTTTCACAACGACCAGCCACATCGGCGATAAGAACACAAAACAGGCGATAAGGCGCGTTAGCACCAGGAAATCTACACCTGCTCTGACCTGGTGTAAAGTCGGACGGCAGCCAGCACCACAAAAGGGAGCACCGCCCAAAGCCACACATGAAGGACAACAGATGCCCACGAGCAACTGAACATGCAGCACGGACACCCAAGAGGGCCACAACACCCACTGACACCCCCCAGGCCCGCAACACCCCCCCGGGACCACCCCCAACCCCGGACTAAGAAATTGCACACCAACACCACGAATCCCAAAATAAACATTTTGCCTGATGTCGCACAAGCAGGAAAATAAACATACATGCGTGGCCAGAAAATGGAGAATCAGTCATACAGCAATGCAATCACCAACACAAAACACCATACAAACAAAAGCAGAAACAACCCTTAGGATGAGTCCTAGCGGCTCCTCACTGGACAATCCGTAGCACACAGCCTGGAAGACCAAATCCAAGAGAAGAAGGTGTGCCATGCGCCCAACAAAAGAAAGAGAGGGAGAGAGAGAGGGAGGGAGACGGAGTGAGATAGCACAAGCAGCGCAAGGCCGCCCGGGCACCTGGCTCCACATGCCAACATGTGTGTGTGCCTCGCCATCCGTACACCATGAGGCCAAGGCTGTGTCCCAATCTCAGCGCCAAAGCCACATCACATTCTGAAAACGCAAGTAGTAGTCAGACAAACATCAGGGATGAAAGCACCATTGTCCCAATGCAGAAGGCGGGAGGACACCTGCACCTCTGACCTTGGTCCAGAACAAGTCTGGAACACCCTGATAGAGATGCAATGGCAGACGGGGACGACTCCCACACCACGCATTCCGCTAATGAATCATCCGACTTATCCACAGCCCACACACAGAAGCCCCTGCCTGTGGTACCCCCGCATGGGATGCCCTTGACACTCACGGAAACAGCAACCCATTACCCACAACGTTGCATACACATACGGATCATTGCTCAGAGCTGTGGCATATCCCCCACACAACTGCCGCAGTACAGAAGAGTGCCGGTTCACGAGACGCACCAATACAATGGCAGACCATACCAGGCACATGCACAACCCCCATAACGTGGAACAGTACCGTGCACGTATGCTGCATTTACTGGGCGCACTGCCACTGGCAGTGCTGCGGATCAGTTACAAAGCGATACAAAAGGGGATGATGGACGGAACGTTTGAGCCAATCAAACACTCACCCCCAGTCAACTGATCTGGGTTTAATCCATCATCATTCTTTAGCTCACTCCACCACCCCAGTTCAGACATGGCCATATGCAAATCAGTCTGACCCTGTGCCTCATGGGAACAGTCCAGCCCGAACTGCCAAGCCATGTCTTCCCTGGACCGGAAACAAGCATCCTAGGACCAGTTTCTGGCATTCCAGCCGTCATCAGCCAGGCTTGCTTGAATCCAGTGGCAAAGTGAGCAAGGGACCCACGTCTGGGCATACCCCCGCCAACTTAGGGCGAACAAAGCGATACAAAAGGGGATGATGGACGGAACGTTTGAGCCAATCAAACACTCACCCCCAGTCAACTGATCTGGGTTTAATCCATCATCATTCTTTAGCTCACTCCACCACCCCAGTTCAGACATGGCCATATGCAAATCAGTCTGACCCTGTGCCTCATGGGAACAGTCCAGCCCGAACTGCCAAGCCATGTCTTCCCTGGACCGGAAACAAGCATCCTAGGACCGGTTTCTGGCATTCCAGCCGTCATCAGCCAGGCTTGCTTGAATCCAGTGGCAAAGTGAGCAAGGGACCCACGTCTGGGCATACCCCCGCCAACTTAGGGCGAACAAAGCGATACAAAAGGGGATGATGGACGGAACGTTTGAGCCAATCAAACACTCACCCCCAGTCAACTGATCTGGGTTTAATCCATCATCATTCTTTAGCTCACTCCACCACCCCAGTTCAGACATGGCCATATGCAAATCAGTCTGACCCTGTGCCTCATGGGAACAGTCCAGCCCGAACTGCCAAGCCATGTCTTCCCTGGACTGGAAACAAGCATCCTAGGACCGGTTTCTGGCATTCCAGCCGTCATCAGCCAGGCTTGCTTGAATCCAGTGGCAAAGTGAGCAAGGGACCCACGTCTGGGCATACCCCCGCCAACTTAGGGCGAACAAAGCGATACAAAAGGGGATGATGGACGGAACGTTTGAGCCAATCAAACACTCACCCCCAGTCAACTGATCTGGGTTTAATCCATCATCATTCTTTAGCTCACTCCACCACCCCAGTTCAGACATGGCCATATGCAAATCAGTCTGACCCTGTGCCTCATGGGAACAGTCCAGCCCGAACTGCCAAGCCATGTCTTCCCTGGACCGGAAACAAGCATCCTAGGACCGGTTTCTGGCATTCCAGCCGTCATCAGCCAGGCTTGCTTGAATCCAGTGGCAAAGTGAGCAAGGGACCCACGTCTGGGCATACCCCCGCCAACTTAGGGCGAACAAAGCGATACAAAAGGGGATGATGGACGGAACGTTTGAGCCAATCAAACACTCACCCCCAGTCAACTGATCTGGGTTTAATCCATCATCATTCTTTAGCTCACTCCACCACCCCAGTTCAGACATGGCCATATGCAAATCAGTCTGACCCTGTGCCTCATGGGAACAGTCCAGCCCGAACTGCCAAGCCATGTCTTCCCTGGACCGGAAACAAGCATCCTAGGACCGGTTTCTGGCATTCCAGCCGTCATCAGCCAGGCTTGCTTGAATCCAGTGGCAAAGTGAGCAAGGGACCCACGTCTGGGCATACCCCCGCCAACTTAGGGCGAACAAAGCGATACAAAAGGGGATGATGGACGGAACGTTTGAGCCAATCAAACACTCACCCCCAGTCAACTGATCTGGGTTTAATCCATCATCATTCTTTAGCTCACTCCACCACCCCAGTTCAGACATGGCCATATGCAAATCAGTCTGACCCTGTGCCTCATGGGAACAGTCCAGCCCGAACTGCCAAGCCATGTCTTCCCTGGACCGGAAACAAGCATCCTAGGACCGGTTTCTGGCATTCCAGCCGTCATCAGCCAGGCTTGCTTGAATCCAGTGGCAAAGTGAGCAAGGGACCCACGTCTGGGCATACCCCCGCCAACTTAGGGCGAACAAAGCTCACTTTGCCACTGGATTCAAGCAAGCCTGGCTGATGACGGCTGGAATGCCAGAAACCGGTCCTAGGATGCTTGTTTCCGGTCCAGGGAAGACATGGCTTGGCAGTTCGGGCTGGACTGTTCCCATGAGGCACAGGGTCAGACTGATTTGCATATGGCCATGTCTGAACTGGGGTGGTGGAGTGAGCTAAAGAATGATGATGGATTAAACCCAGATCAGTTGACTGGGGGTGAGTGTTTGATTGGCTCAAACGTTCCGTCCATCATCCCCTTTTGTATCGCGGATCAGTTACAGGCTCAGCTTCCGCATTGCCCACGTCACCTGCGTCCAGCCCTGGTTCCACTGCCGAACATGCACATTCGAGTGTCCCATGGATGTCTGCCTATCGAACACAACTGTTGATGAATTGGACTATGACTTGTGTCTGCGCCCCCTGTTGGATTACGAACAGGAGTGTAACCAAGACAGCCGTGCATGGGATGCCTTGACATACTGCGTATGTATTGGTAGTTGTGCATGGGAGATTGCACAATTTCTCGTGTGCAGTGACCACATCGAGGCGCTCCCCTATTGGGCTGTGTTGCGGATCGGTGAGACGGCGTGGGCTGAGCACACCTGCCCGGACAACCTAATGTATTGGCTCACCATGGTGTTCCTTGAACACGACAACGACGTACTATTGGAACACATTGCACATGAAGCTGCACGGGCATTCATGGACGAGTAACTACGTTCCTGCAGCCACATCCGATTGCCACCCACAGCACATGGCCCAACAACTTGTTGCATCGTTGGGATTGCTCACATATCCCACCACAACAGAGGATACGTCTGCCTTCGGTTGGGCTCTGGATGCATGTGCGTGGAATAACGCTTGTGTACACACACCTGTGCAAGGTGACGCAGGTCCATGCTCGGTGCAACACAGCATCATTTGTCAGCGTTGCCAATTCGGACACACTGCTGGGGGAGAGCACACACATGGCAATGTAGCACGACATGTGAACCTGTCGGACCCTCACACCTGATCACTGTCAGCAGAGCAGACAATCGGCGCACTCCGGAGGCAGAGCACCATGCAGATCCCACGTGCAGTGAGTCGTGCCCCCTCACACGGGGCAATGGGCTGACGCCAAACAACACATGACTCATCCAGCAAGGCAAGGTGGGCTGTGAGCATTGCCATCCATGATGAATGTTGTCCATTTCAGCCCCAACATTTTCTGAACCTCGACATGTACCCATGCTGCGTGTAAGTGTCTTAAGCATGTCCCTGCCTGTTGTGGCCCTTGCCTCGTCCGTACTGACACGCACATGCCAATAAAGTCTATGCCACTCCACTGGTGTCTAACTGTGAGGTGTGTTGTTTAGATTGTCCACTCGTGTGCCACAATGAGAATCGTCCCATCACAGGGAGGAATGACTGACGCATGTGCAATGGGGGTGTGTCCCTTTGGCAAGCTCCACCTCTGTGAGCCAGACATTGTTTTTGGATAGGTGCTGGACGACATGTGCACTTACATGACTTCAGCTATGTGTGTATGGTGGCCAACCTCTGACCATGTGGAGCAATGTCATACATCACAACAGAATGTGTCCACACAGATGTGTGTAAGTAGGTATGCGATGTGAAGTACTGTTGTCACACGTGGTGTAGGACACCACTCCTGGCCTGCTACCGTTTTGGTCACTCCGACACACAGCCCTATTCAACACATGGACGTGTGCCTCCGTTGGGGGGTTGTGAGATTGTTGTTGATGTACAATGGGGACACAGCTAGTACTCACCTTCACAGTCATCCAATTGGCCATGTGTCTCAGGGATAGACATGCACATAGATGTCAGTTACCAGGGTGTACCTTCATGTGCAATCATTGTCCCTACATCCAGCCATACTTCCATACGTGAGTGAACATAGTGATGACACATCTGTGTGATTCAGAATGTTTTATTCACATTCAGGTGATTGACGGAGCTGGAGCTATACATGGCCATCCAAGCCCACATCACATGGAAGCCCAGTGGTGGGCCAACCAGTGTCCCTTGGGGATTGCACAGTGATTAGGAAGAGGGAGAGTGCAGTCCGCAGCAGTATTGCTTTGTGATTGGCCAGCGGTGAAGAAATGGCAGTCCGTGTCGGGGTCCGGGTGAATGTTGCAGGGTGTTCCGGAGGTCAGGAGGAGGTATTTCCCAGGGCATGATGCATAGGTCATAACCAGGCAGGGACAGGCCATATGGCGGTGATGGATGCTACTGCCTCCTTCCTCACACAGTAGTTCCTATCCCCTTCTCACTCCCCTTATACGGGTTCTGTGTCCGGTGTGTCCAGTGTGTGTGGCGGGGTGATGGCTGCATCGCTGTGTGCCCCTGACACATCAGACTGCGTAGGTGATGGGGCAGCATAAAAGTGTGCCACGGACACATCAGGGGTCGGAGCTGTGTGTGTCGATGTTCCCGCTGCAGTCATCTGGCAATGGCTCAGTGACAGCAATGGCAAGATGTAGTACTGCAGGGCATTGAAGTTCCCAGCCACTACTCGCTGGTGTCCAGCCATGGCAGACATACTTCCAGCCTGCATATGCTCCATGGTCTCCATTGACCTCCGCACCTGTGCCAACTCTGTGCTGTCATGGCTGGTGCCTGTCTGACCAGACAGTTCTTGTATTAGATTCATGGCACCAGCAAGGTCAGCCAAGGTCTGTGGCGGAGCATGGTGCATGCAGGGGGTGTCCGATAGGGACTGTATGTGGTCCATGATGGGACTCAGACACCCACGTATGGCATCGAGTTTGGCTGCCACGAGCTCGAAACCCACCCGCAGCTGATGAGCCAACTCCACCTGGCTACCCAACACACGCCGTTGGAATTCCATGTATTGGTCGGGGGGTCCTGGGAGACAGCCGTGGTGGTGTGTGTTTCCTGCTGTGTGGTCTGTGCAGGTGGTGGGGTCACCTCGAGGCAGCTGGCCTGTCCTGCTCCTGGGGATGAGGTGCAGAGGCTGTGCATTATCCATTGGAGGGTGTCTTGACATATGTGCAGGTTGTCCTCTTCATCGTCAATGATGGGAAGTGTGGTGTGCTCTGCAGGATGTGATGTATGTCCCTCTGCAATGTGAAGGGGAGATGCAGGTTAACAGAGTTTCACATGTATGGTGATGATTTGCAGATGTTTACATTCAGACTGCATGCCAATGTACATTGGACTGTATTTGGGGAGCTGGCTATTTGATGGAAGTCAGTGTGTTTTTCGACTACAGGACGGATGTGTGGTTGTACCCGTACATTATCATCACACAGTGTCAGGCAATGCCAGATGTGAGTGGACAGTTACTATGCACGGGCGGAACCTGTTGTGAGCTCTGTCCTGTGGTGCTGGTGTTGCACTTTGTACCACATTGCCGTCATTGCTGATGTTCTGTGATTGCTATGTGTGTGTGCTGCATTGCGGGGGAGTTGCCCCTGCAGCTCTGATTTTGTGTGGCCTTCTCCCTTTGAGGTGGGGTGCCTTTGAATTGTGTGCTTTTCGGGGCCTGATTTGCTTTTGACTTGGGTCATATGTGCTCTCGGACTGTTTTTGTGGCCTGGTGCATTGTTCGTCTGCTGTGTGTATTGTACGGCATGGGTTGTGGGTGCACGTGGACATGTCGGAGTGTGACCTGCTCCTTTACGGATGTGATCCGCACTGGGCTACCTCCATGTCGATTCGTGGGCCATGTAATTTTTTTGGGCTGCTGCCATGCTATCGGACATGCAGTGTTACTTGCATAGTCAGTGTGGGTCACAGAACCGCTGCTTTGCTGGATTCAGCACATGTGCACGGGTCGGTTGTGATATTGGTGATAGGGGGGGGCCCTCTGTGCACATTGTGGATGGGGGCCTACTTGGCGTTTCTATGTGTGCTGCAGTGTGCCAAGGCAATCAGGGACATGTTCCACTGTGGGTGTGCTGTGGGCTACACTTAATTGTGCATGTGTGCCAATGTGCCCATCTCCCCCCGTCCCCCCCGTCCCTAGTGGTTACTCACCCTGTTGCTGTTGGGTCAGGTCTTATCGTGCTGTGTCCAGGCCCCCCAATCCTGCCACCGTCTCCTCACTGCTGACTGTGGCCACCATTTGCTCCAGCTCATCCAGCTCCTCCTGTGTCGCAGGACTTCCACCTACAGTCGCCGTTGCTGCCTCCCTGTTGGCGGCGAGCTTATGTTTGGTCTGCCTTTTCAAATCATGCCAGCACCTCTTGACCTCCTCCAGTGACCTCCTCGACACTCCGACTGCATTGACGTTGGTGACGATGGCCTGCCATATTTCGGTTTGGGTTGCCAGTGCCGCAGTGGAGGTGCCGAACAGTTGTTGATGGTGTTCGGTCACCTCCGTGACGATGATCCGGTCTTCCTGCGGACTGAACCCCGTCTTCCTCTTGTCCTTGCCCTTCCACGAACGCGGGGTTCCTGGCTGGTCCTCCGTGGGGCTTGTGGTGTCCGGCTTGTCCTCTGCACTCGGTCCGGGTGCATCCATGTTGCTACACAGTTTGAATTGTTTTTGGGCTTTTTTTTCCCTTTCTTTTATGGTGCTTTTTCCCGCCGGACGCGGGGGATTTGCAGGTCTGTGGCTGGTGTTCGCTGATATCTGTACCGCGATTGGCCTCATCGCATGATTTCTCGCGTTCGCGTTTCGCATTTTTTCGGCGTGGCGTTGATTTTCACGCAGACATTTGACGCGTTATCTGGTGACTATCGCATGGTACCGCCTTGTTGTGAATTCCACATTGACACAGGGTTATTTTCCCGCGCTGGACTGCGATATTGAAAGTTGCGTTACGCTACTCTTGCGGTAGTTATCACACGTTCTTGTGAATATACCCCTAAGACTCACATTTATCACTTTCTCTGAGCAGGTGGTAAATGTAAGCTTGGGCCTAGGTGCAGTATGGGGCTGTGAGGAGCGGGCTTGTGAGGACAGGGGAACGAAGGGCAAAAAGATGCCATGGCTCGGGCGAGCATTACATGTTCCCTCTTAGAGACAAAAATGTTCCGACACATAAGAAAATGAGGGCTTCGCTGCTGTTGCAGTCAAAGCATTGTGCAATTTTAATGGCCAGAATTACTGGCTGGTAAATACGGACCCATTGTTCCCAAACCAGGGAAGAACCAAATGTGGGAACACTGGGCCCATTGTGAGCAGGCGCACTGACATCCCACCCAGGGGCATTCAGCCACCTAATTCGTTATGTGGGCCTTGGATGGCTAAACCAGTATCTAAACTCACATAAACCCCCTCACACATTTCCATAAAATAATAGGGCATCTGCGCTCACAAATTAAAAGACGATGCTTAATACATCACTGCTTCACGCACAACGGTTTACAAGGAGATGTAGTCAGTGCTGGATAACACCCACACAGAAAAAATTATGTACGCTTCTCACCAGTTGAGCATGAAAAGCACCTGATTATTCTGCCCGCGTATTTATGCACTCATCCTCAGAAAATGAGCTGATTGTAATAACAATGGTAAGCAGGTGAAGGCTTTGTGAGCGAGCAGGGTGCTACAGACAGGAAAGGGAGAGCATTTTTTATTGACAGCAAGAAGCATTAACAACACCCCAATAAAGCTTAGCTGTGGAGACAGCCTTGCAATCTCTATAAATAAAAGCATGCATAATTTAAAACTTGTATATAACTTTCCTGGCTGCTTTAACAGATGGCAGCTAGTATAACTCTTGTGTTCTGTAATATTACTATATTCATGTATTTAATTTATGTGGCTTACGTCAACTAACCACAATGGACATGTTCAGTTTAATGGGTTTCGTGAAGGCTTTCTTTTCTAACATGCCTACAAATGTATTTAAAGTGCCATTTGCAGGTTTGTGCAAATCATAGTTTCTCTAATGCATCTAACAAGGAAGCATAGAAAAAGTGCAACCTGGCTAAAAGAGAACTTTTCAGCGTCTTTTGTGAAATGACTTACCAGGAACGTTAAAAGCACTCTTTGTCAATCACCATAAATGTCTGAAGATCTGCTCTGTTTTGTTGAATCAAAATTCACAAAGATCTGGAGCTCAGTCCTAAACAGCTCTCAGGTTTTTCTCTATGCAGCAATCCTTCCTTTGCTAAGCTATGTTTATTTGGAGAGTGCTTGTTTGCAAGGCTTTTTGGTGCTAAGAAAACACAATAGAAAGTAGAGCTTATTCAAAAAGAGGACTAAAACATCCAGCGGAAAGAAAAACCTTTAAGTAAAATTACATTTGGCAGCAAATTTAATGGTTAGAAATCCATCCCTATAGATTCTTCCTGAAAGCAAGCAAGGGGGCTTCACTGATGAGAATTCCAGGCACTAGCCCACACCAATAAGCATTTCTTAAGAAACAGTTTACAGATATGAGCAGGTTTGGCATTGTTAGAAATGGGGGTCTCTAGTTGGCAGAGGTAGGTACCTTTGTCCAAATAGGAACCCTTGCTTCCAGTCAGGGTAAGGGGGAAACACACTTTAGATAACCCCTGCTCACCTCCTTGGTAGCTTGGCACGAGCAGACAGGCTTATCCCAAAGGCAATGTGTAAAGTATTTGTACCAACACACGCAGTAACACAGTGAAAATACCACAAAAGGACACCACACCAGTTTAGAAAAATAAAATATCTTTATCTAAACTAAACAAGATCAAAACGACAAAAATCCAACACACACAGATACAAATATGAGTTTCAAAAGGTTTCAAGAACTTGTACCATAGCAGAGTCGGAAACAAAAAGATGCGTCAAGACCTGAGACTTTCGGGAGGTGATGCAACAGTTCCGCTGCACGCAGAGGAAGAGTTGCTTTGAATCAGGTCTGTATGGGGAATGATGCGTCGATTCTTCGTGACGGTTCCGGTCCACCAGCGATGCGTCAGGAAAAGTGGCTGCACAGGTGCGATGCGTGGAAATCAGGGATGCGTTGGTGGTCGATGCGTTGGTGGTCGATGCGGCGGCGTTGAACGGCGCTGCATCGGTCCTCTTCAGCCCCGATCCCTCGATGCATTGATTCTTGCAGCGGCGACAGGTGCTGCATTGGTTTTCGCAGTGGCACAGCAATGCATGGAAATTCTTCGCGCGCCGTGGAGATGCGTCGGAAAACAGCCGCAAGAAGAGCAATGCGTCGATTTTTGCAGTTCTTCAAGTTTCTTCTTTCTTCCAGCTCCCAAACAGCAACAACCACTTCCAGAGGCCCAAACTGGCACAGGCACCTCTTGGAAAGTCAGAACTCACAGCAGCAGAGTTCATGGGAGCTGGAGGTGAAGTCTTTGTGTCCCTGAGACTTCAGAACAGGAGGCCAGCACACACAGGCCCTTGGAGATCTCCTTCAAGCAGGGGACACAGCACACAGCAAAGTCCTTCTCCTTTCCTTGGCAGAAATAGTAACTGCAGGCCAACACCACACAGCACACAGCAAAGGGGCAGTACTTCTCCTCAGTTCTTCAGCTCTTCTCCTTGGCAAACGGTCATCTTGAATTCCAGGAATGATCTAAAGTTCTGGGGTCTGGGCCCCAATATTTATACTACAAAATCCGTTGTTCTCTGGTGGCAGAGAAGCCCTGTGCTCAGACAAAACCAGTTCTGTCCTCTCTGGTGCAGCTTCCTGGCAGGAGGTGGAGACAGCATGGTGGAAGGCAGACCAGACCCATTCAGGTGAAAGAAAATCTCCTCCCCCCTACTCTAAATGTAGCCCAGGTCTATTCAGCCCAGCCATGACTCACCCAGACTCTCTAGAGCCACTACACATCCCCAGCCCCTGTCACTCCCAAGCCAGACACTCAATACACAGCCTATCAGAGGCACACTGGATGGCTAAGCAAGAAAATACCTACTTTCTAAAAGTGGTATTTTCAAACACAGAATATAAAAATCACCCTTACTAAAAGATGCATTTTAACATTCTGAGTTCAGGCATACTAAACGTTATTTTCCTATCTTGTTCCCAGGCGTAGTTATGCTTATAAGATGTTATAAGCAAACTCCTCATTCTATCCTATGGGAACAGATAGCCTTGCAATAGTGAAAAACGTAATTGGCAGTATTTCACCATCAGGACATGCTACACACACCAGGGCATGTCCTATCTTTCACATACACTGCAACCTGTCCACCGGGGTACCTTGGGCCTACCTTAGGGGTGACTATCATGTAAGAAAAGGGAAGGTTAGGGCCTGGCAAGTGGGTGCACTTGCCAGGTCGACATAACAGTTAACAAACTGCGCACAGGCACTGCAGTGGCAGGCCTGAGACATCTTTTCAGGGCTACTCATGTGGGTGGCACAATCAGTGCTGCAGGTCTACTAGTAGCATTTGATTTACCAGCCCTGGCATACTTAGTGCACTTTACTAGGGTCCTACTAGTAAATCAAATATGCCAATCAGGGTGAACCAATCATAATGACAATTTACACAGGGAGCACTTGCACTTTGACACTGATCAGCAGTGGCAAAGTGCCCAAAGCATCTAAGCCAGCAAAAACTAAATCCAGCACAGCATCAAAAAAATACAGGAGGTAGAGGCAAAAAGTCAGGGGAAACCACGCTAAGGATGCCAGGTCTAACAGGCATAAAAAGAGGTACCATTAGTGTTGTGGACAAAACATTTAGTAAGGCCCCTCCCAGGCCATCAAGCTTTTTCCCTGGCACCATAACAATTTTTCGACGGTCTATTGGACTGTGTGCCTCACTCTGATTGGGGCTCGCTGATGTGACCCATATCCCCAACACTCGAACATATGATGAGTGTGAGATTTAAAAGTAGTACCCCCGATAATGTTTAGAGATTTTAATACTCTCCTCCATAGTTCAATGGGTCTCTTATAGTAGTGCAAAACATGAACGCCTTATATCTTTAGATACGCTTCTCACATTCCATTTGTGCCACCATACTTGACAACTCTCTTCCCCTCATTGTGTCATACCATGTTCCAATATATATCTCAGAATCACAGTCACTTTTCTCTGTGATCATCTCAAAACCCAGTTGCCTTCAGGGGAAAAGAAGAATCCTTCACAGAAACGTGACCATGGTGACATGAGGGTAGGTGCAACAGCCATTATTCAGCAATGGTCATCTTCCATCGTACCCTACCAACAGTAACAATTGAGGAAATATAGATCTAAATGTATCTGTGGTGATGGAAAACTAAAGGTATTGGATCTCATATCATGTATATTTCTTTCAGGGTCAAACCTTGACAAATTGACTGCCTGACAGATGTATATTGCCCCGTCCTTATCAAATCTGGTCTCTTGTGAGACTTCATCTGGATGCCTTACATGCTTTGTACTCAAGATCTGAAACCAACTGGTTGATTTTGGAGTGAGTTCAGCTGTTGTGAAGGTCTTACTGAACTATAAGTCAGCCCCTTAGTATAATGTTCATCACAGTAGACAGAGCTTCCGAAATGAAGACAAACATTCTGAGGTTCAAAGTATGCAGATCAGGTTAAATGAAAGCACCACTGCTATACTGCATATGTTAAAGCACTCCTCTGTGCACAAACAACAGCTTTATATACATGTAAAGGACAATCCCTTAGCACTCCCCAACCTCCTTTTACATCTTTCTTTATTTCCAGGCTTTGTGGTTAAGAAACTGGAATCCTATTAGGAAATACTACAAATCTGCAAATGTTTCAAGAGGTTAGTCTAAAAGTTCCATAATTATAGCAGTTTTGTCCTTCTGTATCCCGATATATATCTCGCAATCACATTCAATTATCTCTGCAATCTTACTAAAACCAAGGTCCCCCAGAGTAAAAGAAGAAATCTTCATGAAACGTGACCATGGTGACATGAGGGTAAGTACAACTGCCATTATTCGGCAATGGTCATCTTCCATACTACCCAACCAACAATAGCCATTGAGGAAATATAGCTCTAAATGTATCTGTAGTGACAGAAATCTAAACATATTGGAGCCTGTATCATGTATCTATTTTTTTCAGGGTTGTACCTCTACTCAGTGGCTGCCTGACAGATGTATATTGTCTCAGTCCTTATCAATCCTGGCCTCTTGTAAGACTTCATCTGGGTGCCCTATGTGTGGTGTGCCCTGTCAGGAAATAATAGAGTATACAAAAAAGTGATGGATGGAATTCTTGAATAAATCTCAGTCAGCACTGGTTATCACTCGGGCCGTATCCCAGTCCACTGTTAATTTGCACACCATGCCACCTCAGTTTGGACCCAGCCATCTTCAAATTATCCTTGACCTTGCTCCAATGGAACAGTCCATCCTGAACTGCCAGACCATGTCCTCCCTGAACCGGAACACAACCAACGCAGGACCGGTTTCACCCTAGTTAGTGTTGAGTTGGAATGCTACCCCGAGCGATTGCCAGTGATTAAACTTATTGCAAGCATCCTCCTATTAACTTTTTTGTGTTTTGATGTACAACCCAATGGGGCCGATTCCGATCTCGGTCGGAGGCGCACCCAATACCATTCGGTCGGGAAAAAAGCCATGCGAAAGCCAGTTTCCCGACCGATCCGTACAGCACACCGAACGAGCAAGTACGATGCGCACAACAGCAAAAATTCCGGCCGAGCCGTACTCACCCAAACCAGGTCCTGTTCTCCGACCGAGGCGAATCCGGAAACGCCGAATCGAGTCGCACGGAAGGGAAAATGCAGCCCCGTCCGGCCGGACAAGTACGATGCGCTTTCCGTACGCGCCGAACCCGTCGCTACGCACGGCACGTCAAAGCATCCGGGAGAGGCGCACATAAGCTCCGAATCGCGCCACAACACGATCCACGGCTACGAGACGAACACAGCACAGACGAGGACGACGCGAAGCGACGAGGACGAAGCGAAGCGACGAGGACGAAGCCAAGCGACGAGGACGACGCGAAGCAACGAGAAGGACGAACGACACGAACCAACCATGAATCCCTTCGTCCCGATCATACCAATATTCTACATCTACTACCGGAACAGGCACGGACGCGTACGGCGCAGAAGGTAAGTCAGACACCAACCACAAAACACATACAACACGTACACGACACATCACACACATACACTGGGAATCTGAATATACTTGCAACAGCAGCACCATAGGGGCGGGATGCCCATCACCAATGCCACATATGCACACAGGGGCCTGAATGCGCGCCACCACCCCAACCCAGGGGGGCTGGATGCCAACCACCCTCAACCAGGGGGGCAGGATGCCTACCACTACTACCACCCTCACCCAGGGGGGCAGGATGCCTACCACTACTACCACCCTTAGCCAGGGTGGCAGGATGCCTACCACTACTACCACCCTTAGCCAGGGGGGCAGGATGCCTACCACTACTACCACCCTTAGCCAGGGGGCAGGATGCCCACCACTACTACCACCCTTAGCCAGGGGGGCTGGATGCCTACCACTACTACCACCCTTAGCCAGGGGGCAGGATGCCCACCACTACTACCACCCTCACCCAGGGGGGCTGGATGCCTACCACTACTACCACCCTCACCCAGGGGTGGCAGGATGCCTACCACTACTACCACCCTTAGCCAGGGTGGCAGGATGCCTACCACTACTACCACCCTTAGCCAGGGGGGCAGGATGCCCACCACTACTACCACCCTTAGCCAGGGGGGCTGGATGCCTACCACTACTACCACCCTTAGCCAGGGGGCAGGATGCCCACCACTACTACCACCCTCACCCAGGGGGGCTGGATGCCTACCACTACTACCACCCTCACCCAGGGGTGGCAGGATGCCTACCACTACTACCACCCTTAGCCAGGGTGGCAGGATGCCTACCACTACTACCACCCTTAGCCAGGGGGCAGGATGCCTACCACTACTACCACCCTTAGCCAGGGGGGCTGGATGCCTACCACTACTACCACCCTTAGCCAGGGGGGCAGGATGCCCACCACTACTACCACCCTCACCCAGGGGGGCTGGATGCCTACCACTACTACCACCCTTAGCCAGGGGTGGCAGGATGCCTACCACTACTACCACCCTCACCCAGGGGTGGCAGGATGCCTACCACTACTACCACCCTTAGCCAGGGGGGCTGGATGCCTACCACTACTACCACCCTTAGCCAGGGGGGCAGGATGCCCACCACTACTACCACCCTCACCCAGGGGGGCTGGATGCCTACCACTACTACCACCCTTAGCCAGGGGGGCAGGATGCCTACCACTACTACCACCCTCACCCAGGGGGGCAGGATGCCCACCACTACTACCACCCTTAGCCAGGGTGGCAGGATGCCTACCACTACTACCACCCTTAGCCAGGGGGGCAGGATGCCTACCACTACTACCACCCTTAGCCAGGGGGCAGGATGCCTACCACTACTACCACCCCAACCCAGGGGGGCTGGATGCCTACCACTACTACCACCCTTAGCCAGGGGGCAGGATGCCCACCACTACTACCACCCTCACCCACGGGGGGCAGGATGCCTACCACTACTACCACCCTTAGCCAGGGTGGCAGGATGCCTACCACTACTACCACCCTTAGCCAGGGGGGCAGGATGCCTACCACTACTACCACCCCAACCCAGGGGCGGCTGGATGCCTACCACTACTACCACCCTTAGCCAGGGGGCTGGATGCCTACCACTACTACCACCCTTAGCCAGGGGGGCAGGATGCCCACCACTACTACCACCCTCACCCAGGGGGGCTGGATGCCTACCACTACTACCACCCTCACCCAGGGGTGGCAGGATGCCTACCACTACTACCACCCTCACCCAGGGGTGGCAGGATGCCTACCACTACTACCACCCTTAGCCAGGGGGGCAGGATGCCTACCACTACTACCACCCCAACCCAGGGGGGGCTGGATGCCTACCACTACTACCACCCTTAGCCAGGGGGGCAGGATGCCCACCACTACTACCACCCTTAGCCAGGGGGGGCTGGATGCCTACCACTACTACCACCCTTAGCCAGGGGGGAGGATGCCCACCACTACTACCACCCTCACCCAGGGGGGCTGGATGCCTACCACTACTACCACCCTCACCCAGGGGTGGCAGGATGCCTACCACTACTACCACCCTTAGCCAGGGTGGCAGGATGCCTACCACTACTACCACCCTTAGCCAGGGGGCAGGATGCCTACCACTACTACCACCCTTAGCCAGGGGGGCAGGATGCCCACCACTACTACCACCCTTAGCCAGGGGGGCTGGATGCCTACCACTACTACCACCCTTAGCCAGGGGGGCAGGATGCCCACCACTACTACCACCCTCACCCAGGGGGGCTGGATGCCTACCACTACTACCACCCTCACCCAGGGGGGCAGGATGCCTACCACTACTACCACCCTCACCCAGGGGGGCAGGATGCCTACCACTACTACCACCCTTAGCCAGGGGGGCTGGATGCCTACCACTACTACCACCCTCACCCAGGGGGGCAGGATGCCTACCACTACTACCACCCTTAGCCAGGGGGGCTGGATGCCTACCACTACTACCACCCCAACCCAGGGGGGCTGGATGCCTACCACTACTACCACCCTTAGCCAGGGGGCAGGATGCCCACCACTACTACCACCCTCACCCACGGGGGGCAGGATGCCTACCACTACTACCACCCTTAGCCAGGGTGGCAGGATGCCTACCACTACTACCACCCTTAGCCAGGGGGGCAGGATGCCTACCACTACTACCACCCCAACCCAGGGGGGCTGGATGCCTACCACTACTACCACCCTTAGCCAGGGGGGCTGGATGCCTACCACTACTACCACCCTTAGCCAGGGGGGCAGGATGCCTACCACTACTACCACCCCAACCCAGGGGGGCTGGATGCCTACCACTACTACCACCCTTAGCCAGGGGGGCTGGATGCCTACCACTACTACCACCCTTAGCCAGGGGGGCTGGATGCCTACCACTACTACCACCCCCACTCATAGGATGGACAATGCATGACACAACAAGCACACCACAACCTAGGGAATGCAAGATTAAGACATCCCCCCACCACCATGACAAGCGTGTGTAGGCTGTGTCAAATGCCTACAACACCGAACATGACTTTCAACATACAATGTGACCCCCTAGCACATGTGCCACACATATATGTGTGTGGCACCCACAATGCAAGCAGCCCATGACCATTGTGGCAATGGGGCCTAAACCCCCATCATCACAGTGACCAAAAGGTAAGTGTGGGGTCCATAGCTGAAGCACATTTTGACCATTGTGGCAATGGGGTCTAAACCCCCATCATCACAGTGACCAAAAGGCAAGTGTGGGGTCCATAGCTGAAGCACATTTTGACCATTGTGGCAATGGGGTCTACACCCTCATCATCACAGTGACCAAAAGGTAATTGTTGACAAAGAAAGAGCTGCAACTGCCAAACTGCATGGATCATTCCTGCTCACAGAACCAAAAACTCATCTGTGGCAAAGTAGTGTATGTGTCCCATTGCAACATAAATTGGGGGAGCCAAATACTGCAGTGCAAATGAAACATTCCTTTGGCCATGTGCAGACAAACAACACCCATGGGGGCTGAGACCGTCAACAGTCATCAATGACACAATGACAGAAGTGACCATCAGAATGCAGAACCACATATTTGCACCAATGGGCACACAAATGCAGATACCCTGTGGAGACAGCAGATGTGAGGTGAACAGATACCATACCATGGCAGCAATGGGACACACAAACCATGATCACTGTGCTGACCGATGACCTAGGAGTCCCAGGGACAGCAGGGGAAACACACCAAACAACATACAGCCAATGGCACACCCAAGATATGCCAATGCAGTGGTGCAGATGCACAAACACAAACAGGCAGACCAACACTGTCATCATACACAGCAGGTGAGGGGTGGGGGTGCCAGTGTCCCCAGGCAACCACACAACACATGAGGAGAGCTGAATACCAATCATACAGATGTGCATACACTGCCACACTAAGGTAACTCATGGATCCAAATCCCCTATGTGGGCAAGCAGGCATTGTCAGGTGAGAGGGAGCACAAAACACACATGTCACACAGGCACGTAGGAACAACAACTGACACAGCAAGTCACAGACACACCACAGCACCACCCCCAGGGCCCCCACAATGTGGTGACCCTGGGCTGAATAAAAATACCACTGTGATGACAAAGCTAAATGTCGTTCACACTATGAACCACAGTCAGGTGTCCTGAGCAACAAACTACCATCACACCTACACAAGCACAAATCAATCAGCATGGCCAGTAAGCCAAGGCCAACATGGAGGCAGGGGCCTAGCCGGGCAACAACTCTCATCTGCACACACTCAACACCACACCCCTCGACCTCCAACAATGTGCAGCAGTGAAGTACACATGCACTGGTGACATTGCACATGCACCCATGACTATTCCAGGGTGGTGGGTGGGAACCAAGGTGTAGAAACACATCACACATGGACACTCAACAAGACTCCTGAATGTCTGACACACTGCACACTACGCTGTACATGGACATGACGGCAATACCACACCGACCAATGGGATCCCAGCCACAGTCACACACCAATGAAGAAGCCAAGGTCACCCACAAAGAACACACATAGACAACTTCCAACATTGCAGCTCTGACCCTGAGGAGTGGCAGCAGTCACACACACAACATGTCACAATCACTGAAAGATAACACAAACTGGAAATCACATGACAGGGGCAAACAACAAGTGCCAAGGGGAAACCTGACTGTGACCCATCTGCGTCTGCACACAAACTCAGCCCTGACAGCAAACACACCTATGGGTGACACCCTGATGACCAGTAATGTGCCATGCACCCACATCACAGAGAACACAGGGAGAAGACTTTGGGGGAACATAGCTCAAGTCAGCAAGCATCACAAACAGGTACAACACTAGGGATCACAGCATGCGCAGATGAATGGAAGTGAACACACAGACATGCACATACAACACACACCTTGGGTGCAGGCAATGTCACACGTGTACACACTGCCATGAGGGGACTCCACTCCTGTGTGAGGAAAGCTGTGCCATATGTTGCCTCAGTAGGGCCCCATCATGTCAGCTGAGCACTTGGTCACACAATCAACAATTAGCACCAAATGAGGGCTCCCATCACATCAGCCTGGTCATGGATGTGCCAACGGAATCATCAGCACAGATCCAACACACTTGTATAGCAATGTTGCACTGACTACACGGATGAGTCCCTCCCCATTGATGCCCAAACCTGCATGTCCACTGGAGATGGCAACACGGTCAGGGAAGTAGACAAATGCAACGATGGCAGGCACAACAGATGTGCAGGGGTGGAAGCCACAGATATGAAATTGCCAATGTAAGTAGGAAACCCATTGCCAAATACTGAACACATGACACCCTCAGATGCTGCTATTGATGACATGGATACACCACATGATAGGACACATTCCCCCTGGACCACATGGGTTCCTGCACAGTAACACTTCATAATCATGAGACCAGATATCACCATCACTGCAGCAAGGGCATGGTTAGCTGCACCAACAACATGTACATCTGAAGCATGAGCACTAGAGAAAAGAAAGTTGCTTTATTCAGCATATGTGTTGAGGCCAAACGAAGTCCTGAAAAAAGAGCAAAGGCCAATGGCCAGTCCATTGTCAAAGTTCAAACAGGGTGACACTGGCAGATGTCACCCTACGCATGCCTGCACAATACCAGGGACAATCCACTAGGAGGGGCAACCGGGGGGCAGGCCAGGCACCGCAGGGACAGGATCAGGGCTCACCAGGGGGAGTCAGGGAAGGGGTGGTGGGTGCAGGAGAGCCACTGACAACTGCAGTGGAGGTGTCTGACATGGTGTGTGCCGGCACAACTGGGGGGCATGACACAGATGTCGTGGGTGCCGGCAC
The DNA here is from genome assembly GCA_963921515.1 of Calotriton arnoldi. Classification (NCBI taxonomy): domain Eukaryota; kingdom Metazoa; phylum Chordata; class Amphibia; order Caudata; family Salamandridae; genus Calotriton; species Calotriton arnoldi. Next base: position 450,350 of record CAWUFW010012053.1, read on the forward strand.
AACTGCAGTGGACCCTGCAGATGGGGTGGACAGGTCCGCCACTGCAGTGCCCAAGTCAGACAGGGCGGTAGTGGACTCCACTGCAGTGCCTACCTCCAGGGGAGGAGAATGGGGAACAGGCAAGGTGGGTTGGACAGAGGGGGGGACACCCTCACCACATCAGTGGCACAGACAAGCGCAGCGGGGGGTGTGGTGCTGGGAGAGCAAGTGGCAGGGGGAGAAGGCCGGAGCATCTTGGGGATGGTATATCTGTGGGTGGGGGAACCTGGGGCAGGGTGTGGTGGGGGCACCTGTGCAGTGGGGGCCTGAGGGATGGAGGACGGAGACCTTGTGCCTGAGCTGCAGGGTGGTGGCGGGGTCTTGCTCTTAGCACTCCGGGGGGACTTGCGGGTGGGGGCCTCAGTCCGTCTGCGCCTGGGGGAGGGTGTCCGGGGGCGAGGGGCACTCTGCTCCGTGTGGGTGGGCTTCCTCTTCCCCCGGGATGCTGGAGCAGCTTCATCGGTGGGGAAGAGGCCGAGGTCACAGAGGAAGAGCTGCTGTGACTTTGGGGTTGCAGGTGAGGCAAGGGAGGGTGCTTTGGAGGGAGAGGGAACTGAGGACTGCGCAGTGCATGTGGATGCGTGTGTGTGTTCCAGGGCCCCATCCCCTGTGAGTCTGGCTTCAGTCCCCTGAATGTGCGTGCGTGTGCGTTTTGTCATTGGCGTGTGTGTCAGTGTGCTGGATGTGTGTGTGCTGGTGTGTGCCTGTGCCAGTGTGTGTGTGCCTGGGATGGGTAAGGTGCTGGGGAGTGTGGATGGAGCAGAGGCAGGAGGGGTGAGGGACCGTTTGAGGAGGGACACTGCTGCCGTCAGGGAGGAGTCCATGGACCTATTGCCCCTCTGTAGGTCAGACATGCCCGATGAGATGCCCTCCATGAACGACACCAGCTGAGTCAACAGCGCGGTGTGCGCATGGAGGACACTCAGCATGGCTGTCTGCCCTACATGGAGCTGGCGAAGGAGGTACACAGACTCCTCACTCAGGGCAGCAGGGGACACAGGGGCAGGGGGTGCGGTGCCTGGCCCAAAGGAGACACGCTCCCGGACATGGGAGCCTCCACGGACCTGGGGAATGGGAGCCGATGGGAGGGCGGTGGTGGTGCTGGTGGTGGCGGGGACAGCAACACTAGCTGGGGTGTGGTGGCTGCTGACACCCGCCTCCACAAGGGAGTCATCCTCCGAGTTGCTCTGGTCCTCAGCTGAGGTGGATGCTGCTGAGGACTCCTCGGTGTGGCTCCCCTCGCCCTCCGTGCCACTGGGTCCCTCCGACCACTCCTCGGCTGCTGACCCAGTCTGGCTCTCTGGCTCCTCCTGGTCCGTGGAGCTGTCCCCTTCCGTGGCCGTGGATGTATCTGCAAACAATGGGGAAACAGACAGACATCAGTCACCTGCACCAAACGCACACACCACTGTGAGCACAGCACATTACAGAGCAAGCCCTGGCATCATTAGTTGTACATTGCTAAAAGTGCCCTAATTGAACAGGAGAAGTCAATTGTCAGTCTGATGCCAAGCATGGCACTCACATCCCACATGGCCTTGCACCCATCTGTCTGGTGTCTGTTGGATTGCAACACCCCAGTGTTGACACATGCACCAAGTACACAGTAGTTGGACAGTGCAGAGGACACGGTGTGGACACATCACAGCTCTTGCCACTGAGTCAGTACAGGTTCACGGATGTAAGGGATGCCCAGAGTCAAATAGGAAATGCATGTGATGCATTCCAGCGACAGACACCATGATGCACCCATGTCCTGATAGCCAGCGCCACTATGGTGTGCATGTAGCACATGTCACTCCCCTGCAGGATCACCAATCAGTAGACACATGCCATGGCGGAGGCATGACTGCAAAGTCATACATCACTGTCTCAGTGATGTATGACTTTGCAGCCAGACAACAACACTCTGCACTGTGTCACAATAGTAGGTCATGGGGAATGCAAGTCCTGGAGCTGCACAAGTGCACATGTACATCCCCCCACAACACATCCTCTTAACCCTCATCTGTCCAGGTCATACCTATTGGACATATGGGAGACCTGTGACACTACCCTCTGAACCTGAGCCCCTCACACTCTGCTGTGCATGGGGAACAGCTGCCTGAACTTCACATTTACATGCCCCAGTCTGCATGGGCAGCTGATCAGACACCTATGTGTCACACAAGTATCGTCTCCTATGGTCACATCTCCAGTGGCATGCTGAGCCCCTACCAAGAAACTCCACAGCAGTCCTGGCGACTAATCCACAGCACACTGACACAGAGGCAGACACCTGAGGGGTCAAATCACTGTGCACAATGTGTCCTCTGATACACGGGAGTGGGAGTACAGAGTGTATTGTATGGCCTGGAGTAGGCATGACTGTCCAGCCCCACATGAATGAGGGATGAGCCCTGGACTGTAGGCAGCTGGCTAAGTATGTGTGACACACGTCATATACATACTCCTGGGGCCCAAACATTGTTCCCACCCGCAGCATGGGTGTGTGCCAGGTACCCCAGCCACATGTGGTGGATCAGCTCAGCAATTGGACCACAGATCAAAGTAACACGCTGAATACATGTCAGAATACAGGCATTGTGTAAGCAATGGACCCACCCATGATGCCCACCACAGAGTCAGGGAAACAGATGCTGTCTCCCACCTTGAGTCAAGCAAACTGCAAGGACACAGTCCTAAGTGACAGAATTCCCTGCATGTAAGGGCCACACCTGGGTATCAGATGAGGAGTGGGCAGTGCACAATAGAGGGACATGGCTCCTGGACAACATGACTGCTGTACTGTGGCAGTTCAACCTGGCCCGAGGAGGGCACATAACATGTTAGACAGAGTACACAGTGCAGTCTTTGACTCACCCCCTCCTTGCTGCTCTCTGGCCTTCAGCTGCCCATCCAGGTCTGGAAAGACCACCGCCAGGATCCTGAGCATGTGGGGGGTCAGGGTCCGTGTTCCGCCCCTCCTGCGAGGAGGCGACAGCTTCAGCTGGACCCGTGCAATCCTCCGGGTCCAGCCCCGAAGGTCCTGCCACCTCTTTTGGCAGTTGCGGATCCGGCGCTTGTAGACCCCCACGGACCGGACAGCCCGGACGATGTCCTTCCATATCTCATGCTTCCGATGGGCAGAAGCCTGTCAGGATGACAAAGTGATAAGGCCATTATTACACATGCAACATATCCGTGCATGACACAGTTGCATATACATGTCGCAATCACAGGGGCACATGGTGTACCCAGGCAGTGCACGGCTGCCCATGGACAGTTTTCCAGAAGTCACTACATGGTATCATAGCATGGGGAGTAAAACCCTGTTCAGAAGCACTGTCACTGCACCATACCTGTCCAGTGCAAGTCACTACACACTATGGGGGGTGACAACTACTCAGTGAGCCTGCTAGCCAGTGGTGTGCTGACTCTCAGCCTTGCTAGTCAGACAAAATGCACATTCAGAAAGGCAGTGCACAGAACACTCACCTGCTCCCCTGGTGTCCCATACAGCTTGCTGTACTGTGGAAGTAGGCTGTCCAGCAGGGCCTGGTTCTCTTCAAGGCTGAAGGCTGGGGCTCTCTCCACAGTACGTGCCATTGCAGGGTCCAGAGGGGCAGAGACAGCAGCAGTGCAGTGGCAGATGTCGTCCTGGAGCATGTAGTGCAGGCAAGTGGGCTCTCAGGGGAACATGCAGCAATATATATGTGCTGGAGAGGCAGATACTGTCCCTTGTGTCCAAAGTGATAGGTCCAAGTCGTTTGCATCTTCTGAATCTGGCCAATCCATGGAATAGCAGCACCAAAACACGCCCACAGCATCCTTCAAAATTTCAACTTCATGACATACATGATTTTGCAACATTGTTGTGGGTGACCAACTGATTTTCCAGCAACCGACTCGTTCGAATATTCGAAAACGCGTCCGTTGCCAGGCAAGCCCATTGTCAATGGGTGCGCACCGATCGGTCCATTGAGGTACAACGCGCACAGGGGTACAACGCGTACCCGCACACATTGAATGCAATGGGCCGGCCGGAGGCACCGATCGGTCCATTGCAGTACAACGCGCACAGGGGTACAACGCGTACCCGCACACATTGAATGCAATGGGCCGGCCGGAGGCACCGATCGGTCCATTGCAGTACAACGCGCACAGGGGTACAACGCGTACCCGCACACATTGAATGCAATGGGCCGGCCGGAGGCACCGATCGGTCCATTGCAGTACAACGCGCACAGGGGTACAACGCGTACCCGCACACATTGAATGCAATGGGCCGGCCGGAGGCACCGATCGGTCCATTGCAGTACAACGCGCACAGGGGTACAACGCGTACCCGCACACATTGAATGCAATGGGCCGGCCGGAGGCACCGATCGGTCCATTGCAGTACAACGCGCACAGGGGTACAACGCGTACCCGCACACATTGAATGCAATGGGCCGGCCGGAGGCACCGATCGGTCCATTGCAGTACAACGCGCACAGGGGTACAACGCGTACCCGCACACATTGAATGCAATGGGCCGGCCGGAGGCACCGATCGGTCCATTGCAGTACAACGCGCACAGGGGTACAACGCGTACCCGCACACATTGAATGCAATGGGCCGGCCGGAGGCACCGATCGGTCCATTGCAGTACAACGCGCACAGGGGTACAACGCGTACCCGCACACATTGAATGCAATGGGCCGGCCGGAGGCACCGATCGGTCCATTGCAGTACAACGCGCACAGGGGTACAACGCGTACCCGCACACATTGAATGCAATGGGCCGGCCGGAGGCACCGATCGGTCCATTGCAGTACAACGCGCACAGGGGTACAACGCGTACCCGCACACATTGAATGCAATGGGCCGGCCGGAGGCACCGATCGGTCCATTGCAGTACAACGCGCACAGGGGTACAACGCGTACCCGCACACATTGAAAGCAATGGGCCGGCCGGAGGCACCGATCGGTCCATTGCAGTACAACGCGCACAGGGGTACAACGCGTACCCGCACACATTGAAAGCAATGGGCCGGCCGGAGGCACCGATCGGTCCATTGCTGTTCAACGCATCACTGTACATGTGACTGGCATATGTCAGCATGCCTGTCTCAGATGGACATATGCCAGCCACAGATAGCTCCCAGGGAGTGAGGGGCACACCTACATCACGACAGCCTGTCCAAACCTTATCATAAGGCATGTAAGGCTGCATTTCCTATTGTGTGTATGTTGGTGTACATGTTGTCCTGTGGGTGTCACCTGTGGGCAGCCACCCCCAGGCTGTGCACGTGTTAATGGGGACAGGATCCTGGGTGTTACGTGTACGTGACCACTGTGATGTGCAACTGTTCATATCTGTGCATGTGCCATGGTCACATTTCACAGTGGTGTTTGTGTATGTCATGTCACATACCCCGTGAGTCCCATGTGGGACGGTATGTTTGAGCCAGGGTGTCCCAGTGGCACAATAGTGATGGCCCTCCACAGTCTTTGTGCATGTAGTGTTTACAATGTCTCTGATTTCATGTGCACAATGGGAGACAGTCTCCACATCCACGTTGTGTGTGCATGGACTCTGATGTTGTGCGTGTGTGTCACAGACGTCCATGGCTCTCCTGCCATGGCAAGTGTGGCCACTACCTGTGGGGGTCATGTTTGTTTTGTTGTGGTGTACACATGATACTCCAGGTGATGCCAGTGTCCATGTGGCATTACAGGGTCCCTGGGAATGTGCCTGTCGTTGAGCTGTGGTGCCTGGGGCACATCTGTCCTCACATGTCACTGGGGGGTGACTGTGACACAGCATCATGATATCCAATGGGCCAACCTGGGACAAATTGATGCCACCTGTAGGACCGTGTTGACAGATGTTGGCCATGTATGTACCATACATGTCGTTCCGGTACTGCACACTTCATGTAGTTGTGCCTCATGATGATGTATGTTGGGATCTTGAGTGTGTTCAATGCCGCATATGTGGGGTGACTGACGATCTTGCTTACTTCTCCTCTGCACTGCAGGGCTCCTGCTGTCCATCGGCCATTCCCAGACCTGGCAACGATGGTGGAACGGGACAGCATCCGACGGTACCGCTTCACCAGGCAGCTGATTGAGGATTTGGCAGTGCAGTTGTCCCCACATTTGCAGCCTGGCCGGCCGTATCCTACAGCGCTGACCCCCAAGGTGAAGGTGATGGCAGCCCTACACTTCTTTGCCACCGGTACCTTCCAACATACTGTGGCGTCTGCTGGTGGGATGTCACAGACCATGTTCAGCCGTGTGCTCCGCGATTTCTTGGCGGCAATGTTGCTCTTCCTGAACCGGTACATCTATTTCCCTAGACTGCGACGACTCACTGACGTGAAGAGTGACTTTTATGCCCTGGGGAGGATGCCGCATGTCATTGGCTCCATTGATGGGACACATGTGGCTTTGGTACCACCACAGGCCCAGGAGCAGGCCTACAGGAACCGCAAGCACTACCACTCGGTCAATGCACTGGTGGTGTGTCTTGCAGACATGACCATCACACACGTGTGTGCCCGTTTCCCTGGTTCAGCACACGATGCCTTTGTGATGAGGAGTAGTCGCATCCCCAGGTTGATGGCACAGATGCAGAACCAGCGTGCCTGGCTTGTCGGTGTGTACTGACTTTGTGCCATTGTGTGTGATCTGATCTGTAGTATTCCGCCCACTTTTCCAAGTCAGCTGATGTGCACTTGTCTGTCCGTAGGTGACTCGGGATACCCCAACATGCCGTGGTTGCTGACACCCCTCAGGAACCCTGTGACACCTGCCCAGATGCGCTACAATGAGGCACATGGTCGGACCAGGAGAGTGATTGAGCGGACCTTTGGTCTCCTGAAGAGCCGCTTCCGCTGCCTGGACAAGACCGGAGGGTCCCTCCCATATGCCCCTGCGAAAGTGTGCAAGATTATCATCGTCTGCTGCATGCTCCACAACCTGGCAGTGCGGAAGGAGTTGCCTCTCATCCAGGATGACGATGACCAACATCCGCCACCTGTGGAGGATCCTGGCCTGGACCACGATGCCAGTGACGATGATGATGATGATGGTGATGGTGATGTCCGCACACAGCTCATCACCAACTTCTTTAGCTGAATGTGAGTATCCTGAGGTGTCATGTCAATGATGTGAGTTGGCATGATGTGTGGGTGGTGCTCTGGTGCTGTTGGAGTGTGTCCATGGGCTACTTGACTGGATGTGTGTTGCGATGTGTGGTGACAGGTGGGCTGTACTCCCCAACAGTGTTGACATGCTAACTTGGTTCTGGGTGGGTATCTTGTAACATGTATTGTGCATGAGTTTTGCTGTTCTGTCCTGTACTCCATTGCTTTTGACTGTGTGTCATTTCTGTCCTTCACAGGGTACTTTCAGATTCGTTTGGTCAACTGTGTCCACCGACAACGTGATTGCACATCCAGGCTGGTAGCTGTTGTGTCCCTACAGGTGATGTGCGCCACACCCATGGACTTCCTTCTGTCTACAGTTGTTGACTGTGTGCCCGCTACCAGGTGGGGTTACCTTGCATCTGTAGTGGTTACGGCATGTTGCTACTGTGTAATAAACCTGTGCTTCACTTAGTGATGTGCGTTGTCTGTGGTCACACATTTGACTGCCATTTGCTTACTGCACCTGTGGGCTACTTGACTACAACTGGGAATGGGTGTGGTGTCTGTGCATTGCACCGTCTTCCCTGGCAACATCAGTGTAGGCAATGAGTCAGATGGCCTAGGTGTGTATGTGTTGTGTAGCCCTGGTGGTGTGTCTCCCTCATATGTGTCACGTTGCCTGTACTCACATGCCTGTGTTGTCCTTGCTGTTGCAGTTCGCATACACAGTGTAATTTTGTTGTTCATCATCCCCATAACAGTACCCACGTTGGAATCACGACAGAGGCAAGTATGGTGTATTATTGTGTTTATTGTGATACATCTGTGATAATAGTGCATAGGATGGATTGTGCTGTACATGAATCTTGCAATCCCAAGTTCCTAGATGAATAGAAAGTCCAGGTAGACAGGATCCCCAGTATCGGGGCCACAGTTGTCTGACACATTGTTCCAACTTGTACTCCCCATGCAATGTGTGGGAGTAGTGTTGCCATCAACAGGGTGAACAGTCTGTGCACAAAGGCGAAAATCCAGAACAGGTTCAGGCTTCCTGGGAGTTGCGCTTGGCCATCAGCCTCTCACTTTCCCCTCCTCGGACGACCCCTCTTCTTGGGGGGGGGCCCTCAAGTGCAGGCTGCTGCGGTGCAGGGGACTCTCCGCCAGAGTCCTCCTCCCTCCCTGTGGCAGTTGCAGTTTGTTCGGTACCAGATGTTGTTGGCACACAGGGAGGTGTGGACTGGTTGCTGTTCATCTGGCGGAGGCATTGTAAAATGTCCCTGTGCACCGCCGTCATCTCATGTAGTACATCCCACTTGGACTCCACGCGGGTCATGTGGGAGTCCACACGTGACATGTGGGAGTCCACACGTGACATGTGTGACTCCACATGGGACATGTGGGAGTCCAAGCGGGCATGATGGGCAGCCTGCTGCTGTTTGATGTCTCTGAGGAGCCCCACTACCTGGCTGAGCTCTCCGGTGCTGGACTGGTACGCATCAGCTATGCGTACCAGTTGTGGGTCTTCATGCACACCAGCAACGTCTGCAAGCAGCGACCTCTGTCTCCCACCCCTCCCACCACCCCTGCTGACATGTGCAGTGTGTGCAGTTGCACGCACAGATAACCCTGGTCCACCTTGGGGGTTGGTGGTGGTGGTGGTGTCCATGGCCCCAGGTTGGTCCAGGGTCACTGCGCTGGTGTTGTTCCTTATTCTGTCCATGTCGGCAGGGATGGTATTCGTGGTGACAGTCGTTGGAGGGGTGGGTGCAGGGGGTGCAGCTGGTGGACCTGCTGGTGCTGCAGCTGGTGGTCCTGCTGGTGCAGCATGTTGACTTGCACCGGATGTGCCAGGTTGTTCTTCATCGTCCGAGGAGGACAGAGGCTGTACGACGCCAGTGAGCTCGGCATCCTCTTGAGCCTGGGACTGGGACTCCTCAGCGTCTGCTGCTGTGTCCCTATCATCACCTGTTTTTGGGAGACACAAACAATGTATGTCATGTTTCTGCAGGCATCAGTGGTTGACACACCTGACAGTTGTGACTGTGCCTCGGGGTGCGGGCCTGTACATTGTATTGTCCTAAGTCGTCACAGTCAGGGGTTGATATTGGTGTGGCACATTGTCCTGCATTATTTGGGCATTTCTATGTATTCTCTGGGGTGTGAACATGGTCTGCATTGATTGTGTTTGGTTGACAGCCAGACCTCCTTCCCACCCACCCACCCACCCAGTCAGTTATCCCACCATGGAACGTGCTTGCATTGCAGGGAGTGTAAGTTGTCTCTCAGGATGTCAGTCAGAGGTGTCCTGCTGTTTGTTGGTGCACAGTTGGCAGCAGGGCCTTGTGCTCCCCGCAGCAGTAGCCAGTGTCAGCCATCTTGTGAGTCCTTCTCCACTCCCTGTGATGTGAGCATGGTTCAGGGTGGTGTTGATGGGCCAGTTGTGAGGCTGAGCAATGTCTGTGACTACGACTCCCATCATGCTATTGCCTCCACCCCCTTCCCAGCATGCCCATGCTTCCTTCCTTTTGACTCTGCTTCCCTGTGGGGTGGGCTGGCTGTGCTGACAGGATGGCTGGGAGTGTTGTCCTGGCAGTTGTTTGGCTAAGAGTCCCAAGAGTGTCCCTGTGCTTCACACAACATAACCCAGGGTGGTGGTGCTTTGTGGGATCTTGTGTTAGGATGGAGGGCATTGCATTCTACCAGGTGGGTACTGTGGAGTTTGTGTTGGGGGGGGGGTGTGAGGGGAGGTGCTGGTGACTATGGTCAGTGCTGCAAGTCCCCCTTCCCACCCAGCCAGCCGGATATCCCACCATGGAACGTGCTTGCATTGCAGGGAGTGTAAGTTGTCTCTCAGGATGTCAGTCAGTGGTGTCCTGCTGTTTGTTGGTGCACAGTTGGCAGCAGGGCCTTGTGCTCCCCACAGCAGTAGCCAGTGTCAGCCATCTTGTGAGTCCTTCTCCACTCCCTGTGATGTGAGCATGGTTCAGGGTGGTGTTGATGGGCCAGTTGTGAGGCTGAGCAATGTCTGTGACTACGACTCCCATCATGCTATTGCCTCCACCCCCTTCCCAGCATGCCCATGCTTCCTTCCTTTTGACTCTGCTTCCCTGTGGGGTGGGCTGGCTGTGCTGACAGGATGGCTGGGAGTGTTGTCCTGGCAGTTGTTTGGCTAAGAGTCCCAAGAGTGTCCCTGTGCTTCACACAACATAACCCAGGGTGGTGGTGCTTTGTGGGATCTTGTGTTAGGATGGAGGGCATTGCATTCTACCAGGTGGGTACTGTGGAGTTTGTGTTGGGGGGGGGTGTGAGGGGAGGTGCTGGTGACTATGGTCAGTGCTGCAAGTCCCCCTTCCCACCCAGCCAGCCGGATATCCCACCATGGAACGTGCTTGCATTGCAGGGAGTGGAAGTTGTCTCTCAGGATGTCAGTCAGTGGTGTCCTGCTGTTGGTTGATGTGCAGTTCCCAGCATGCCCTTGTGCTCCCCACGACACAGCAACAGTGTCAGACATCTTTGATGGGCCTTTCTACTCTCTGTGGGATGTGCATGCGTGAGTGTGAGCTTGCTGGGCCATGTGGTGGGGGATGTAGAGCTGTGACTACGACTCCCATCATGCTATTGCCTCCACCCCCTTCCCAGCATGCCCATGCTTCCTTCCTTTTGACTCTGCTTCCCTGTGGGGTGGGCTGGCTGTGCTGACAGGATGGCTGGGAGTGTTGTCCTGGCAGTTGTTTGGCTAAGAGTCCCAAGAGTGTCCCTGTGCTTCACACAACATAACCCAGGGTGGTGGTGCTTTGTGGGATCTTGTGTTAGGATGGAGGGCATTGCATTCTACCAGGTGGGTACTGTGGAGTTTGTGTTGGGGGGGGGGTGAGGGGAGGTGCTGGTGACTATGGTCAGTGCTGCAAGTCCCCCTTCCCACCCAGCCAGCCGGATATCCCACCATGGAACGTGCTTGCATTGCAGGGAGTGTAAGTTGTCTCTCAGGATGTCAGTCAGTGGTGTCCTGCTGTTTGTTGGTGCACAGTTGGCAGCAGGGCCTTGTGCTCCCCACAGCAGTAGCCAGTGTCAGCCATCTTGTGAGTCCTTCTCCACTCCCTGTGATGTGAGCATGGTTCAGGGTGGTGTTGATGGGACAGTTGTGAGGCTGAGCAATGTCTGTGACTACGACTCCCATCATGCTATTGCCTCCACCCCCTTCCCAGCATGCCCATGCTTCCTTCCTTTTGACTCTGCTTCCCTGTGGGGTGGGCTGGCTGTGCTGACAGGATGGCTGGGAGTGTTGTCCTGGCAGTTGTTTGGCTAAGAGTCCCAAGAGTGTCCCTGTGCTTCACACAACATAACCCAGGGTGGTGGTGCTTTGTGGGATCTTGTGTTAGGATGGAGGGCATTGCATTCTACCAGGTGGGTACTGTGGAGTTTGTGTTGGGGGGGGGTGTGAGGGGAGGTGCTGGTGACTATGGTCAGTGCTGCAAGTCCCCCTTCCCACCCAGCCAGCCAGCCAGATATCCCACCATGGAACGTGCTTGCATTGCAGGGAGTGTAAGTTGTCTCTCAGGATGTCAGTCAGTGGTGTCCTGCTGTTTGTTGGTGCACAGTTGGCAGCAGAGCCTTGTGCTCCCCACAGCAGTAGCCAGTGTCAGCCATCTTGTGAGTCCTTCTCCACTCCCTGTGATGTGAGCATGGTTCAGGGTGGTGTTGATGGGACAGTTGTGGGGGGGGGCAATATGTGTGAGTGCGACTCCCATGATGCTATTGGCTACACTGACTTGGCCAGCATACACAGAATTCCTTCCTTTGAGTGGTCTTCACTGTGTGTTGGTGTTGTTGTGGTGGCTACATGTGTGGATGTGTGTGTTAGTTCTATTTGTGCCACTGCCTAGCTGTAGTTGTGGTTGTGTTTGTACATGTGTTGGCACAGTTGGATGTGACTTTTTTGATGGCATGTGTTGTGTTTATCTGACTGACATACACATTTTGGGATGATTCTGTTCTAGTTGCTGTGTAATTGCTATGAGTGCATGGTTTGACTCTCCCCTTGACAGTGATGTGTGTGTTTTGTGGCAGTTTATTGTGTACATTTGTTGTGTACTCACCAGGCTCTGGGATGTCCTCTAGTCCATATACGCTCACTGGCGGAAGGATGGCCCGCACCTTCTCCTCCCAGGGCCTGAGGTATACTGGCTTGGCAGGAGGGCCACTGCCGGTGTATTGGCTCAGGTGGTAGTCTTTCTTGAGCAGCTCCCGGACCCTCCTGCGCACGTCATACCACCTGTTCTGGATGTCGGTCTTTGTGCGCCGACATGGTGATTGGGCGTTCACCCTGTTGATGATCCTCTCCCACATCTTGGTTTTCTGCGACATGGGGGTCTGTTGGACCAGAGTGCCAAACAGCTGTGGCTCCACCCTGAGGATCTCGTCTACCATGACTTCCAATTCACTATCTAGGAACTTGGGATTCTTCTTGGGGGGCATGGTGATGGGTGGTGATAGTGGGTGCTGTGTGTGTTGGTGTGCAGGTGAGGGTGTGTGGGTGTGTGTTGTGCTGGGTGTATGTGAGGTAGGTATTTGTTGGTGTGCTGCTGGTGTGTGGCTTGTGTGAGGGATGAGCTGTGGGTGTGTGGTTGCTTTCTCTTGGGTGCTGGCAGTGGAATGGCATTTGCAAAGGCTCATGGTAGTGATTTGTGTCCTTTATATAGGTGGAGTTGTTGGTGTGTCTTTGTTCTCTGTCCCCACCCCCCCAGTATTTATTGGCTTGGTAATTGCTTGTTTGGCCTTTTTTTGGTTGATTTTTCCTTTGTGCTGTTTGTGTATGTTGGAAACGTTCTTGTGACCGAGTCGGACCCTGCATTGGTCTCGTACGGTGTTTTCCGTTTCGTTCACGCTGTGTTTGTGCAGTTTTGTATGCTGCGTACGCGTCGGTCGCGGTGTATTGTGTTGCTTCGGCTCGGTTTTGTATGCGTGTCGGTCGTACGGCTTGTCCTCCGTCCGACTCGGTCGTGTTTTTCGCGCCTTGCATCGTACTTTGCAGGTTGGAGTTGGCGGGTACGATTCGGTCGGATTTGTTCCGGGTGCGTGTCGGTCGGTTGGATTCGCGTGTTTTTCCGGCCGGATTGCTATTTTCCGAGCGGGTCGGTCGGTCGGCTTGGTTTCCTGACGTGTCGGTCGGATTTATCGCGGCTTGCATCGTACTTGGCGTGTCGGGCGCCACTGGTACGTGTCGGTCGGTATTTTTTCCGGATCCGAGTCGGTCGGTGCTTTTTCCGGCCCGAATCGGAATCGACCCCTAAGTGTCCAAGGGTATGCCCAGACGTGGGTCACTTGCTCACTGTGCCACGGGAACCAAGCTACATCTGGCTAAAGAGCCACATTCAGGGCGCCACCGGTCCTGGGTTGCTTGTGTTCCCGTTCATAGAGGATGTGGCTTGGCAGTTTGGGCTGGACTGTTCCTATTGGTGCAGGCTAAAGACTGATTTGCATATAGCTGGAAATTAATGGGAGATGGCATGGTGGGCAAACAAATGATACCCAGAGCGATTGCCAGTGATTAGATTTATTGCAAGCATCCTCCCATCACCTTTTTGTGTTCTTTTAGAAAATACAAAATCTGCAAAAGTTGCAGGAGTTAAGTCTAAACGTTCCATAATTATATCAGTTTTGTCCTTCCGTGTCTAAGGCAGGGTTGTTGCTGTCCATTGAGCCAGGAGTATGTGTTCCAGCCGACTGTGTGTTTTTGCCAGATTTATAGCTTCAGGTTGGGAAGGGTGTATTTACAAACTGACTGGACATAGACCAGTCACAGATGACAATGGACCAGGTGAACTTTGCAGTATCAGGAAAACTAAGAATACATTTGTTAAGCTAGCACTGACCAGAGGTACATCGTGTCAATTTGCTGTTACAGCAGTCGGCACTTAGAATAGACATTCAAAATACAGTGAAAATAAAAGATGATAAACAAGGAAGTGGTGCCAGCTGGCTTGGTTTTAGGGCACCTTCACATATTGCCTTTGCACATGCTGGAGTCCACAGTTCTGCAGACACACTGCTTCTGACAGAGGTCAGTAAAATCTTGCCAATAACAGCACACAGTGGAGCATTTAGGTTACTTATTTCTAGGCTGTGTGTAAGAACTAGTATGCCTGCAATGTATATTTGCAATGTATATTGTCAGGGTGTTAGTCACTATTAATGGTGACTTTTCATTTATCACTCAAAAAACAGGACATTGTTGGCCGGGAGACAAAGGTAGCTCTATACATCGATTATCTCACGATAATAACAACAGACCTAAAATCTGTGTTACCGGTTATAGACCAACTAAAACAAGATTTTGGGAATGTGTCTGAATATTCAGTAGATTCCGCAAAAACAGAGATCATGGCCTGGAACGTACCTAGAGAGAATAAACAAATTAGGAAGGAGATAAGATATCTTGGAATTAAGATCACACAAGACTTAGATAAAACAGCAGAGATAAACTGAAAAAAAGCTTTAATAGAGACTGGAAAATTGCTAAGGAGCTGGACCATTTGCCTCTAACTGTCCCTGGCAGAGCAAACTTGATTAAGATGTCCAGCTTGCTTAAGTTTGCCTTTTTTTAATGCCATACTCCTGACCTTTAAAAAGTACTGGATCAATAAGCTTCCAGGGAGAATCACCAACTTTATTTGGGCATCAAAAGGGGCTAGGATATTTAGGAAAATTCTATGTAGGAAAAAGGACAAGGGTGGACTAGATTTACCTGATTTTCAATATTATGTATGGGCTTTCCAACTAAAAAACTGTAGAATATTATTCAATACACCAGACTCTTCCGAGGTAGGATCCCTATTTATGGTGATGCTAAAGACATCAGATTGGGTAGTAGAGCATACTGGAAGCCCAACAGGATTGTGAAACTGGGGAAGAGAAACTCAGCAAAATGCAGGAAACATAGTTGAGAGAAAGCAGGTCATATCCACGTTTCTGGAATGCAGCAGGATTCAAATCTACTGGGAGAGTGTGGATAAGATTATAACAACCATCCTACAAACTGAAATTATGGTAAGCCTTCTGTTAATCATTTTTGGCTATCTCGACGAGCCAGACAAGCAAACACATGAGTACGTTTTTCATCTATTTGATCCTTCTAGCAAGGAGAGAAATTTGCAGAACCTGGCTTTCAAAAGTATTTCCCACTAGTGTAGAATGGGTAGACTCAGTAAGGTATGTACTAGAAATTGATATTAAGGACCGATCCTACAAAATAACCGTGATGTGTCAACCTGTTACAACTTGGATAAATTCAATTGAGGACTCCATAACAGATGAACTGTCATCTCTCATTGAGAAGACATATACGTAAAGCTGTATGAGAATCCAAAGGTTATCTGTCCAGACCCTCTGCCTCGGAATTCGACCTTGGTAATTTTTAATTTATCTGAATTTTAGATGTTTTTATCTTTAATCTATTCTTGTTTTCTTGTTGCACAGAACATTAGATCTTATAAAGCTGCCATGAAATATTTGATTGCATTAAATTAACCTACTGTATGTTATAGTGTTTCCCTTTTTATTATAAAAGCAATTATTATTGTGAGGAAAAGTGTTATGTGTTAGCGGGTCTTGATTCTAAATTATGTAATGGGTACATGGAGATGATGGCCTGTTATGTGGTCACTATGACTTGTTTCATATTGTATTTATTATGTTTTATGTACTTTTATGGCTGCTCTAAACAAGCCGAATAAAGGTTTATGAATCGAACCGACCTTCGTCAAGTTGGTGAAGTTAATCCGAAGAGTACCAACAACCTCAGAGGGTAAATTATAACAACATACTCCCTGAGAAGACAAGAGGGCCACAAATCGGGAAGTTTGGTGTTGTAATACAAGGTGATTGAGGACAAAACAAAAAAAAGGTGTATTGTTAGTTGACCTCATGACTGCGCTTTCAATGTATTTCTGGTCATACATCAGTATTTTCAGGCTTCGATCTGCAGGAACCCCATACAGGCGAACAATTGTGTGCACATTTATCTTTTCTGCCTGCCTCCAATTCAATGTCACCCATTACATAAATCAGAATTTAGAGACAAGCCTGTGTTTGATTCACCAAACTCTGCTACGGCAGGCCTGCTAATTTGTACAGCCACGCAACATCACTGGAGACTTATCGACTCTCAGGACAGATGTTGATTTCCAGTCAGTGTGACAACTATCCCCTGCAATGGCCCACACTCCCCCTCCCTGATTGGGAGTGGTACAGTAACACACCAACTGTTTACTGCAGCATACTCCTCAGAGGAGCAATTTACCCTAGGTCAGCTCCAGTACCACATAATGGCGGGTAACTTGATCCTCCTGGTGGACCAATTCTGTGTCTAAACCCAGATTGGGTAGCCAAAACATACTGCTACTCTTTCCTATACACTCAGGTGGGTTCTGCAAGCGACTAAGGGGCTTTACCTTGAAGTGGGGAGAGGAGTTGGCCTAACGGCTAGGGCGGTGGACCTCGAATCTGGGGAGCCGGGTTCGCGTCTCGGCAATGACGCTGAACATCCTGTGATTTTTGGCAAATCACTTAATCTCCCCGTGCCTAACAAAAATGAATGTGTCCTCATGTAACGCAGCTGGTGCTATGTAAAGCGCTCTGATACCCAATACCTTCGGGTCAAGTTCGCGCTATATAAAACTCTGTAAAAAAAAAAAAGAAGAAGTGGCACAAGGATGGTGACAGATAATAAGAGGGATTCAAGGGAGGGGGAACCTCTCGCATCTGCTCTACATGGCATTCGGACATAAGCCCCTTGCAGAATTATTGCTGGTGATATTTGGGGTATTAGTGTGTTGGCGATTTGTTGCTTTTTCATTACAACCAGTGCCTCTCTCACCCTGAGTTTATGGACATGTGAGAAGGAGAGGGAATAAAAGTGCATCACCTGCTTGCAGTACAGTGTGTTTTTTCTTTTCCAGTGACTTCCTAAATTGCTAATTGACTCAACTAGAAGCGTGGCGTAGCAGTTAAATACTGCACTATATTGATCCTTGCGCATTTTAGGAGCTAGATTCTGACAATTAAAGCATATCCACTCGTCCTCCCTAACATGCATGCGAGTCACCCCATAGTTTTTATATATCTAGAAGGTTTCATTTCTCAACGTTCAAACAAAGGATCTGCAAGCCTTGTGTCCTATCTCTTAGTAACCGAGAATTGTATTCTCTAATAGCGCCTATCTTAGAGTGACCAACCGTCCATAAATTTCACAGACTGCCCGTAATTTGGGCCTCTTGTCCGTTGTCCGTAAGGGTTTCTTCCACGGACGCCTTTTGTCCGTAATTTCAAACATTGCCGTGAGCTGCCCCCTGAAAGCAGCCTGTAACTCTCACTGCAGGGGCCAGCTCACGCTCCTGCTGTGATCTGTGGCCTGCAGCAGCCCTTCCCCAACCTGGCACAGACTGTTATCAGGCCCATTATCATTCTGTATGTTGGCCTAATTATCACATACAGAATGATAATGGGCCTCTCTGCCCAGTGACAGCATTTCGGATCCGGTGGTTTTTTCCAGTGGGGGAGAGGGGGCATGTAAGATCTTTGATTTTTGAATATGCAAACACAGGTGTTAAAGTTTCACTCGCATACACAACAGATGCAGTGCATGGTTCTCTCAACCTAATATAAACTTATTTTGACTTGTGCTTGTGTTGGTTGGCCATTTACTTATGCACTATTGCGCGACCTCCTCTGATGTGTATGCAAAACGTACCTTTTGTCCCGAATTTTTGTCTTGAATTCTGACCTACTGTCCCGAACTTTTGTCCTGAATTTTGACCCTTTGTCCTGAATTTTTGCACTCACTGTCCTGAATTTGCACCCATGCCAGTTGGTCACCCTAGCCTATCTCTGTGGACCACATTACACTACTTGGCTTCACAGACTCCATGATGGAACATTTCATACTCAACATTACATTACAACTGCGGCTCTTGAGCTAATCTGTTTTCCAGCGATAAATTCGTCAAACCAGTGGTTTTCGAATTATTTCTGTAAACACATAAAAAAACATGTCTGCTAATTCTATACTTAATCTTGTGCCAAAAACCATCTGATCACTTCTGTTCCCCATCCTCTAAGCTGCTCCTCCGCGAGGAGTTCTGGGCGGCCCTCGCCTCTGCACTGGAACGTGATTTGCTGATCTTCTCGCGTTAATGGGATCAACAACATCCGGTATTGCTTTCTGTCTCGAGATCAGAAGTGTTCAGTTTAGCTCAACTGACAGGGTAAGTAACAGCGTTTTATTAACTAACAAGCTTACTGCGCACAAGCCGTTTTCCTATGCACTGGTACAATGAGGTGGAGGGGGCTGCCCTAGATTTCGCAGGAGGCCAGAACATACGGAGAATCTGAGAAAAGACAGACTTGGAGGACACACAAGTGCATATGCTTATAGAAAGTGGGCCGCGTGCTCATAAAAACTCATTACAACAATAAAAGGGTTCAGTGTGACAGCTGATGGGCAAAAACACACTCTCCCCTTTACTATTTAAAGTATTATTGAATGTAAGGTCTACAGGAAAGAGGATTATCTATGAATTAATGATTTCCTAGACATTGTATGTCAGCAGATAGGACATGGGAACGAGGATTAATATTTGAAATTGAGATAGGATTAAAAGAGAGGACTCGCCAACAAATGGAATTGTCATTTTTCTCATGGAGATAAACACTTTTAATGCACTGAGAATGAGAGCAGTGGATAAAAAAACACAGAAAACAATGTGAGGAATCAGATGGCTTAAACGTCCATTTTCTAATCTATTCTTGCCTGGCGGAACTCAATTTTCTAATAACTTTGCTATCGCTAGAGCCTTTAATCCTTAAATAAAATGATTACCGCTTGTTTTCTCGCTTGATAAATCTTTGCAGCAATTTAAGAAGTGGACGTTTTAAGGCTAATATCTGACAATGAATCCGATCAGAGCTGTTAGGCAAAGGAGATAAACTTTCGACAAGCTGGGAGGTAATAAAGTCTGTCAGACCAAGGGCTGTGTTTCAAAGATTGGTCTACGCACCTCTGTTTGCGCATCTTAAGCGGCCTTTCTGTGATACACATGCCTAATTATTGATTTGTGCTCATGCCTTCTAATGTGATAAGTGCAGAAGCGCAGGATACATTTTCACCAGTTGGTAAAGTGGCTCCCACTCTATAAAGTTGTGATAGAGCGTTATGCTCTCGTAAAAATTGTAGGGGTGCATCATAATCATCGTTAGCCTGTACCCGCATATATCTAGTTATATATATTAATGAATGGTTAGTTAATGTAGTCGTAAATTGCATTATTAGAGTGAATAGAAGGGTAGTTGTGCTATTATGATTTTGCAAATGTAATGCTTAACTGAAACGTGTTCAAAATGATGCATTATTGGAGTAGGCTATGTATAATCGAGATGCAGTAGTTAAACGTGTACCATATTAAGTTGCACGTGTAGTTCACTTTTCGCATATGAAATGTAATGAGCTAATGCTTATAGAAGTGATTATAATTGTGCGTTTAAATTGTGTAAAGGCCTGACTGCATATACGTAAAGGAAAGGCCTGATTCGTTCTTATGTTAGCTTATTTTGTAGGTAGAAAAGGTTCTCTTGGAAGGGCTCTCTGGGTACAGTTGGTAAATTCGTGCAGAGGGAAAAAGTCTGTTGAAATGTATCTTCTGTTGCAGGTGCAAGGACATATGCCTCGTTAGCAAAAGACTGGCTCTTTGTTTCACGAGTTGGGGTGGTGGGAGGCATTGAGATGGGAGTACACTGGAATGCAGGGATGATGTTTTCAGCGGAGAAGGTGCCTGGGACTCAAGGTCATCGCAACCGTCCTGGATGAAGTAAGAGTTTCGATGGAAAAGTACGAGAAGGAAGACCTGGCCGAAAAGGCGTGACAAGGGCGTGTTCAATTGTTTTTGGGATTTGTATTAGGGACAGTGCCCCGAGGGTGGAGGGTAGAGAAGAGGTAGAGGAGATCAGAGGGAGAAGACAGAGGGGGATTACAGGAAGGAGCATCTCAGAACAAGCTCGAAATGCTGTGTGAGTGTACTTCTTAGGAAGTCTTCACAGCTGACACCTTTTTCTTTACTCTTGCCTGGGAAATTCATTAAGTAGGTATGTCATCAAAGTGATAGAGTAGGGACAGCTAATGGTTTTATGCTTATCTAGGTAAATGAGGAATAACATAGAGGTCGGAGCAATTATTGCTTGTCTCATTCTTCTGGAGTTAACGATTCTTCTTGTCCTGAGTCGGATGAGACTCCTGCGTAGGATGTTATTTGTATTAGTGCCCATTTACTTCTTTAACCTCGTGTTGAGGTGCTTGCACGTGCAGTTATTCTTGGCTGTAATAAACCCACAAAATTGAATTCGGAGTCAGTGGTCTTTTAAAGTAAACTGGATTCTAAATGGCTGCATAACTGAAAAAGATTTTCTTCCCTTCACGCTATTCAGCAGGAAAAAAGATCCTGGCGACCTGAAGATCCTTAGGGAGATAAGATAAGGATCGGCGTTATCAGTTGTGCCTCCCTTATAATATGGCAAAATTATTTGTATACAGAAAGAGATGAAAAACTTGAGGCACTAGCCACGTGGGGCCATCTAGAATAAAAGTGAAGCCCTTACCAAGCTGATTTTTTTTTCAGCATTTAAGTACCAGAAGTCATTTAAGGGCCTGATTTATATGTTGGCGGTAAGGATACTCTATTGCGACGGAGTATCCTTACTGCCAACATAATGGTCGGCCCACCCGCATTTCAATGCGGTGGACCTTTGGTGTAATCACGGCGGAGACTACTCTGTCTCTGCCAAGGTTACACCCCTTTGATGGCCTGATGGAGTTGGGGCTGCTGAAGGTGGACCTCTATGTCCGCCCGCGCAATTTAGATGTGTGGACATACAGGTCAGTTTTCACTGCCCATCACCGCCAGGAAAACCATGGCGGTAAGGGCAGGAAAAACTGTCTAATCGTTTTTTTTATTTTCAAAAAGAAAATCCTGCTTTGTAATTTTCTTCATGAAAATAAAAAAATAAGTTTGGCAGATGGCTCCGTCATGCTGACGGAGCCTTGTGTCAAACTTATACAAGCATTTGCAATGCAATAGGTCTTGCATTACTGATAGTTTGAGGTATTGGCGTTGCAAATAATAATGCAACGCCAATAGCTCATACTTTCAGTAATCCGAGACCTAGGGGTATATTCACAAGAAAGTGTGATAACTACCGCAAGAGTAGCGTAACGCAACTTTCAATATCGCACCTATCACGGGAAAATAACCCTGTGTCAACGTGGAATTCACAACAAGGCGGTAGCATGCAATAGTCACCAGATAACATGTCAAATGTCAGCGTGAAAATCAACGCCACGCCGAAAAAATGCGAACGTGAGAAATCATGCGATGATGCCAATCGCGGTACAAAAAGTAGCGAAAAGCAGCCTCAGGCCTGCAAATCCCACGCGTCTGGCGGGAAATTCCACAATAAAAAACAACAGACACAACACACCAGAAACAAGCCAAAGCACGTAGCAACATGGATGCACCCTGACCCAGCGCAGAGGGCAACGCGAACCCCACAACCCCCACAGACCACCAGCAAGGAACAACTGGCTCGGGGAAGGCCAAGGAGAAAAGGGAGAGGAAGACGGGGTGCAGACCGCAGGAAAACAAGACCAAGGCCACGGAGGCGACAGACCACTACCAGCAACTGACCCACAAGCAGACCACCTGGAATGCAGTCGGAGTGCCCAGGAGGCCAATCCAGGAGGCCAAGAGGCGCCGGCAGGACGTGACAACCTAAACCAGGTACAAACCCGCTGCCAACAGGAAGGCAGCAACAGCGACAGGAGGTGGCAGTCCAGCGCCACAGGAGGAGCTGGAGGAAACCCAGGCCACAGTCATCAGTGTGGAGATGGTGCAAGGAGGTGGGAGTACGGACACAGCTCGACAGGACCTGACATAACAACAACAGGGTGAGGATCCAACAGGGACTGGGGGGACGGGGGGTGATGGGCACAATGCCACACATGCACAACGAGGTGTAACACACTGCACACCCACAATTACCCAGGGACATGTCCCCCATCCCCCTGGCACACTGCAGCACACACACATAGCAATCACAGCACATACCATGACAATGTGGCACAAAGTGCAACACCCACACTGCAGAACAGGGGACACAACTGGGTCCACCCAGGCGCAGAAACAGAACAATCACATTGGACAGAGCAGAGAACTGTGAGATGCACATCTACCCCTACAACCCCACATCAGCCATGTAGGCCAAATGTACACTGTCCCAACTCAAATAGCCACCACCGCCCAAACAGTCACAATGTACATTGTCACACAGTCTGCATGTCGACAAGAACAAGGCGCCTACACAATGCCAACATGCACCTCCCCTTCACAATGCAGAGGGGCAAACAACACTTCCAGCAGGTCAGAACAGACAACCCATCAGTGATGCCCGAGACGAACACCACACCCCCGACACCGACGTCCTACAGCAGCCCATGGACATCCCACACAACCCACCACCAGGACCAGGGCAGACAAGCTACTCAGAGGAGAACCCAGCCCCTGCATTAGACCACACAGCATGAAGCACCCGCAATCACGGCTGCCTCACAACACTTCACCCACCCACACATGGCACCCCAATGCAAGGTGGCAGAACGCCAAAAGGAGGTGGCCCAACAGGTGAGGGTGTTGCCGAACCCATGGAATGCGAACTAGAACACAGACATGGGTGTCCAATACCCTTCAGGGACCACCTACACCCCACAAAGGAGACCCACACCTCCACAGAGACACATGCACATATCATGTTGAACTGGCTACGGGCACGTGTGCCCGGCCCCTTTATTGGCAGGGCCACATGTACAGTGACGCCTGTGCTGGATGTGTGTGGGGTGAGTATAAGCCAGCCCGCATGGAGTGCTTGGTGCTGCCAACAACCTGAACAGTGGACACCAGTGTAATGGAAACAGAAAACACCAGCATAACAGAGTCAAATGCAGAGCAACATGGAGGGATCCGGAGTAAGGACAGAGGTCACCCAATAGTCAGTCAGGAGGTTCCGTGAGTTGCAGTGCACTGAGGTAGGGGCACTAGAGAAGAGCGAGCTCATGTGAAGAAATTGCTAGGATTGTGTCCCTTCGGGTTAGTCCTGATGCAGATGCAGTGGGGTGTGTTACACCTGCTTCAACTTCCTCATCAACGTCCCAGGTCTCCCACACTGCCTGAGGTGACAGTTGCGTCCGCAGTCCACAGCGCAATACCCAGAATTAGATCCGGGTGTGTAGCTTGACTACCGCCACCAGTCTGCATTCCTGCCTTGGGGCTGTTGCCACCTGCCCTCCCATTGTCTGTGCCTTCTCCCGTCCGCACACTTGACACATCCTACTCTTCATGGTTCCCGGTCTTACCCACTGCATGAGGTGATATTGCTGCGCAACCTCACAACAGCACAAAACTCAATCAGTAACGGACAATGGCTTGCGGTGCACTGAGTCACTGGCACCTGGAGTGCTGAGCAGGGTATCAGGCCAATGATGGCATCCACGACAGGTCTGAGCAACTCCGTAGGTCTGTCAGGACCACCCTTTCGACTCTGGCAGATGGCGGCTGGAGGTGGTCCTTGCGGTGGTGGCGTGTGCCTCCTGCGGTGATGCGACATCCGGGCCGGTCAAGACTCGATGCCATGTGTGGGCCCTGGTGGCCCACAGTTGGGGCCGGAGGAGGTGGACAGCGCAGGGCCACAGACACATGGTGTTGATGACCCCAAGACCATCGCTACAGAGGCCATTCAATGTCTCAGAAGAAGGGGTCCCAGGCCTGAGCGGCACAGAGTTAGTGGCCCTGGACGCACTGCGGCCGGCACAGGCACCCAGCCCATTCACCGAGTGTCTCCGGCATAGGTTGGATGGCCCCACCGGCCTGCGTAGTTCAGGTTCAGTGGCACCACGTGTTAAGGTCACCTCCGTGTATGTGACCCGGCATTCATCCGGACTGAGCCGCATCTTCCTCTTACACCTCTCCGTGCGACCACTGGTGTGGACTCCGCCATTCATGCTTTGCGACTAGGTGCTGGATGTGTGACCTACTGGTCAGCAGGGTAGTCCTGGTCCCTCATCCATGTGTAGCCGGCTGGCATTGAAGAGGGTTAGTGGCACCACGTGTAGCAGGCTGGCGTTGAACAGGGTTAGTGGCACTACGTGTAGCAGGCTGGCGTTGAACAGGGTTAGTGGCACCACGTGTCGCAAGATGCCCATATGGAACTATGCCTCACTGATCGGGGGTCTGGTGCTGTGGCCGCTGGTACGGATTTGGGGTCACTGCCATTCATGACTCAGGACACAGTTTCACATATGGGACCTACTGGTCCGAAGAGTAGGCCGGGGGCGGCAGTGGAGTACGTCAACGAAAAAGGAATAAAGCGGGCCTGTGTCGTGCAGGCCGTGATGGTCCGAGGTGGCTGCCAAGGTCTCGGGCCTTGGGGCTTGCGCCGGCACGTGGTGGGCCCTCCTTGACACACGCCGGTGTCGGAAGGTGATCAGTGTGGCCTGGCTGCGCAGGGGCTGGCCTGACGGGTTCGTGGTCCGGCAGGCGCACGGCATCGCAGGCAACTCCGCTCACGAGGAGGGTGTCGGCCTCGTGGCGAGGTGGGAGGCGCCGCCCTGGCAGAGACATGGGTCTTTCTGGAAAAGGACCACGCCCAGGCCTACGTGCTTTTTATTCACACCCCTACGCTGGCGTGGCGTACGCCGGGCCATCCCACTCCGCTGACGCTTAGGGGGGGGCGTAACAGGCAACATTTCCGCGAGGTCCCCCACTGGCTTGGGTGACATGGTGGCATTCACTGTCCACTACACTCCATACGCAAGCGGTGTATGTCGCCATGGATATGGGTGTGTTCTGCATACTGCTAGGTGTCCAGCACATCTCCGGCAGTCTTGGCATTGTGTGCTTTCCCAATCATGGTTCTACTGCATCCTTCACACATGCCTGGGTGCCACCTCTCCCCACATTCGGCTATTATGTGGCTGAGGTGCCATGCCATTGCTGGCTCATGTTCAGGGCTTGCCCATGTGGACATTGTAAGCTGTTCTGTCGTGTCTGGTGGGTGGGCATATTGTTGTGCCTGTTGTTTGTGATTTTGTGACGTGTACATTGCCAGCGTTGTGAGTTGCATGGTTGTGGAGTTGAGGTGTGTGGGGTGTTCATTTGTATATTGCCAAGGGGCTGTGCATTTGCCTTGTTGCCATCCTGGGAACGCTGGTTGATGATGGACTGTCGGAGGATGAAGGTATCATGCACACTGGCTGTGTATTTGAAGGCGACATTGTTGGGTGTTCCACGGTGTTCTGTTGTTGCCTGCACATTGGTGTGAGACGTGTGCTTCCTGTTGCAGTGATTGTGTGCTGTGTCACCAGGGGGCCCAGGTAGTACATGTGTGCTGTGTATTGCCCCAACACTTGCGTGCATCCTGCTATGGCGTATGGTCCTTGCTTGGTCTCCAGCGGATCCTGCGCATTGTGTTGTACGTATGGGGACTGGGGTACCAGGGTGATGGTGATGTCCAGGACAGGTGTGGGGGACTTGGATGTGGCTGGCTGTGAGACTCCTCCGACTCTGGCGGGTGTTGGATGGGGGTCCCAGGGGCCAACAGGTGCAGCCACGCCATCAGCTTTGTGTGGGGTGGGATGGTGGTTGTCCGCTGTGTTGTTGCCGTAGGCCTGTTAGGCGATGATGGTCAGGATGCATAGGTTGTTTGTCCCTTTCAGCCTGTAGTGGACGGTGACATTGTCAGATGTTGGATCTGTGCGGCTGGTACGTTTCCTGGGGTTCCGCTGTCTTTGTCTGCGCTTCGTCTGTGGTGGTCCGGGGGGGTTCTGGGTGTGGGTTGGGGTCCTGGGGTGGTGGAGGTGGGTGTTGTGGCCCTCTTGGGTGTCCGGGCCGCATGATGGGTGGCTCCATGGCATCTGTTGCCCTTTGGATGTGGTCCTGGGCTGTGCTCCCTTTTGTGGTGCTGGCTGCCGTCCGACTTTACACCAGGTCAGAGCAGGTGTAGATTTCCTGGTGCTAACACGCCTTATCGCCTGTTTTGTGTTTTTATCGCAGATGTGACTGGTCGTTGTGAATGTTGAGGTGTGCTGTTGTCTCGGCTTTTGTCACGGGAACGCCTACTCTGCATCTCATTAGCGATATTTGCGGGGGTCCTCTGTGGCGATGTTTTTTGCGGCTGCTATCGCGGGTAAACTGGTGCTGTGGGCTGTTTGCACTGGCTTGTGAATGGGGGGTAAATTTATCACGACTTTGGCTGCGATAAAGTGCCATTAATTCGGCGATAGCTCCTTGTGAATATGCCCCCTAGTGCATTGCAAATGATTGCATAGTGAGCCAGAAACCAGCATTGTGTGTCTCAGTGCAGTACCGAAAGCTGTTCCTAGAGCTCTCTAGTGAGCAAGTCACCACCAGCACTGCTTGTCTAGGTGCAGCACTGCAAGCTGCTCCTAGAGGTCCCTAGTGAGCATCATAAACTTTGAAGATATGGTAAATCCACCCTACCCATAATGCATTGCATGCAAGACAGTACGACAAGTACATTCAAATAGCTATGTCCATATATAAAAGTACCTAGTAAGCAAGGCAGCATCACTGCCAGTACCGCAAGCTGCTCCTAGAGGTCCCTAGTGAGCATCATAAACGTTTGGTCAAATATGGTACTCCCATAATGCATTGCATGCAAGATAGTACCAAGACTACATTCAAATAGCTATGTCCATATATACAATTAGTAGGTTTGAAATGGACAAAATAATTATTATATTAATTCCGGATTAGTTTGTACTCTGTGTGGAGCTGCTGAAGGAAAATTTATAGAAAGTCTAATATAAATGTGAGATGTGGTAGGTGCAGTACCGCAAGCTGCTCCTAGAGGTCCCTAGTGAGCATTATAAACTTTGAAGATATGGTAAATCCACCCTACCCATAATGCATTGCATGCAAGACAGTACCACAAGTACATTCAAATAGCTATGTCCATATATACAATTAGTAGCTTTGAAATGTGACAAAAGAATTAAATTAATTCTGGATTAGGTTAGGTTGTACTCTATGTGGAGCTGATGAAGGGAAATTTATAGGTCTAATATAAATGTGAGATGTGGTAGGTGCAGTACCGCAAGCTGCTCCTAGAGGTCCCTAGTGAGCAAGGCACCAGTACTGCCAGTATCGCAAGTTGCTCCTAGAGGTTCCAAGTGAGCAAGGCACCAGCCCTGCTTGTCTAGTTGCTGTACCGCAGGCTGCATCTAGAGATCCCTAGCGAACAAAGCACCAGCACTGCATGTCTAGATGCAGTACTGCAAGCTGCTCCTAGAGGTCCCTAGTAAGCATCAAACGTTTGGTCACATATGGTACTCCCATGATGCATTGCATGCAAGACAGTACCAAAAGTACATTCAAATAGCTATGTTCATATATACAATTAGTAGCTTTGAAATGTGACAAAAGAATTATTATATTAATTCCAGATTAGGTTGTACTCTATGTGGAGCTGATGAAGGGAAATTTATAGAAAGTCTAATATAAATGTGAGATGTGGTAGGTGCAGTACCGCAAGCTGTGTCTAGAGGTCCCTAGTAAGCATCAAACTTTTTGGTCACATATATAGTCCGGTCCCAAACGCTGCACCAGAAGTGTACGAAGATGAAGGAGGAGGCAGAAGAACTTAAGAAAGCAAACGCCAAGGATGCCAAGAACCACCAGGTGGCCCCACCGGAAGCACCACCACCAGCTACCAAGCAGAAAACAGAGGAAGGGAACGAGGCAACCGCCGTCCACCCTATGGAGAAGTGGTAGAAATAGAACAACGACAATAACAAAAGAGGACTTTCTGGAAAGCAAGAAGATCAACAAAGCCAGGAGCGAAGAGGATGGCGGTACCATCATCATCCACGAAGAGAGCGAAGAAGAGGAGGAGGAAATGGAGAGCGAAGAGGAGGAAGAAGAAACTGCCTCCATACAAGGCGCACTCCAGGAGCTCCGTCAGCAGCTGAACATGATGGGAGCCACCAAGCCCACAGGAGTGGCAGAACAGTAGATCCCGGACGTGGGAACAGAGGTGTTGATCGGAAACACTGAAGACAGTACAGGAGCGGGAGAGCAGGACCAGCAGGAAGATCAGCACCCCAAGTAGAGCTACCCAGGGCCTACAACCCCAGTAAATTTTGAACCAGACACTGACTGCTAGCGCTGAGACAATGGCTATATCATTGTTCACCCTAAACGTCAGGAGTGTGAAGGATCAGGTTAGGCGGGTCGGCACGTTGCACTTCCTGGCAGCTCAGAACCGAGATATCTGCTTTCTGCAGGAATGCGGGATTCCGTACGCCCAGTCGTACAGCCAGCTCGAATGGCAGTGGACGCACGGGCCCTCTTTTTGGTCTGGAGGTAACGATTGCAAATCGTCTGGAGTGGCCATTCAAATCAAGAGGAGGAATTTCACCGTGGACAAGGTCACCGAGCAGGTCAACAGCAGAGTGCTGGTCGTGGACGTCTCGAGGGCTGGTGAGCCCGTTAGGCTCAACAATGTCTATGCCCCTCCCAGGGAAGAATGAGCGACTCGAGATGTTCAGGGTGCTCAGGATGCAACTTGTGACCTCCAGAACCATTCTGCTGGGTGGTGATTTCAACTGCATAGTAGAGTTGGATGGACCCACTGGGTCAGGCTCTGCAGGGATGGATGTGACGTCCAGGCTGTTGGTGGAGATGATAGGTGAGGCGTCCCTCCAGGATGTCATTGGGAGCATGGGGACAAACTCCGGGAATTTCTCCTTGAGAAGGCCGGACTGATCTGTGCGTTCACGGATCGACTTCTATTCACCTCCCCAACGGTAAAGCCTGGACGAAGCTCCATGGTCGCCGTCCACTTCTCTGACCACAGAGCAGTCAGTTTCGAGAAGGAAATTTCAGGGAATTTCCCGGCCGGCCCAGGATCGTGGAAACTGAACTGTTCATTGCTGGAAAACGAGGAGTTAGTGGCAAACCTCGGAACCGTGTAGGTAGAGTGGAGAGACATGAAGGACCTCTTTCGCCCCGCCAGTGAGTGGTGGGAATGGGTGAAGGGATGCAAGCAGAGCTGCTGCACGGGAAAAGAAGAGGTCGTTCAGGAAGCTGCAGAGCAAACTGCAGCAACTGTACAAACCCGAGCTCGGGGAATGGGACGTGAGTGACGAACTAGAGGAAACCCGAAAAGGGCTCATCGAGCACTTCAGGCAGGAATCCAGGAAAATCATCTTCCGGACCAAAACCGAGAACCTCGAGAAGGACGAGAAATGCAACTCGTTCTTCTTCAAGAAACTTCATTCAGCCAGCACACCGCTGGTAGAGCTCGGGACTCGGAGAGCAACCTCCAAGATGAGAAAGAGCAAGTCATGAGAGTCGTAACCGACTTTTATGGCAAGCCTTACTCACCGAAGTTGTCGGAGAGAGCCCAGGCGGATAGTTTCCTGGAGGTCATCTCGAAGACACTGGGTGTGGAAGAGAGAGAGGGCCTGAAAGTGCCTTTCACCCTGGAAGAGCTGCACTTGGCTGCTACGACCTCCAAGAGAGGCAAGATGCCTGGAAATGACGGTCTTCCAGTGGAAATTTATGTCGAGCTGTGGGACCTGATCGGGCCGGACTTGCTGGGCCTCTACGAGGAAATGGTGGGCAAGGGCAGTATGCCGCAAATCCTGTGAGAGGGTATGATAACACTTTTGTACAAGAAGAAGTGAGAGAGAGAAGACCTCAAGAACTGGAGGCCCATCTCTCTCCTCAATGCGGACTACAATATTCTCGTGAAGGTGATGGCCAACCGCCTAAAGAAGGCAATAGCGATGATAGTCCACCCAGACCAGACTTGTGGGATACCGGGTCTGCAAATCGTGGACAGCCTGGCCCTGGTCCGGGACACGATCGAGTAGGTCGTGAGACGCACAGTTCTGATGGCCTTGGTCAGCCTGGATCAGAAAAAGGTGTTCGAACGCGTTTCCCATGAGTTCATGGACCGGACACTCAGAGCACTGGGGCTGGGAGACTTCTTCTGTGACGTGGTGACCACAATGTATAGAGATATCTCTAGCACGGCATTGGTTAACGGCTGGAAAACCGACCCCTTCCCCGTCCCATCAGGTGTCAGGCAAGGCTGTCCGCTCTCCCCTCTTCTGTTCATCTGCGTGATTGAACTCCTCGCCAAACGCATCAGACAGAACAGGAACGTCAGAGGAGTGATAGCCACAGGAAGCAACGGAAAGGGCAAAGTGAAGTGTTCCCTCTACATGGACGACGTCTCAGTCTTCTGCGCGGACAGACCATCTGTGAGAGAACTGGAGAGGACTTGTATTGAGTTTGGAAAGGCGTCAGGAGTGAAGATCAACAGAGCCAAGTCGGAAACCCTACTTTTCGGACACTGGACCCCCACCTGAGACCCACTGCAATTCCCCATCAAGCAGGACTTCCTGAAGATCCTTGGAGTCTGGTTTGGCGGAGAACGTGTAGCGGAGAAGACATGGGAAATGAGACTGGCGATGACAAGGCAGAAGCTGGAACTCTGGAGCCTCCGGAAGCTGGCGATCGAATGGAAGTCTTTGGTCCTGCGGAACGAGACCCTGCCAGTACTCCAGTACGTCACCCAAGTGTGGCCTTTGGAGTCCCGCACAGCCAGGGCCATCACGAGAATGATCTTCTACTTCATCTGGAGCTCAAAGATGGACAGGGTGAAGAGGGCGGTGATGTTCAAGACCCACGACAAGGGAGGCAAGGGAGTACCAGACATCGCCACCATCCTGAGGGTAATCTTAGTGTGCCACTGCATGAGGTGCACCCTGAGAACCAAAGACGAGAGCCACGTTGGCTTTCTGATGGCACGATTCTTCCTGTTGCTAACGTGGAGGCGTCACGGATGGGCAGAGTGGGTGAGCGCCGTCCGGTACAACTTGGTTCTACAAGGAAGTGGAGAAGTTCGTGAAGGAGTTCGGGCTGGAGGCAGCCGCCCCGCCACATGGACCCCGAAGCTTGTCCAATGCCAGATACGAGCAAAGGACATCAATGAACCGATCGGCGCCCTACCCTCTGCCACAGCGGACCACCTGTGGGGAAACGTCGCATCCAAGAGCCAGACCAACCAGCACAAAGACATCGCCTAGATGGCCATTCAAGGAGGACTTCCCGTGAGAGCCTTCATGCACGCAAGAGGACTCAACCGATACAAGTCCTGCCCAAGAGGGTGCATCGTGGACGAGATGACATACCGTCTCTTCTGGGAGTGCGCATATGCACAGGACCTGCAGAAGGCCCTAGGCACAGAGCTTAGGGCCTGGATAACTACGCCCTGCAGCACCGCGGACTCTGTGATGTATGGTTTGTTCCCAGGGACACACGCACTGAGTGACCTCCAGAACTGCTGGAGGCTCCTGTGCTGTTTTAAAGATGTTCTTCTGTTTTCCAGAAACCGCCTGGTAGTAGGAAAGAAGGAGACATCGACCCTGGTGTGCCATGAGATGATCCACAGCCTCCTGCACGACTATGCAGCATTGGACGGATAAGATGAAGACGACGACTGAGGACCCATAGGGGTCCCCTGGGACCCTTGCACGGGGGGACCCTGGAGGGGCCACTAACCTGTTTTTCTCCTTTTTTCTTTAACGCAGGAACCAGTTGGCGACAGGGGAGAGGAGAAGGCGGATGAAGACAGGTGGAGTTAATGTAGTTATTTACTGTATGTATTTAACTAACGTGACCTTTTCCCTTCACAGGCAAAAGGTCAATGGGATAGCTTGCACACTTGTTGCCAAGTTTGTTACCAACGACTGACGAATAAATAGGGTGTTGTGGAAGGTGACGATTGATGTATCTGAACCAGAAACGGCACCCTGACAAGATGTGAAAAAAAAACCTCCCATAATGCATTGCATGCAAGACAGTACCACGAGTACATTCAAATAGCTATGTCCATGTATACAAATAGATTTGAAATGTGACAAAACAATTATTATATTAATTCCGATTAAGTTGTACTCTATGTGGAGCTGATGAAGGGAAATTTATAGAAGATCTAATATAAATGTGAGATGTGTAGGTTCAGAACCGCAAGCTGCGCCTAGAGGTCCCTAGTGAGCATCATAAACTTTGAAGATATGGTAAATCCACCCTAAACATAATGCATTGCATGCAAGATAGTACCACAGTACATTCAAAATATAAAATTAGTAGTTTTGAAATGTGACAAAAGAATTATTATATTAATTCCTTATTAGGTTGTACTATTAGGTTGTACTGTATGTGGAGCTGATGAAGGGAAATTTATAGAAGGTCTAATATAGATGTGTAGGTGCAGTTCCGCAAGCTGCGCCTAGAGGTCCCTAGTGAGCATCAAACTTTTGGTCACATATGGTACTCCCCTAATGCATTGCATGCAAGACAGTACCATGAGTACAGTCAAATAGCTATGTCCATGTATACAATTAATAGCTTTGAAATGTGACAAAACAATTATTATATTAATTCCGATTAGGTTGTACTCTATGTGGAGCTGATGAAGAGAAATTTGTAGAAGGTCTAATATAAATGTGAGATGTATAGGTGCAGTACCGCAAGCTGCACCTAGTGGTCCCTAGTGAGCATCAAACATTTGGTCACATATGGTACTCCCATAATGCATTGCTTGCAAGACAGTACCACAAGTACATTCAAATAGCTATGTCCATATATAAAATTAAAGACTTTGAAATATGACAAAACAATTATTATATTAATTCCGATTAAGTTGTACTCTATGTGGAGCTGATGAAGGGAAATGTATAGAAGGTCTAATATAAATGTGAGATGTGTAGGTGCAGTACCGTAAGCTGCGCCTAGAGGTCCCTAGTGAGCATCATAAACTTTAAAGATATGGTAAATCCACCCTACCCATAATGCATTGCATGCAAGACAGTACCACAGTACATTCAATATATACAATTAGTAGCTTTGAAATGTGACAAACAAATTATTATATTAATTACGGATTAGGTTGTACTCTATGTGGAGCTGATGAAGGGAAATTTATAGAAGGTCTAATATAAATGTGAGATGTGCTAGTGAGTAAAGTAACCAATGCCAACCTTGTTTAGGACCAAGTGAGTGTCCTGTCTGAAGGCCTTTAAGAAAATAGTGCCTTGAGGTTGTAATTAAAACCTAGGGCGTAACAACACATGTAATGGGGGTGTCCTCATGGGAGGTTACAAAAAGAGTCAGGGAGGTACTAAGGAGGGACTACAAAGCCTAATGACCAATGAAAAGCCACCATTTACAAAGGACGGGGACAGGAGCCAAATAAAAAGGTGGGCGGAGCTTTATGCACATATTCTAAATACAGCATGTCTCAAAGAGACAGCGCAAGCGCTGCCTAGGCGAGACCTAAAAAGTATTGACAGGAACCGCCCTGACGCCTGTTCCTGCCAATGCTCCAGAAAGGACTATAAGCTTGGCGGTCATATCTAAATTTGGCGGGCCGGGACTCCATCATGGCAGCGAAGTAATTTACTCCATTGCACGGACAGAGTTAACCCCCACCGCCAATATATAATGTAGGCCCTAAGTATGGTAGATGAGGATGCCCCTGCGTGAACATAGAAATCTAAGGTCAACAGGTCGAATTTGAGTATAGAAGGTAACCCACACTAGAAAGGTATCAAGAGTTAAAAGGCGAGCCATGAACGTTCCCCAGTAATAAAGCTCCAGGTAAAGAAATAACACTAAGGGCCTGATTCAGATTTTGGCGGACAGGGTAATCCGTCTGGAGTACCTGGACTGCCAAACTCTCGGTCCACCCTTCCAATTTTGAGTCGGGCTCCGACAGAATTACGCAGATGGAATCAAAGTTACTCCATCGATGTAAACCTTCCTGCAACGGCCCAAGAGAATACAGGGCCTCATAAGTAAGCCATCTGATCATCTGTCTTATTTTGAGTGGGCGATCAGATGGGTTGTGTTTTTTACTGTCATTCTCCTTCAGAAATATTCTGGGGGTGAGGGACAGTACAAATGAAAATATGACCCCCAGACCATGGGAGAAAGTTCTCATGGTTTTTGGGGCCCACTTTTGGAGTTTCTGTTCAGAAAAGTAAAAAAGTTTAAAGTGTGGTGTAAGCGGCGCTCTCCAATGACGGACACATGCCAATCTTTTTAATTGCTTGGCACGAACCGCTGTGACGCAGTTCATAAAGACCCATAGAGTTCACCGCAGGGCCGGTGGTGAACTTCAAATTTAGTGGATGGGGTAAAGGCAGAATAGCAGACATAAAATCTTCCACCACCCTGAATGCCTTTACTCCATCTGCCAAACTGTAAATAGGGCCCTAAGTCAAGCCATTAGGAAGACCCCGAAAAGTAATGGATAAGTGGGGTGAAAAATGCATTCATACACCTTCCAGGGGCACCGGGAAGAGCCAATAAATACTAGTTACAGTGTAAAGAGTTTAATATATTTAGTGTCATATTTAGGGTTTGGTCGTGTGGGTCATTCACCAAAAAGTGGAAGATGTCCCGTCTGCCATATAAAGAGTGCCATTTACATCAAGGAACTCTTAGTACCGTGGTCAAGACATCTGCCAAATTTTTCCAGTTATCCTGCAACTGCCCAACTCTAAATTACGCCCTAAATTGAGTCATTATCCTTGAAACCACATTATTTCCAGCTCTCTCTTTGAGACTAGGATGGAATAACCCAGACTACCATTACATCATCCCCCTTCTTGATTGATTCAAGAAAATCGCAACTGTCATCCATGAAGAATCCCTATATTTTGTGTTTTCCAGAGAGACTGGCAAAGATATATGCTAATTTGTAACTGGACTGCAACTTTTTCACGTGTTGAACTAAAATTACGTTGAATTAGCGCCATTATGGCCACATGCTCCTGAACACTGAGGAAAAGTAAGTATGCGTGCAGTTTGCCTCATTTTGAAATTTATATACATGTATATAAATATTTCTTGACACAAAATGACTCAAATGGTTGCCTTCTCGTGGGTGTCCTGACAGAAAATCCAAAGAGTTTGAATTAAGTAGTCACATTTATGCACCAACAAATGATGCATACATTTTTTGGCAGTAGAATATTATTTCGATCTATATCCAGTGATGGGTCCCATATCTTTCTTTCTGAATGCCCCTAAATTCACCTGTTATTGATACTTTGATTAAAAATAATGGAACTCCTACATGGCTTCTTCAGGGACCACGCAATCGGGACAAGACAGTGTAGCAGGAAAGCATGGTCCCAAGTTTTAAAGACTGCTGATGATTCTAGTAAAATGAGGAGGAAAGTGATTGTTATGGGTAAACTGAAGGGCATTGCAATATGCAGTATGGTGTTAGATAGTGGAGTTTGGTTTTGTTTATGTTTAAATTAACCAATAAATAAAATATGGCACAAGAATACAAACTTAACAAATGACTGAAAAAGCTGAATTGTATACGGTGGACTCCCTTCTTGACACAGAGATACGGCAATATGACGGTGGTCCATGAGGCTCCTGCCCCCCTCCATACAGAGATCTTTGAGACATTGTTCGTGAGAAGGATGGTGGATTTGATCTTTGTAATTCATGAGTGTGCCATCGGGGTGGGCGACAGGTTGTTATTGCACTGCAATTTTGGATAGGCCATGTTGGGCATAATGTAACGTCAAAATGAAAATCAATAAAATGTGTTGTTAAAAAAAAAGCTGGTTTGTAGACAAGGCATGGTAAAAAAAAAAAAAATTAAAAGGGGCAGGGTGCAGCGTTGCTTGTGTCCAGGGAGTAGTACACTAGAACTGGAGGGTCCTACTATAGCAGACTGGGTGGGCTGGCAGACAATAAGATGCATCTGCCTATCTTGGCGGGTTATATATTAACAGTAGTAAATCTACACTTACATACGTACTTACGTTGATAATGTAGTTAATATTCTACAGTCAAAACTGTTGAAGGTGGGTACTCGCCTATTCAGTAGTCTGACATCATTTTCCTGCAGAGTGTTTTTGTCTCCTTTACCATTTTTGATCTCTCCATCCGATTTTCTTTATTTTTGTGACCTCTTTGTTATTATAATTATTTTTTTTAACTTCTACTATTTTGGGTTGGACCATTGAAGTTCTTTGTTACTTAAATGAATTATTATTTAGGTAATTGAGCACACAATTACCATGCATTCTGTCTGAAGAGTTTTCTGTTTGAGCGCAGCTACCAAAAGTGAACTAGGAGTTGTTTGGACTTCAAAGTACAATACTGCGCGTGGTCGCACCATACTCCCTTTCAGCCACAACTTATAGAGGGGCATGTGAGCATTTCTCAAGTACAAAAGCTTGCTGACTTTCTAACTAAGGCCTTCCCTTTTCTTATACTTCTCTGCCTCCACCACTGCCACCATGTGCACTCAACCACTCTGCTGAGTCTTGGTTTGTGCACCAACTCGTGGTACAGAGCTTAATTTCTATGTATGCTGGTTCGCTCACCTGTACTCATTCATTTATATAAAGTGCTTACTACTCTCTATAAGACACTGAAGCACTTACCTACATGGAGAGTAAGCTACGGTTTGTAGGGTGTGTGGTTGGAAGGACATTGTGTTTTTTATTTATTGGATGTGGGATGTGTTTCTGTAAGAAAGAGAATTATTAGTTGGGGTGGTGGAAGGTAGTCCACCACAAGTATTAAAGTCACTAACCTGTTAGGTTCAGGCAAAGGTTTCAGTAATTTAAATCTTAGGTCAACCCCTGGTAGCTTTGACACAGAGCAGACAGGCTTAACTTAGAGGAAATGTGTAAAGCATTTAGAAGTACCAAAACAGATACAAAGTGAAAAATAAAAAAATAAAAAATTCCAACACAATTTATAAAATATTGAAAAAGTTAATAAACAAAATTACACCAAAATGAAAAAAATCCAATAAGGTGAACCATATCTTTTTAAAGATTTAAGAGATAAAAGGGCCAAGAAAAAATAAATTGCCAATCAGCAGTCAATGTTCGCAGGTGACTCGGTCTTAGGTGCAATTTAAGGCTGAGCCCGGAGGAGAATGAGTCGGATATGCAAAGCAGGGTCGTCCCAGACAAAGATTTTACCTTAGGGCTTAGTCTCTGACATAGAATTTGAGTTCCTCCAGCCAGGCAAAGTGCAGGCTGTATCTAAATAAATACACTTGAAGCCAGATATTCCTTGGGGGTAGTGCCACGGAAGCTATTGGTTTTGGCATGAAAAGCTCAGAGTTGGAAAGTTTTGTGGCTAGTGAAATTCTCTCGTTGGGGAGATTGGTTCGCTCCTTCGACTGGTCAAGATTACTCCTATTGAACTTAGTCCCTTTTTCGGAGCTCAGAATCCTCCAGTGTTACAAGGCTGCAGTATGTATCTGATGGTGAGTTCCATGCGGTTGAACACCTGCCTGAGGGCCAGCTGAAACAGATTTCCTGCACAGTGTAGAAGCTCCAAGCGGGAGAGATCTGTTTCTTCAGCACAGCATAGTCATGCCTTGGCTCATGTGGCTGGTTCTGGTCCTCCAGTAGCTGGAAGTCAGAATTCCCCCAGCTTTTCAAAGATTGTAGAAGGCCTGTGAGACACAGCTAAGGGTCTAGTACCTCAGAGATAACTCTTAGGGGTGAGGATGCACACAGAGGTCACCAGCAGGGTCAAGCCAAGGTTCAGTTGCAACCTTCCAGATGGGATCTTCAGGAAAAAGGCATATTGGAGCTTGTTGAGGGTCAGCCAACTAACCCTTGTAGTCCACTTCTTTGATCTGGGATCAACTGGAAGCAGGTCCATCCCTTCAGGTCTCCTCATAGGCCTTATACAGAAGGTACAGTTATTCTGTTTTTACAAACCTCCTGAAAGTGTTCTAAGGAGGGTTCCTTGGGGTGCTACATTTTTGGTTTGCACTAGCCAGCTGGTGGGGATGACTCCTGGATACACCCAACAGTAGGGATAAAGTTCCCGGGGCAACCCTTCCCATATTTGCAGCACATCCTTTTTGCCTTACTGTAAACTGTCCCATATTGCATCTTAATAAGGGAAGTCCAAGATGGCACAGACCTTCTGTCTTGGAAGGAGCTTGTGTGGCAGTCAGGAGTGTGTTTTGGGAAATGAGTACTCTCCTCCCCTGTGTCCATTCAAAGCGTCTTCTGGGGGTAGCTACCCTCCAACTTGATTTGGTGCCAGCCAGGCTAGAATGGGCAGGCTTTCCCTTCTTGAGGCTTCCCCTTACACTAAACTATGAATGGGCAGGCTTCACCTCAGTCTCTTTTTCATGTTAATGAATTTCCTATGTGGCCCAACCCCAGCTCTCTTTCCTGAGCTGATGGGGATTACATGCCCCACAACCAGACAGCCTTTCACCTGGCCTAAGCCATTGTTCTTCTCTGGTAGCAGTTTTCACACCTCATTAAGGCCAAGCACCGTCTGGTCAGCTGCTGGCAGGCTAATGCAAATTAGCTTCAGGAACTTCAGGCAGGGGAAAGGTAACTTTCTGAAAGATATGTTTCTAAATATTTATTAAAAATCTAACTTCACCAATGAATTAGACTTTGAACAAATATGAAAAACAGACTTTGAATTAATATTTTAGCCATTTCATGTCAACAATTACAACTTCAAAATTATAATCTGTACTCTGACATTTTCTAGGATGCAGCTACAACCCTGCCAGAGAAAATAGCTTTTGGAATGTAGTCACTTTAGGACCATGCAAATTTTAATTTGGACCTGCTCCACTTTTAAATATAAGACACTCTACCTTGTGGGCAACAAGGTGTACTAGTGAATGATGAAAACGTTGTTTCAGAAATATTGTGTTGTGACAATTTGTGTCAAAAATATTGTCAAGTCATGGATATCTTGGGACCGAATATCGAGGATAAGAATATTGTGTTTTCAGGGGCAAGCCCAATGCGGCAATGGAGTAGGACGCTTAGCCCAGAGCTCGGAAGCCAGCGTCCAGCTGGTGCCAGGATCCCAAGTCATCTGCCCTGGACCTGTCCCCTTTGTCATTGCCTGGCAGCAGCGGGCATTGTGGACACCGTTAAAAGGGCTGAGAGGATTGTGGTACCCAATGAGGCTGAGATTGCGGGGCCCCGTGAATTGCGGCCCACGATTCACGGGGCCGGAGCGAGGAATCCTCCTGGCGGCTGCAGACAACTTCAAAGTGAGTGGAGGGCTGGTGGTCGCAGATGGGCCAATGGGGCCGGGAAAGGCAAGAGGAGGCTGTCCTGCAGTGAAGAGGCCAGCACTGTGATCAAAGCTGGGTGGAGCTGTGAGCGAGTGAAGACGACGGCCACCATATTGAGATGTGATCAGCAACACTTGTCAGGGTCCAGAGCTGAAAAAGTGAGTAGCGACACGGGGTCCCTTTCCCTCTGGGAGGACCAAGAGACTCTAGGGGATCTGGGGGCAGGCAAAAGACCCCCTTACAATTGGCTCTGTCCAAGGTGACACGACTGTGGTGGTCTGAACGGCGAGGGGCCAGGAGCAGAGGCCAACTTGGTGGGAGCAGTGCCGGGGGAGACAGTGAGGAACTGGGAGGCAATTGAGTGCCACTTTGGAGTGGTGGACCTCACAACTGGGGCCTGGATTGCCTATCAGATGGCTGGAAGCGAATAAAGGGGCCCCTTGAGAGTGGGTTGTCCCTAGAGAGACGTTGCTGTGGCCGCTGGAGCTGGGGGTGCTGGCTGGGGCTGATGTGGCCCGGATTGGAGTGCAGGCACTCAGAGTGAACTTTGGAGGGGAGCTCCCTGGACAGTTTCAGTCATCCCTTGTGGTGGGGAAGTGATCACTTGGTTGGGTGCCCAGTGACTTCGGGTAACCCATTTTTCCTCTCCCCCTTATTTGGCCTAGAGATTTGGGTCCAGCAGGGAGCCGGCTAGAGGCAGCGCATCCTACTGGAGACTGGTGGGCCTACTGGTGGCGGCACAGGGGGCCTGGACTGTTTGCCCTTTTGATGGTGAGCACTAAGCAGGGGGGCCTGCAGCTGTGAAGGGGGCGGGGGCGACGGAGGGCCGTGAGCCGGCAGGCCCGGCCAGGGACTTTGAGACCCACACAGCCACAATCCTGGCAGTCATTTGGGACACAAAATGTGCCCTGGAGTACAAGATTGAGGTGGTGGTAATGTAGTGTAGCTCCTATTTCCCTTATAGGCTCTGCGCATTGGAATAATATATCCTATAGGTTTGACATAGGACTAAAGTCGGTATGTCCCTATCGAGTATATTAAACTTAATTACTTGTGCCAGCTAGCTCAGAGGCCACTAGAAACTTCTTGACGACAAGAAGGGATTAGTTTCTGGCAGCCGCAAAACATGACCACTGTGTTTCCCTTACAGAATCAGGATGTGTCCCAGAGTCGTAGAAACAATAGATAACTATTTCACTCAGCTCAGTTGTGCAGGATTCAGTTACGTCTCAAAGTTACACAGAAATAACAGACGGGCGTTTCAATAAAAAGGTTTATTGAACAGTCTTGTTTCTGTTGTAAGTTAGATGTGCTGTTACGATCACAAGACAGTATGCGAGATAGATGATGTACAAGGTGAGCAGTAAAAATAAATAATACTGCGTTAGCATTATCTTTTCAGCATATATGCATTTACATAAAATGACACAGCCTAAAAATGCGAGTACTCATACGATGCGTTTCTTAGCCTAGTTCTACCCAGTGTGCCTAACCTTTCCTAGGTGTAGGGAGAAGTAGAAGTAGGTGCTGTATTCCTGACTAGAGTATACTAAGAGTAAGTTACGCCTAGAGTCTAGTATGCCAAGAGTCCCTCTAGGTTCTAGTCTGCTCCATACCTGAAGAATGAGAGAGGTAGGAATCTCTTTCCGGACTCGAACTCCAACACCCCGCAAGGGAAGTTAGATCACTGGAAGCTGGACTCTCTGCGTGCAGGAATGACAGTGTCTTCTCAGTGCGTCTGGCCGGGAATCGGGCTCCTCTGAAGTCGAGGTCTCCTCTGATTTACAGGGGTTTGGGAAGGTATATGTATACCTGAAAATGTTAGCATTGACGTGAGTTGGGTAGCGAAAGACGTCATGAATGAATCCCTTAAGGAATAGAGGTTCATGCATAATGTATGAGTCCTTGAAGAAATCAATAGTCCTGGGCAAGGGAAACTCCCGCAGCCTGAGGGTCAGTTTTTTCATGGACTCGTTGAGACGCTAGGGTGGACGGATGTCGGAAGCCATGCCTGTATTTGGTATGCATGGTTTATGCCTAAATAAGGTCTGGGATTTTATGCCTATATAAGGGCAGGTTGGATTGTGCCTATATATGGTCATGATTCTAGAAAGCCCGTTTATGGACACCCTATAAAGTATACAACACCCACTCCTCTTTTGTGTATACAACAATACTAAAATGCTAAACATTTAAAATGCTAAACATTAAAATGGAGTACCGCATATTAAAACATATCCTAAAAAAGCTTTAAAAGATACATTAAAATGCAAAGGTTGCTGTACATCATCAAGCAGTGCTTTTCATTTCCTGCATAAAGTGTGAAATAAATGCAATTGGAACGTAATATAAAAGCAATATTTACATATGACTAAAATGATCGATAAGTTTGTTCAAAATCAAAGTCATTTCCTGTCATGAGATTTAAATGAACTGATTTAGACACACAAGATGACTAAGTGGCCCTGGAAGTACTGCCAAGTCTGTATTATAAGGCTAGTTCTACTTTAAGCAGATTGGAGTGCCATTTTCGTTCGAAAAAATGGGACAAAAGTTCAAATTTGGTAAAGTTCCAAGGTTTTGTTTCAAAAAATGAAGGCCAAATTGTTGCTGTTGTACTGGAACAGAGTATGCCGAATCAGAGTCAGTTTACGGGTCTGGTGTAAACATGAGATCATCTATTTCAATAGACAAAACATCATCCACTGTCGTTGGTGTAAGTTGGAACACCTCGTGTAAAAGATTGATCGCACAAAGATGGGAATCATCGCTCTCAGCAATGTTCGCGTCCGTTGTTACCTGTGTGCCTGGAGTTGTTTCTCGTACCTCAGCAGCAGCAGGAGGCGACTGTGAGATCTCAATGAATGCTGACATCAGTATTGGAAGCCTCTGGGGACAACACAGAGCATGGGCCGTTATCGGGTCCAGCAAAGCATCGACATCCTTTGGCGCAGCTGATGGATATGTTAGACAAGCGTCCAACACGCATTCTTCACCGCATAGCAGGCATCGTAGAACAGGTAAGATGCAATCTTGCCAGATTGGTTGGAATGACAGGAACCACGTGGTATTAAGGTCCCGTAGACGAGTCATGCCCAATAGCTGTACTATTCGCTCACGGCACTTTCTTTCAAGGAGAGCTTTCTCCATTTCGCTCGGAGTGATTTCGGCGAAGAGGTTGGCCATAGCGCAATAGCAGACAGATGAATAAAATTCCCGCAACAAGTGCTAGAATTAATGGTATGCCACCAAACACCGAATGTGCAAAGTTCGGAATGATTCCAAGTATTGCCTGGAACGGTGCTAAGAGACCGGTGCAAATGCTCTTAAATACATGAACAATTCCTGTTGTATCTGACATGTTAAAGATACGTGACATCATTTCTACGAAATGTATAGGGCAGTTTGTACGTATTAAAGTCTGTATCTCAGCCGAAGTCCTTGCAACTTGTAGATCATAGGTTTCTTTGGCCGAGGTCAAAGGCACTGTTTGCTGCAAAAGCATGGCTTTCATTCTGCTTA
Source organism: Calotriton arnoldi (assembly GCA_963921515.1). Taxonomy (NCBI): domain Eukaryota; kingdom Metazoa; phylum Chordata; class Amphibia; order Caudata; family Salamandridae; genus Calotriton; species Calotriton arnoldi. The sequence goes on from CAWUFW010012053.1 coordinate 493,276, forward strand.
AAGTATCAAATCTTATAAAAGAGACGTTCAGCGAAGGCCATAAAGGCGATTCCCTGACTGTGTCTATTGGGGGAAACAATACTTGCATACAGCAAGTGACCCTGGAGTTGACCGTTACTAGATATGGGATGCCTGGCAACATTCCACAGCAGCTCTGATCATTCAACATGAGGTAACTCCCATTCGAAAGTTGTCCAAACGTCGGATTAATCACAGCAGCTGGTGAACCGTGCTGATGGCAAGACAAGTTTGCCACAGAACCATTACAAGCCCCGTGTAAAGAAATATCCTGACAAATGAGTGAACCGGTCAGTGCATGTTTACAGTTGATACCGCTAAGAAACACTTCACGATCCCCACTCCAACATCTATGTGTATATGGTAACTTCCAAGATATCTTAATGTATTCCTTACCCAACCTTTCTTATTTGCCTGCTTGCATCTGTCCGAGACAATACTGAAACTGAAAAGTTGTCACAGGCAACGTTATTTTGCCATGAATAACCCATTCTGTAGCTGGTTTTTCTGCCACTGTAAATGGTAATTTCTCCATTTTTTCAATGCTCAGCACTGTATACCTAGCTCCTCTCTGTGCCAATTCGATCTGTTTATCAGTGAGATTGTATTCTGCAAACAGAGACGACGTGTTGATGAAACGCCAAGGCACATAGCCCGCTCGCAAAGATTGCAGCGTCCATGTCAATAACACAATAGAACGTAATTGATATTGACCTTGTTGTAACATAGCCAAATCTTGTTCTAGAATGTCGATAGCAGAGGATACAATGCCATCCAATGAATATATCCTGGAGGACAAAGTTGTTAACCCATTGTCGACTACAGAGAGTGTTTTCTCTAAATTAATACGATCAAGTTCACGTATTCGTTCTGCAGCCTCTATCTGTGACACTTTCCATGCTTCGTTATAAGCAGCATAGATGCCGGCATATATGAAACGTTTTTGACGCGGTTTTCTTGGTCCAAGCAAGAATTCCCTAAGATCTGCGTCATGTGCAAGTAAGGTTAAGTGTTGCTTCACATCCTGTAGTGTAGATTTATGCAGCCAATCGAGGCATAATTTTCCTACACTGTATGTTGTAACTACCCCCGGATGTTGTCTTTGGACATATCTTGGGTCTGGCCTATGAATAGTAAAGCCCTGAGTTTTGTTCAAGAACCTTTCCTGACAGTTGTTTGTGTCTGTGGGCCAGATCAACCATTTTTCCCAATTTGGATGAGTTCTGTTGAGTTGTAGTATATCGTCAACTGTCACCACTGCCTTCGTATTATTATCACCGGCAGGTGTTGGCACAGAAGGTGTTTTCATCTCTTTGATCTTGGCTAATCCAAGACAAGATGTCTGTTGGACGGTGTCATTCAAAAACAGTATTTGTTCAGGGATGATACAGGCTCTAAATAAAGCTTCTATACCCTGTACTTGCCAATCTTTACTACCCCAGACAGTTTTTGTCTCAATAGTGTCTTTCCATAAGTCGAAACCCTGTGTAGACAGATGGGCAATAAATGCTTCAGAGTAAATCTGTTTGGTATTTGTTAACATAATTTTCAGTCCTGTTTTGTTTACATTTTTATAGTAAAACGTTTCTGGATCAGATGTATTATAACCTGAAAAATATGGAAATTTACTAGCAAAAGTTTTCGAACTACCTTGTGGTGGTGTAGGACAATGTTCCCATTGATTAAACATAAACACATTTCTTGGATATGCAGTTTTGTGCAAATAATGATGACCATAGTGGTTATAACAATATAATTCCTCGTAACCAGATGAACCCTCTAAAAATTCATTTTTAGAAAATGCAGCAGATTTCTCTAGATCAAACATTATATCTTGAACAGTCTCTAAGTCCCAATCATCTGAATAGGTACTCGACGTAATTAAATCACTTAGTGAAATTTTAAATAAATGTGGAATGTTCAATTGGACCGAAGATTTCATAATCTGTTTTGTCCCACACTATACCATCCTGTATAGGAACAGCTGTGATGTTCACTGATGACAAGTCTCTTGCTTCATGATGGGAAGATTTATGTGGTTTCAAAAGTACATTTACGTCTTTTCCTTCAATGTTCACATGGATGTATCTGCCACTTATAAGCACGCTTACAGTTGTTACCAAAGCTAGCCAGAGCAGGAAAACAAAAAGTCCAGATGTAATCCAGAGTTCAATCCATGGAGAAACCAGATAAGTCTTTTTCAGAAAGTGAATAAAGTCTTGTACTTGCTGCTTGAATTTTGATGATGCTGGCATCGATTCAGGTTCGCTTGGATCTTCTGAGAACGTATCAAAGTCAATGAAATAGCCAGAAGCAGATCTGTCAATTGTTGGAATTGCATCAGGATTCGTTGAAATCACAGGAACCAGTTCTTCACGTGTCACGTTGGTGTAGACAGGTGTATTTGGACGAACTGTTATTTGGTTGTCAAGAGGGATGAGTTCCATAGCTTGGTTGCTTAGTCCTTCATTTGTTACAGCTGAGTTCTCGATCGTGATCAGTCTTTCAGTCTGAACCTCTTGAATAGTAGCGAGAGGAGTGCGTCTGCTACTAGGTCGGAGTCCACGAGGCCTACTGCTTAGTATTGGCCACATGTTGTGGTTTGATCAGGTCAATTGACACAAATCTTTTCTCCTTTCTTCCAGCAAGGGGTGGCAGAAGTACTGTCCTTGTTCCTTGAACAGCTAGAACAGGTACCGGTTGTCTGTAAGAAGGTCCAAATTCCTTCTTGTCCGCTATTTTTTCTCTGACTAGATCCCCAACTTTTGGAATCCAGACAGGCCTTGCTGGGACCGCCGATTTTTCCCCAGTGGTGGTTGGCTGTAGGGATACGTTGCTTTGTTTCGTTCGTAATTTGTTAAGATCCTGTAAAACAGCCAAACGATCTTTGATATCAAATGGTTTCATGTCCACCACTGTGCCTACGTGTTCTAAGTCTGGAACCCACATTCTTGTCCCAAATAGGACCTCATATGGAGTGACCCCCCTAGAGAACTTCTTGGCAAATTATTGAGAGCGCGCTGAACGCTAATGAGGTGTTTGACCCACCCATCACCCGAGCCTAATACCCTAGCTGTTATAGACTGCTTTATGTCCCGGTTTTTCCTTTCCACAACAGAATTTCCTCAGGATGGAATGGAGAGGAGTACCGCAATGCAACGCCCAGACTGGCCATGGCCTCCTTGTAAGCCCTAGAGCTAAACGCAGAACCCTGGTCAGAATGAAACGTGCCTATTGCGTATGTGCCGATAAAGACTCGCAAATCTTTTATAACAGTTCGAGCGTCAGCCGAACGCTGAGGCCATAACCATAGGAACCTAGATTCAGTATTTGCGGGAATGCCTTTGTCCAGTAGGACGCTGGCGATTAGATAGCCTAATGCTGTCTAACAGAGGTGTCTGCACTGGGCTGCCGCATTCGCTGCATGGTGCCTGGTTGCTTTCTCGCTGTAATTTACAGTCTAAGCAGTTGTTGATGAATATGTGAATGTGTGTATTCATTCCAGGCCACCAGTACATCTCTTTTAATTTCAAAATTGTTTTTGAGATCCCTTGATGTGACAGACCCTCCCCCAAATGTGTTTCATAAATCAAGGCTGCTCTTCGTTCCATGTTTGGAATTACCCTATCCCCCACTCCAGGGATTCGAGCAAAAGGAACGTTATTCGCATCAATTACATAAGAGTACTTGAGTGGAAACTTTTTGGTAACGCTGCACTGCTGCCTTTGCTTGAAGCATTGACAGCTAACATTATCTCACCGTCTATTTTTGTTTTTGAACGAGTGATCGCAGCTACGGAAGCCGTCTGAACAGCCCCCTTTGCGGCTTCGTCAGCCAATGAATTCCCTGCAACGTGAACGCCATCACGCTGATGACTCAGTGTGTGAATCACGTGAGCCTTTGGTAGTTCGTTTTTCAACTGAACTACTTGTTCCCAAAGCAGTTTGTGCTTTATTGTGCCACCTTTCGCATCTTTAAAACCATTTTCAAGCCAGGTTCGTATATAATCATTATACGACTGAACACAGTAATAGGAATCGCACACTATCAGTGTGAGGAATTCTCGATCCGTACTCTCAAGTGCCAGTTTGAATGCCTGTAGTTCAGCTCGCTGAGCTGTACAATCACCTAGTGATTGAGTTTTTGTGACCATAGGTCTGAAGATGCCATTTCGCATGCGACCTTTAACGATAGCACACGCTGCACTGTAAGCTTGCTTACTCCCTGTTGCGGGCTGTGCGGATCCGTCAGTGTAAATTACGAATTCATACTGATCGAGAGGCAGAATCTCAGTGGGCAGAGGACATTCTTGTTCATATTGGAGAAATGCCTGTGTTTTTAAATCTGGATCAAAAACATATTCAACATCAGTTGCAGCAAGAGAATTAACCCACTGTATCCATCTCGGATGTAAAGCTTTAGCATTTGGAATGCTCGCTTTTGTGACAGCTTCTAAAGCCGGTACTGGGGTAACGACAATTATGCGTTTCCCTTGGGCTAAGGCTCTTTCTTTTGCTACAGCTGTTTGAACTGCTGTCAGAATTTTTTCAGTTGAACTGAAGCGCATTTCCGCTTGTGTATACAAATGTGATTTGTATGCAATTGGTACTTTCTCACCCTCATTAAAGGTTAAGTAAGTGAATCCACATTGTCCCGAAATTATTCGAATCACCAAATTTCTTTGACTTACGCGTGTTTGTAAGTGATTTGTTGCTAACATGTTAGCCTGGAGTGAACGCAAAATTTCTGTGTGTTCCTGTGTCCAGTTTTTATTTGAAAAATCAGGTTTGATTAATGCGTAGAGAGGTTTAACCCTTCCTGCGTAGTTTAGAATGTATGTTCTTCCAAAATTTAGGAATCCCAGTATTGATTGTAAGTTTTTTAGCGTTTTTGGAGGTTGGAGCAGCGCACATTTCTCTAGAAAGTTAGCTGCCAAGCTCTTGCCTTCACTTGAAAGCTCATATCCCAAAAATAGGACATTGAGATGGGCAATTCGAGACTTTTTAAAGTTGAACTTATAGCCCTCAGAGGCGAATCCCAATATAATGGTGCTCACCCTGTTCAAGTGTCTTTCCAAGTTATCGTCTGTCAGATAGATGTCATCGACATAGGACAATGCCTCGTTGTCATAAAATTGTAGTAACTCCATTACTCTCACTGAGAATAAACCTGGGCTGTTCTTGAACCCTTGTGGGAGTCGACAAAAGTGACGCTGGGTCCCCATTATGGAAAATGCCGTTAAGTACCTGCTTTCAGGTGCTATATTTTGACAAAAGAAACCGTTTGAGATGTCTAATGTTGTTTTGTATTTTTTACGCACAATGTTATTCATTAATGCTGTGCTGTGTGCATTTTGCACTGCAAAAGTTTTAGAACAAGTGTTTAAATGTCTGTAGTCCAAAACTAGACGATATGTATTGTCTGGTTTGGAGACAGGAAACAAAGGATTGTTCATGGAGGAGGTGCATGTTTCAATCACCCCTTGGTATTCAAGTTGATCTAAAATCTCCCTGACCTGTTTTTTAGCTTCTTGCTTAATAGGATACTGCCTCTGAGCAGTAGGTTCATGTTTCAGATTTATTTTATGGTGAGTGGAGTCCTCATCCCATCCTACATGATTTTTATATAATGCTGGAGCCTGGGCCACTGCCCATTTTCTGGCATATGTATATTTTAAATGAATTGGAATGTGATTGGAGAAGGCAGGCATAATCATGTCTTCAACGTGTGGGCACTCCTTGACAAATTGTGGTGGCCAGTCTTTTTCTGCTAGAAGTATGTCATAACCCTTTGATAGTTTTTCTCAAAAAGTGCTTTAACCTGTCTAGGTTTGTCTCCCTCCATCCGGAGTGTTATTTCATATAACCTTTGTGGAGTACTAACCCTGGTGTCTACAGTCTCTACTGTAATGTACTCATTCAAGTCCACTATCTCCAGAAGTTCCATCAGGTTCTGGCGAGCTATTGTGACTTCTGCTGCACTGTCCAGCATTGTCTGAGCCCATTCTCCGTTCTTGAGTTGACTTCTCAGAATTCTCGGCATGTCTTACTATTAGACCTGCTACTTTCTTTTTGGAGAATTGAGGTTTAGTTTTAATTTTTGTTGCGTGCTTGTCATCTTTCGATTTCACGCGTTCTTCTCTATGTTCTGTTCGTCCTCTTCTTTCCGAAGTCTGTGATGAGACCTGAAAGGGACGAGAGGAACGTGTATCATTATCTTGATACCTATCAGGTTTTCTCAAATTATCCCTATTCCAGAGGTTGTACCTCCTTTCAGAGGGCTCCTTTGAGGAGACCTACCTCGGGATTGAGATCTTTTCTCATTTGAATTTTGTTTAGTAGACTCCCACTTCTTTTTAGAAGATGTAGGAGTTTGTTTAATTGAGTCCTTCTCAGGACTTTCAGATAGTTTTGGTTTAACTGGTCTCCCACCCAAACTATCTCTGCCTAATTCTGCATAAGATTGCTCTATAATTCTGGGTAGCTCTGTTTGATGTTCTGTAACATCGAATTCCCTTAATTTTTGTCGGATCGCCACTGCTGCTGCCTCCCCTTTAATATTTGACAATATTATTGTTGAGACCTGGTCGAAATTTTTCAGTAACTTCATACCCAAATTTAAAGCAGGCTCTGCCCCGTATTCGTTTTGAATTTGTTTTAGGACATCAGGTATTACCGCAATTGACGGAATGCCATGTGTTTTAGTGTAGATGGCAGCAAAGACTGAGCCCCAAGTGGTGCAGTCTTCCAGTTGTGGTGTGATCCCCATTGGTAAACTAATGGTTAGGATTCTGTGTTTCTCATGCGGGCTAGTATTTGGAAATACTGCTTCGATTTGAGTAATTTTTTGAGCTATCCAAAATGGAATTTGCTCACGCTTAGTGGGCATTTTACCCATGACTGCGTATAGAGTCTGTGGTGTAATTTTTAGTGTACTCCCCTGTGGAGGAGTATGAGTTGGAACTGTTAATGGTGGTTGGACTGTGAAAGTCCGCATGACATATTGAACCAATTGTCTGTAGATTTTTATTAACTCTGTGAGTTGATTAAGTATTTCCTCGTCTGACATTATTTCGATGTCTGGATGAGGTGTATAGCCTGCTAGAATCGGCCATGTTGCTCCTGGTCTACCTAGTGGACCGAGCCTGGTTATATTTTTATTGTGTTTTAGGGTGCCTTTAAACCAGAGCTGATGCTCCTGGTATGTTAATGGAATCTCAATATCCTCGAAAGGAATGTATTCCTCTGGTGCTTCATCTTCCTTGTAGAAGTGAAACAAGTGTGTTACTGGATTGGATTCAGGAAGAATTACCCATGAATAGAATACCTCTGTCTGAAAGGATTCATGTGCCTCAATCACGAAAACTGCTCTACCTCCTCTCGGTGGTAGGCCATGTTTTATAAGTTTTAGAGTAATGGCTCTTCTTAAGTTTGGAGCGATGTCAATGACACCCTCCTCGGTTTCATTTAAACCGGTATTGTTAAAAAATGCTGCTTGGGCTGGATCAGCCGCAGCTACACCGTTTCCGGCATCATTGTCAGTGCCTGACATTTTTCTGCTTGAAAATATGGAAACAAATTTCAAGAAAACAAAGATAAGGTGCACAATATTGTGGAACACTGTATCCTTCAACGTTGAACAAACCAAACAGCTAATATATAGGGGTCTTCCCTATGTAGCTGTGGCGGATACTATCCCTGCCCACTCCAGACGTCTTTTGGAGTATATGGGTAGGGGTCTCTGAGAGAAAAGAATATATGCACAGCTGAGTTACTCAGTATCTAACGTTGAATTACTGCCTTACCAAACGTTGGGCGCCATGTAGTGTAGCTCTTATTTCCCTTATAGGCTCTGCGCATTGGAATAATATATCCTATAGGTTTGACATAGGACTAAAGTCGGTATGTCCCTATCGAGTATATTAAACTTAATTACTTGTGCCAGCTAGCTCAGAGGCCACTAGAAACTTCTTGACGACAAGAAGGGATTAGTTTCTGGCAGCCGCAAAACATGACCACTGTGTTTCCCTTACAGAATCAGGATGTGTCCCAGAGTCGTAGAAACAATAGATAACTATTTCACTCAGCTCAGTTGTGCAGGATTCAGTTACGTCTCAAAGTTACACAGAAATAACAGACAGGCGTTTCAATAAAAGGTTTATTGAACAGTCTTGTTTCTGTTGTAAGTTAGATGTGTTGTTACGATCACAAGACAGTATGCGAGATAGATGATGTACAAGGTGAGCAGTAAAAATAAATAATACTGCGTTAGCATTATCTTTTCAGCATATATGCATTTACATAAAATGACACAGCCTAAAAATGCGAGTACTCATACGATGCGTTTCTTAGCCTAGTTCTACCCAGTGTGCCTAACCTTTCCTAGGTGTAGGGAGAATTAGAAGTAGGTGCTGTATTCCTGACTAGAGTATACTAAGAGTAAGTTACGCCTAGAGTCTAGTATGCCAAGAGTCCCTCTAGGTTCTAGTCTGCTCCATACCTGAAGAATGAGAGAGGTAGGAATCTCTTTCCGGACTCGAACTCCAACACCCCGCAAGGGAAGTTAGATCACTGGAAGCTGGACTCTCTGCGTGCAGGAATGACAGTGTCTTCTCAGTGCGTCTGGCCGGGAATCGGGCTCCTCTGAAGTCGAGGTCTCCTCTGATTTACAGGGGTTTGGGAAGGTATATTTATACCTGAAAATGTTAGCATTGACGTGAGTTGGGTAGCGAAAGACGTCATGAATGAATCCCTTAAGGAATAGAGGTTCATGCATAATGTATGAGTCCTTGAAGAAATCAATAGTCCTGGGCAAGGGAAACTCCCGCAGCCTGAGGGTCAGTTTTTTCATGGACTCGTTGAGACGCTAGGGTGGATGGATGTCGGAAGCCATGCCTGTATTTGGTATGCATGGTTTATGCCTAAATAAGGTCTGGGATTTTATGCCTATATAAGGGCAGGTTGGATTGTGCCTATATATGGTCATGATTCTAGAAAGCCCGTTTATGGACACCCTATAAAGTATACAACAGTAATTGATGTGAGCTTAGTGAGGGCAGATTACTCCAAGTTGGTTGAGATGGTCCCAGATGTTGAAATGACTATGGCCCAGATTCATCCATCAGTGGTGGACCACAAGGAACAGTTGATGCGGCTGCAAATGGAGGTGGAGGTCCTCTCAGCGAAAGTGGAGGATGCTGCGGGGTGCTCTCGCCGGAACAAAGTTCGACTGTTGGGGGTTCCAGAGAAGGCAGAAGGCCCCTTGACGGAATTGGTTGTGGAGCATTGGTTGGCTGCTGAGGTGTTGGGAGATGTGGCGATTGCCACTATTTTCTGTGGAGAGTGTGCACAGGGTTCTGGTTCGGCTGCTGGTGCCTGGAGTGCAGCCTAAACTTGGTTACTGAATTTTAGGAACCAAGACCATATTCTACAAGTGGCACATACTCATGGGCACTGGTGAATTGAGAATTCCCCAGTGAGCATTTATCCAGATGACAGCAGTTCAGCATAAGCGGGAGTCCTTGTTGGTGGTAAAGAAACAACTTCGACATCTGAATAACAAATATGCCTTGTTGGTGGTGGTGGGTCCTACAGTGCACTTTTTTATGGAAGTGAAGGAGGTGTGGGACTTGTTGGAGAGGCAGGGCCACCTGATGCAGGACCGGGCTGGCGAGACATACCCTGTGTGGCAGCCTCGGTGCCAAGGAGGCGCAGCGTAGTGGATCAAGGGTGACTCCTACCAGTGTAGAGGCACGTGAAGAAAGGAACAAGGTGGTCATGGAGTTACATCGTGGACTACTACAGCCCTTGGTATATTGCTGGGAGGCCCTGGCTCTTGCTTTGGATGCATCAGAGGATGGGTTGGCGAGTTCCAGTGAAAATGCAGAGAAGGTGGAACTCCCCATGGTCACCACCATGACAGCGGACAAGTTTGCCTGAGAGACCATTTCATTGGGGAGGGACTGATGATGTTCCTGGAGTTGTGAGGGGTTGAGGGGTGGAGGTGGGGTGTGGTGGTTTTATTTTGCACATCCTTGAACCAGTGGGGTTGGTCATTCATCGCCACAAATGGACTCACTGGACTTGGTGGTAAGCAGTACTTACCATTGGTGGGATGAATGGCACCTCATGCGTTGGGGGATGGGTAGTTCTACACCAGCAGCACGAGGTGGCAAGGAGGGGGTGGTGTGGCACAGTTACAGGTAGCTGCAGTGACTGTAATTGCAATGGAGGTATGGTGGTGGAGGGGTAGAGGAGCAGCACAGACTGCTTACAGACTCTAGCGAGGATGGGTTCCCAGCACGTAGCCGTGGGCACGTCCCTTAGTTTCTAATCCTGGAATGTGAATGGGCTCGGGAACAAACTTAAGGGGGGTGTAGCGGTATTTGGCTAGTGCAGGAAACGCATCTGAGGGGTTCCCATTGTGTCTTCGTTGGCAGGGGCAGATATAATTCTTTGACTCTTGCGGGCTATTCAGCTGGGGCCCGGGGGTTGGAATTTTGGTCTGTCAGTCCAAGGCATTCCAGATTACGCAAACGTGTGCTGGACGACGGTGGAGGGCTTGTGGGATGGGGAGCACTTGATAGTGGCCTCCTTGTATTTTCCTCTCTGTATCCAGGGGCGGGGCCTGGAGAGCACGGGGAAATTGATTTTTTAATATTTTAGTAACCTTTTAATTTTTAAAGTGCAATTTAAGTTTTTATGTAATTATTATTTTATAATTTAATAGTGTGTTGTGAGTGTGCAGGGGATTGGGGTGGAACATTTTATTAAATATAAAGTATTATTTTTTTTATTTTCAATTATTAATGTAAATTAAATAATTAATTAGTCATTGTGTTGATTAACTTTTTGAGTATAGCTTGTGATTATTAATTTTTATTTTCTACAGTTTAATTAGCAATTTTTAATTTAGTAGTGGGTTTTGTAGCAGATTAGGGTGGGAAGTTAATCAAAATATTATTGTTTTCTAGTCATTATACATTTTATAGGTTAAATAAATGATCAGTTGATAATTATTTTTTTTATTATTCAATTACTTTAGTCAAATACATATTGTATCCATAAACGTACAATTAAAATTCACACAATCCATTACATCAAAAAGGAAAAATCATAAAAACATACATAAATATAACATACAGTAATTAAAATGCGCCACCATCAGAAGAGCATAGAGTGCATAATCATACATCAAACCTATACAGTAGTCATAGAGCAACATGCTCTTACAGCTGCTTTTTCAAAAAAGCACCCAGACAAATAGTTTTGTCTTCATCTACTAGGTAGTGAAGCAATTCAAATGCATCTTTCAAGTGTCTGACTCCTCGTTTCTTTAAAAAAGAACCAGAAATGTTTTAGAATACATAAGATAAAACCCACAAAAAAGCATAAAATGTAGCATTGATTGTCCTGAATTACCATCACAAGGACATAGAAGAGAGTCCAAATTGACAATAAACCCAACGGGAAACATAACAGATATTTCGCTGTACCGGCTCTATGTCGAAACAAAAGGCTTGATAATTATATATGTAAACAATTAATTTTTTAGTTGTTAATTAGACGGTCAGTGTGTTTAGTTCTAGTTTTTTAAAACAAGTTAAATATTGAGTTTAATTTTTTTCGTTTTTATCATGTTTAATCATAATAAAATTGTATTCATATTTTTTTATATTTTTTCAAGTTCATTTAGAGTTTTTTGGGTAGGAGTTATGGACATGTATTTCTCTGAAATATTTTAATTTGTTTTGAATATTTTACACTATTTTAATAATATGAAATGTGTTTTAGATTACATTTCATTTTATTTATCTATAATGCATACATTGTACATTTCAATGTGCTTACATATTTTTATTTTGTTATGTATGTACATTTTTATTTAAGTTTAGTAATTGAAATGATATATTTAGCTTCTCAAGGGTCCAACATTTTTCCTACTGCTGCTTAGATTGAAGTGGGGATAGTTAACATAACCCCTCCAAAGTCCAACTGTTTCCCTGATTTTGTTTAGGGAATACTAAATCGGCCTCATCCCTCAAACTACAGTTGTTTAGATTGAATTGTGAATTGTTCATATAACCCTCCAAAATCCAACTTTTTCTCTACTGTTGCCTAGGTTAGAGTGGGAATAGTAATTTAAACCCTCTAAAGTCCAATACTTTCTCTTTCCCTGACTTTGCTTATGCTGAAGTTGAAATAGTAAATCTGACCCCTTCAAAGCCCAACACTTTCCCTACTGTTGCATAGTTTAGAGTGGGAATAGTGATTCTAGCCCCTCCGTAGTCCAACACTTTCCCAAATGTACCTTAGAGTGAAGCAAGAATAGTAAAGCTAACCCCCCAAAGTCAAATAATTTCTATGATTTTGCTTACGTTGGAATGGGAACAGTAAATCTGACCTATATCTATCTATCTATCTATCTATCTATCTATATACATATATATATATATATATATATATATATATATATATATATATATATATATATATATATATATATATTCATTGAAAAAACCATAGGTTTCAGGGACGTTATAGTTAGAAATTAGCATTTGAAACATTAGAAATTCACTGGAAAAACCACAGGTTTCAGGGACGTTATAATTAGTTGGACATTTCACTCGTACAAAACCAGAGAAATTTGGTTGTTATAGTTAGTTGAGCTAACTATAACTCGCGCCCCGCAATGCACTGCTGATGACGTAACATATTACATCATTTATGACATGGTCAGTGACATCACTGATGACATCTCAAATGACATCACTGATGACATCACTGATGACATCATCCAGTGACTGTGTGTTTCTGTAAAGTTTAAATATGTTTTATATATATAAATGCCAAGGTGTATTGAAGAATGAGTGGTTGTGTGAGTGTCTGAATGGATGATTTAGTAGGTGCGTGATTGACTAAGTGAGTGATTAAACGTGTCTTACTGAATGCATGGGTTAGTGACTAAACTGTGTGAATGTCTGTATCAGTCTGTTAGTTGGTGTGTAAGCGGCTGCATGGGTTGGTGAGTAGCTACATGAGTGTCTATATGGATTATTGATTGGTTGTCTGAGTATCTGTATGGGTGCCTGAGTGTCTGTGTGGGTGGATGGGGAGTGTGTGACTCTGTGCATAGATGTGTGAGTGGGTGATTCACTGGGTGTATGGGTTCAAGACTGCATGTGTGAAGGGCTGTATGGGTGAGTGAGTGTGTGTATGGGTGTGTTGGTGAGTGAATAGATGTCTCAGTGGTACATGTGTGATTAACTACATATGTGAAAGGCAGTATATGTGAGTGTTGGAGTATATAAATGACTATATTAAGAGTGAGTGATTGTGAGAGTGGCTGTATGGATGAGTGTGTGCTTGTATCAGTGATTGTATAAGAGAGTAAGTATGTGTTAGTATCTGTATGAATAAGTGAGGTGGCGTGTGTATAACTGTATAGGTGAGTAAATGGGAGTGTGATTGATTCTTTGCATGACTGACTAGGTATGTGAGTAACTCTATGGATGAGTGGCAGTGTGTGAGTGTCTGTATAGGTGTATGAGTGCATATGATAGTGCTGTATTGATGAGTAACTGCATGTATGAGTGACTGTATAGGTGAATGGGTGGATGTGTGTAGACCTAGGAATCAGTGAGTTGGTTTCTAGTAACTGGTATTGGTGTGTCTATGGTTTCGAAAATGGTAGTCTGTATTTTAGAGTGGGTGTATCAAAGGTTATATTAGGATATGAGGAGGTGCATCAGATTATCACGTGGATGATGTCATCAGTGATGTCATTTGAGATGTCATCAGTGATGTCATCAGTGATGTCACTGACCATGACATGAATGATGTAATATGTGACGTCATCAGCAGTGCATTGCGGGGGCGCGAGTTATAGTTAGCTGAACTAACTGTAACGGTCGAATTTCTCTGGTTTTGTATGAGTGAAATGTCCAACTAACTATAACGTCCCTGAAACCTGTGGTTTTTTCAGTGAATTTCTAAGGTTTTTTAAATGCTAATTTCTAACTATAACGTCCGTGAAACCTATGGTTTTTTCAGTGAATTTCAAAGGTTTTTAAAATGCTAATTTCTAACTATAACGTCCCTGAAACCTATGGTTTTTTCAGTGAATTTCAAAGGTTTTTTAAATGATAATTTCTAACTATAACGTCCCTGAAACCTATGATTTTTTCAGTGAATTTCTAAGGTTTTTTAAATGCTAATTCCTAACTATAATGCCCCTGAAACCTATGCTTTTTTCAGTGAATTTCTAAGGTTTTTTAAATGCTAATTTCTAACTATTCCTACAGAGGTAGGACATGTGCAGAAAGAGGAAGAAAAGCGCAGAAAGAAGCAAGAGAAATGTAGAAAGAGGCAACAGAAGTCCAGAAAGACGAAGAAAGGTGCAGAAAGAAGCAAGAGATATGCAGAAAGAACCAACAGAGGTGCAGAAAGAGGCCTTGTTGCAAAGTCATCCTGTGCCCCCAACTTTTTGCTGACTGGTACTGGTGGTAACTGACTCTGACTAACCAGGCCCGGAGCCAGTGCTATGCTGAAAGACACTTAGAATACAGTGAAAACACCTACATACACTAGGGTACACTATGGGTTGGGGTACCCCTGTGATTGGCATGACCTCCCCTGTAAGGCCCTAGTACATAATAGGGCAGGGGGATTAAAACTAAATCTAAGTCAGAGGTGCAGAAAGAGGAAAGAGAAGTTCAGAAAGAAGCAACAGAGGTGCCGAAAGAGGCAAAAGAGGTGCAAAAAGAAGCAAGTGAAGTGCAGAAAGAGGCAACAGAGGTGCAGAGAGACGCAAGAGAGGTGCAGAAACAAGCAAGAGAAGTGCAGAAATAGGCAAGAGAAATACTGAAAGAAGCAATAGAGGTGTAGAAAGAAGCAAGAGAAGTGCAGAAAGAGGCAAGTGAGGTGCAGAAAGAAGCAAGAGTAGTGCAGAAAGAACCAACAGAGGTGCAAAAAGAGGCAAGAGGGGTGCAGAAAGAGGTAGGAGAGATGCACAAAGAGGCAAGTGAGGTACAGAAAGAGGCAGGAGGGGTGCATAAAGAAGGAAGAGAAGTGCAGAAAGAGGCAAGAGAATTGCTGAAAGAAACAACAGAGGTGTAGAAAGAAGCAAGACAAGTGCAGAAAGAGGCAAGTGAGGTGCAGAAAGAAGCAAGAGCAGTGCAGAAAGAACCAACAGAGGTGCAAAAAGAGGCAAGAGGGGTGCAGAAAAAGATAGGAGGGGTGCACAAAGAGGCAAGAGAGGTACAGAAAGAAGCAGGAGGGGTGCAGAAAGAAGGAAGAGAAGTGAAGAAAGAAGTAACAGAGGTGCTGAAAGAGGCGCGAAGGGTGCAGAAAGAGCAAGAGAAGTGCAGAAAGAGGCAACAGAGATACAGAAAGAGGCAAGAGAGGTGCAGAAACAGGCAGGAAAGGTGCAGAAAGAGGGAACAGGCGTGCAGAAAGATACAAGAGAGGTGCAGAAAGAGAAAAGAGGGGTGCAGGAAGAGGCAAGAGATCTGCAGAAAAAAGTAACAGGTGCTGAAAGAGGCAAGTAAGGTGCAGAAAGGGGCAAGAGAACTGCAGAAAAAAGCAACAGAGGTACTGAAAGAGGCAAGTGAGGTGCAGAAAGAAGCAAGAGAGGTGCAGAAAGAGGCAATAAAAGTGCAGAAAGAAACAGCAGAGGTGCAGAAAGAGGCAAGAGGGGTGCAGAAAGAGGCAAGAGAAGTGCAGAAATAGGCAAACAAGGTACAGAAAGAGGCAAGAGAGGTGCAGAAAGAGGCAGGAAAGGTGCAGAAAGAGGGAACAGGGGTGCAGAAAGAGGCAAGAGAGGCGCAGAAAGAGAAAAGAGGGGTACAGAAAGAGGCAAGAGATCTGCAGAAAAAAGCAACAGAGGTGCTGAAAGAAGGCAAGTGAGGTGCAGAAAGAAGCAAGAGAGGTGCAGAAAGAAGGAAGAGAAGTGCAGAAAGATACAACAGAGGTGCTGAAAGAGGCACGAAGAGTGCAGAAAAAGCAAGAGAAGTGCAGAAAGAGGCAACAGAGGTACAGAAAGAAGCAAGAGAGGTGCAGAAATAGGCAGGAAAGGTGCAGAAAGAGAGAACAGGGGTGCAGAAAGAGGCAAGAGAGATGCAGAAAGAGAAAAGAGGAGTGCAGAAAGAAGCAACAGAGGTGCTGAAAGAGGCAAGTGAGGTGCAGAAAGAAGCAAGAGAGGTGCAGAAAGAGGCAAGAGGGCTGGAGATAGGGGAGAGAGAAGTACAGAAAGAAGCAAAAGAGGTGCTCAAAGAGGCAAGAGGGATGCAGAAAGAGGCAGGAGCAGTGCAGAAAGAACCAAGAGAAGTGCAGAAAGAAGCAACAGAGGTGCAGAAAGAGGCACAAGGGGTGCAGAAAGAAAGAAGAGAAGTGCAGAAAGAAGCAACAGAGGTGCTGAAAGAGGCACGAAGGGTGAAGAAAGAGGCAAGAGGGGTGCAGAAAAAGATAGGAGGGGTGCACAAAGAGGCAAGAGAGGTACAGAAAGAAGCAGGAGGGGTGCAGAAAGAAGGAAGAGAAGTGAAGAAAGAAGTAACAGAGGTGCTGAAAGAGGCGCGAAGGGTGCAGAAAGAGCAAGAGAAGTGCAGAAAGAGGCAACAGAGATACAGAAAGAGGCAAGAGAGGTGCAGAAACAGGCAGGAAAGGTGCAGAAAGAGGGAACAGGCGTGCAGAAAGATACAAGAGAGGTGCAGAAAGAGAAAAGAGGGGTGCAGGAAGAGGCAAGAGATCTGCAGAAAAAAGTAACAGGTGCTGAAAGAGGCAAGTGAGGTGCAGAAAGGGGCAAGAGAACTGCAGAAAAAAGCAACAGAGGTACTGAAAGAGGCAAGTGAGGTGCAGAAAGAAGCAAGAGAGGTGCAGAAAGAGGCAATAAAAGTGCAGAAAGAAACAGCAGAGGTGCAGAAAGAGGCAAGAGGGGTGCAGAAAGAGGCAAGAGAAGTGCAGAAATAGGCAAACAAGGTACAGAAAGAGGCAAGAGAGGTGCAGAAAGAGGCAGGAAAGGTGCAGAAAGAGGGAACAGGGGTGCAGAAAGAGGCAAGAGAGGCGCAGAAAGAGAAAAGAGGGGTACAGAAAGAGGCAAGAGATCTGCAGAAAAAAGCAACAGAGGTGCTGAAAGAAGGCAAGTGAGGTGCAGAAAGAAGCAAGAGAGGTGCAGAAAGAAGGAAGAGAAGTGCAGAAAGATACAACAGAGGTGCTGAAAGAGGCACGAAGAGTGCAGAAAAAGCAAGAGAAGTGCAGAAAGAGGCAACAGAGGTACAGAAAGAAGCAAGAGAGGTGCAGAAATAGGCAGGAAAGGTGCAGAAAGAGAGAACAGGGGTGCAGAAAGAGGCAAGAGAGATGCAGAAAGAGAAAAGAGGGGTGCAGAAAGAAGCAACAGAGGTGCTGAAAGAGGCAAGTGAGGTGCAGAAAGAAGCAAGAGAGGTGCAGAAAGAGGCAAGAGGGCTGGAGATAGGGGAGAGAGAAGTACAGAAAGAAGCAAAAGAGGTGCTCAAAGAGGCAAGAGGGATGCAGAAAGAGGCAGGAGCAGTGCAGAAAGAACCAAGAGAAGTGCAGAAAGAAGCAACAGAGGTGCAGAAAGAGGCACAAGGGGTGCAGAAAGAAAGAAGAGAAGTGCAGAAAGAAGCAACAGAGGTGCTGAAAGAGGCACGAAGGGTGAAGAAAGAGGCAAGAGAAGTGCAGAAAGAAGCAACAGAGGTACAGAAAGAGGCAAGAGTGGTGCAGAAATAGGGAAGAGAGGTAGAGAAAGAGGCAAGAGAGTTGCACAAAGAGGGAAGAGGGGTGCAGAAAGAGGCAACAGAGGTGCAGAAAGACGCAAGCGAGGTTTAGAAACAAGCAAGAGAAGTGCAGAAAGAGGCAAGAGAATTGCTGAAAGAAGCAACAGAGGTGTAGAAAGAAGCAAGAGAAGTGCAGAAAGAGGCAAGTGAGGTGCAGAAAGAAGCAAGAGCAGTGCAGAAAGAACCAACAGAGGTGCAAAAAGAGGCAAGAGGGATGCAGAAAGGGGTAGGAGAGGTGCACAAAGAGGCAAAAAGGGTACAGAAAGAGGCAGAAGGGGTGCATAAAGAGGGAGAGAACAGCAGAAAAAAGCAACAGAGGTGCTGAAAGAGGCATGAAGGGTGCAGAAAGAGACAAGACAGGTGAAGAAAGAAGGAACAGAGGTACAGAAAGAGGCAAGAGTGGTGCAGAAAGAGGTTTAGAAAGAGGCAAGAGAGTTGCACAAAGAGGGAAGAGGGGTGCAGAAACAGGCAAAAGGGGTGCAGAAAGAAGCAAGTGAGGTGCAGAAAGAGGCAAGAGAGTTACAGAAAGAGGCAAGTGAAGTGCAGAAGGAGGCAAGAGAACTGCAGAAAGAGGCAATAGAGGTGCAGAAAGAGGCAAGTGAGGTGCAGAAAGAAGCAAGATAAGTGCAGAAAGAAGCAACAGAAGTGCAGAAAGAGGGAAGAGGGCTGGAGAGAGAGGCAAGAGGGGTTCAGAAAGAAGCAAGACAGGTGCAGAAAGAAACAAAAGAAGTGCAGAAAGAAGGAACAGAGGTGCAGAAAGAGGCAAAAAGGGTGCAGAAAGACGTAGAAGGGGTACAGAAAAAGGCAAGAGAGGTGCAGCAAGTGGGAAGAAGGGTGCAGAAAGAGGCAAGAGGGATACAGAAAGAAGCAAATGAGGTGCAGAAAGAGGCAACAGACGTGCAGAAAAAGAAAGAAATGTGCAGAAAGAAGCAACAGAAATGCAGAAAGAGGCAAGAGAGGCGCAGAAGGAAGCAAGAGTGGCGTGCACATAATTAGTACCAATTTAACACCCACATTTAGCAATAAGTAACAGGTGACCATTCTAGGTTTGCAAAGGGCCTTCCACCACGCTGTAACACTTGTCGCTGCATTTTTGGTAACGTTTGAGCCGTTTGAGCTAGAAACAAGGCTTTTTTTGTTCAAATCTGCACATTAGGGAGTAGATGATGAATTATGTGGCTAATGCACAAAATGTATAATTGTGCGAAAATCGGTGCAGCCAAACAGTCGCATAATTCCAGTGGCCCTGCTCATACCTCTGACTAGGTCCACAAGTGCTCCTCAGTGATTCCTTCTTTTTTTGTCTCACTGAGTTCATAGTTGAGCTTCTATGGAAACGAGGAAGACTAAACCTGACGTTACCACTCCACAACACAGACTACCATACCACATAATTACTCTCCATAACACATAATCCCACTCTACATAATTCCTATACACTACCACATACTTTCTATCCACATAATTTCACTGCACAACATACCACATAATTCCACTACACACAACGTACATTCACTCCACTCCAAAAAACATTAGTAAAAAACTTTTACATTTACAATGCCAATAGCTCTAATTCTCACAAATGCGAAACCTATTACATTGCAAACACTTCTTTAACTAGTAGTCGCGTTTGCAGCGTGGTGGAGAAAGGGTGCTGGGCCTCCGACCAGCACTCAGGAATTCTGCTGCATAGGACTTACAGTAGGTACCAGGAGGGCTTCTTGGCCCCAAAAGTCCCTCAGGAGTAAATTGGACTTCATCCCCCATCCCGTAGTCTGCCAGGAGGCGAGTTTGCAGAGTGGTGGAGAAAGGGGGGCATGGCCTCCAAAGACATCTTAGCAATCCCACTGTGTGGGACTTACTGGAGATAACAAAAGGGGTAGTTGGCCCCCAAAGACATCCTTGGGGGCCAACTACCCCTCCTAGTACCTCCAGTAAGACCCACACAGCAGGATTGCTAAGTTCTCATGGCAGGCCACGCCCCCTTTGCCCACCACTCTGCAAACGCGCTCCCTGGCGTGCTCTTGGACGGGGATTGAAGTCCCCTTTGCTTCTGGGGGTCCTTTAGGGGCCAACTAGCCTACCTCTTACCTCCAGTAAGCCCCACACAGTGGGATTGCTGAGAGGTGGACAAAGGCCATGCCCCCTTTCCCCACCACTCTGCAAACACTCCTCCTGGCGCGTTCTAAGTTGGGGTATTAAGTCCCCTGCATTCCTGAGGGTCCCTGGGGGCCAACTAGCCCACCAGGTACCTCCAGTAAGCGCCACACACCTGGATTGCTGAGAGTGGTCCGAGGCCACACCCCTTTACACCACTCTGCAAACGCGGCTCCTGGAGCACTGCTGCTCGGGGATGAAGTCCACTTGTGTCCTGAGGTCCTCAGGACACAAGAGGACCTCATCGCCCCCACCAGCAGTGCGCCAGGAGCCGCGTTTGCAGAGTGGTGTAAAAAGGGGGTGTGGCCTCAGACCACCTCTCTGCAATCCAGCTGTGTGGCGCTTACTGGAGGTACCTGGTGGGCTAGTTGGCCCCCAGGGACCCTCAGTATTCAAGGGGACTTAATTTCCAAACTTAGATCGCGTCAGGGGGCGCGTTTGCGGAGTGGTGCAGGGGGGGGCGGGACCTTCGGCAAGATGCCGGCTTTTAAAAATATATATTTTTAGAAGGGGGGCTGTGTTGCCCCCCTTCTTTTAGTATTTTGGGGCCCTGGGGACCCCATCCCCCAAGGCCTGACCCTTTTAAAAAAAACAAAAAAACAGGATGAGGGCCCCCTCCCGAGGCCGATTTCGGCCCCGGGGACCCCATCCCCCTGGGCATGGCCTCCTTTTTTAAAATATATTTATAGCGAAGGGGGGCCGCGTGGCCCCCCTTTCCTGGGCCACTTTTGGCCCCGGGGACCCTATCCCCCGGGGCATGGCCTCTTTTAAAAAAAATATTTATAGGGAAGGGGCCACATGGCCCCCCTTCCCTGGGCCACTATTGGCCCCGGGATCCCATCCCCCGTGGCTTGGCCATTTTTAAAATTATTTTTATATGAGGAGTGGGCCGCGCGGCCCCCCTCCCCAGGCCAATTTTGGCCCCGGTAACCCCATCCCCGGGGGCCCGGCAATTCTTTTTTTTTAAATAAAGGGAGGGGGGGCCACGTGGCCCCCCTCCCGGGTCACTTCTGGCCCTGGTGACCCCATCCCCCGGGGCCGGCCTGTTAGGGACTGTGGGGGGAGCCCCAATGCCCCCACGGTCCTAGGCGGCTCCCCGCCTCCTGCGGGAGACGGCATTGCTTTTGGGCAAGGGGAGCTTCTAACATGCAGCTCCCCTTGCCCAAAAGCAATTCTGCTTTGCTTCGTTGAAGCGAGAGCAGGTTTCCTGCTCTCGCTTCAACGAAGCAAAGCAGAGTTTGCTATGTCGTGCTCCCGCCCTGCCATAGCAAACAGCAATGTCCCGGGGGTGGGCACCCCGGGACATTGCAGGAGCCGGCCCTGGGGGGTGGCGGTCCCCAGGGCCATCAAGGGCTCCAGGAGGGGGGCCGCGTAGCCCCCCTCCCTACATTTTCAAAGCCCCAGGGAGGTGGTGGTCCATGGGGCTTGGGGGGGCCCGCGAGGCCCCCTCATTATTAACGCAAGCCCCGGGAAGGTGGTGGTCCCCGGGGCTTGGGGGGCCCACGAGGCCCCCCTCATTAATCAAGGAAGCCCCAGGGAGTTGGTGGTCCCTAGGGCTTAGTGGGGCCCGCGAGGCCCTCCGCCTCAATTAGAATAAAGCCCCAGGGAGGTGGCGGTCCCCGAGGTAGGTTGGGGGGTGTTGGGACCCCCCATGCATTTATTGTTCAAGCCCCAGGGAGGTGGCGGTCCCCAGGGCTGCGGGGGGCCGCGCGCCCCTGCATATCATTAACTAAGCCCCGGGGAGGTGGTGGTCCCCGGGGCTGCGGGGGCCCCCATAGGCCCCCACTAATTAATTAGGCATTGCCTCCGGGACCTGGCCCACCCGGGGGCTTATAGAAAATGAAGCGCAGGAGCCCACACTTCATTTAAAAAAAAACAAATTAGGCCGGATTCGCGCACCTAGCGCGTATTCTGCCGTTTTTAAAAAAAAAATGCTTTTTTTGGGGACCCCCTGAGCAGGCCTAGGGGATCAGGGTGTTTCTACCCTGCCCCCTTTTCTTGTTTTTTATCTTTGTTTTACCTTTTTCTTGTATCTCGGTTACCGAGTCACAAGATGGCTGCCAACACTTCCTGGTTTGGAGTGTTGACAGCCAATCAGAGTGAAGCTCGTGCCTGGGAGGGTTCGCAAATCCTCCTCGGTGCTCAGATATCGATATATTTTTTTTTTAAATTTCTGAGCAACTACTGAACGGATTTACACCTACCTACCTGTTTGCTAAATTTGGTGTAATTCCATTCAGCAGTTCGGGCTGTAGCTTTGTCTAAAGTTTCCTATGGAAATTAACATGGAGAAAACGCGTTTTGGGACCCCCCTTTTTTCTCGGCCCCCGCTTGGCGAATGACCCCAAAACTTTCAAGACAGGAGCTGACCGGAGCGCCCCATTAGTTTTGAAAATTTTGCCAAGATTCGTCAACCGGCGCCAAAGATATTGGCAAATCAAAAAACGCTTTTCCTATGGAAACTAGGTCCTAACTATAGGAAGGGGTGGGAGCACACTGCTGACCTCCCAGCACAGTTCGCCCCTTAGCATTATGGTAAATGCAGTTTGTAGTGCACGCTTACTTATTATTTTGCTGGAGTGTTCCACCAAAGTTGGTGCAGGTTAGTGCTGTACATCTCTAGACACATGTGTTTCTGGATTTTTTCCGTCATCAGTAGAGATCAAAAAACGATTTTCATCTGGGGTTGCTTAGCAGGCTGCCACAATTCTTACAGGTCTCAGTACCTCTCACAGGCGCACAGGTGCATCTCCACAAGCTCGTCAGCAATGGCTCAAGGGAGCCATTTCAAACAGGAAGGGGTGGGAGCACACTGCTGACCTCCCAGCACAGTTCGCCCCTTAGCATTATGGTAAATGCAGTTTGTAGGGCACGCTTACTTATTATTTTGCTGGAGTGTTCCACCAAAGTTGGTGCAGGTTAGTGCTGTACATCTCTAGACACATGTGTTTCTGGATTTTATCCGTCATCAGTAGAGATCAAAAACGATTTTCATCTGGGGTTGCTGAGCAGGCTGCCACAATTCTTACAGGTCTCAGTACCTCTCACAGGCGCACAGGTGCATCTCCACAAGCTCGTCAGCAATGGCTCAAGGGAGCCTTTTCAAACAGGAAGGGGTGGGAGCACACTGCTGACCTCCCAGCACAGTTCGCCCCTTAGCATTATGGTAAATGCAGTTTGTAGTGCACGCTTACTTATTATTTTGCTGGAGTGTTCCACCAAAGTTGGTGCAGGTTAGTGCTGTACATCTCTAGACACATGTGTTTCTGGATTTTATCCGTCATCAGTAGAGATCAAAAAACGATTTTCATCTGGGGTTGCTGAGCAGGCTGCCACAATTCTTACAGGTCTCAGTACCTCTCACAGGCGCACAGGTGCATCTCCACAAGCTCGTCAGCAATGGCTCAAGGGAGCCTTTTCAAACAGGAAGGGGTGGGAGCACACTGCTGACCTCCCAGCACAGTTCGCTCATTAGCATTATGGTAAATGCAGTTTGTAGTGCACGCTTACTTATTATTTTGCTGGAGTGTTCCACCAAAGTAGGTGCAGGTTAGTGCTGTACATCTCTAGACACATGTGTTTCTGGATTTTATCCGTCATCAGTAGAGATCAAAAAACGATTTTCATCTGGGGTTGCTGAGCAGGCTGCCACAATTCTTACAGGTCTCAGTACCTCTCACAGGCGCACAGGTGCATCTCCACAAGCTCGTCAGCAATGGCTCAAGGGAGCCTTTTCAAACAGGAAGGGGTGGGAGCACACTGCTGACCTCCCAGCACAGTTCGCCCCTTAGCATTATGGTAAATGCAGTTTGTAGTGCACGCTTACTTATTATTTTGCTGGAGTGTTCCACCAAAGTTGGTGCAGGTTAGTGCTGTACATCTCTAGACACATGTGTTTCTGGATTTTATACGTCATCAGTAGAGATCAAAAAACGATTTTCATCTGGGGTTGCTGAGCAGGCTGCCACAATTCTTACAGGTCTCATTACCTCTCACAGGCGCACAGGTGCATCTCCACAAGCTAGTCAGCAATGGCTCAAGTGAGCCTTTTCAAACAGGAAGGGGTGGGAGCACACTGCTGACCTCCCAGCACAGTTCGCCCCTTAGCATTATGGTAAATGCAGTTTGTAGTTCACGCTTACTTATTATTTTGCTGGAGTGTTCCACCAAAGTTGGTGCAGGTTAGTGCTGTACATCTCTAGACACATGTGTTTCTGGATTTTATCCATCATCAGTAGAGATCAAAAATGATTTTCATCTGGGGTTGCTGAGCAGGCTGCCACAATTCTTACAGGTCTCAGTACCTCTCACAGGCGCACAGGTGCATCTCCACAAGCTCGTCAGCAATGGCTCAAGGGAGCCTTTTCAAACAGGAAGGGGTGGGAGCACACTGCTGACCTCCGAGCACAGTTCGCCCCTTAGCATTATGGTAAATGCAGTTTGTAGTGCACGCTTACTTATTATTTTGCTGGAGTGTTCCACCAAAGTTGGTGCAGGTTAGTGCTGTACATCTCTAGACACATGTGTTTCTGGATTTTATCCGTCATCAATAGAGATCAAAAAACGATTTTCATCTGGGGTTGCTGAGCAGGCTGCCACAATTCTTACAAGTCTCAGTACCTCTCACAGGCGCACAGGTGCATCTCCACAAGCTCGTCAGCAATGGCTCAAGGGAGCCTTTTCAAACAGGAAGGGGTGGGAGCACACTGCTGACCTCCCAGCACAGTTCGCCCCTTAGCATTATGGTAAATGCAGTTTGTAGTGCACGCTTACTTATTATTTTGCTGGAGTGTTCCACCAAAGTTGGTGCAGGTTAGTGCTGTACAACTCTAGACACATGTGTTTCTGGATTTTATCCGTCATCAGTAGAGATCAAAAAACGATTTTCATCTGGGGTTGCTGAGCAGGCTGCCACAATTCTTACAGGTCTCAGTACCTCTCACAGGCGCACAGGTCCTAACTATAACTACCTACTGGCGACCGCCAGTAGGTAAAATGCTAATGAGCGTTGTCATGTGATCAAGGTCCAGGAGGGACCGAAACGCGTCATGGCCGACTGAAAATAAACATCTTTTGCACAGAAACGTGGTCCGTGCCTGCTTTCCGTTTCCAGGACTGGTGAAAGCATTGAAGCAGTGTGAGAGGATATATATATATATATATATTCTCTCTCTCTATATATATATATATATACATATATATATAGAGAGAGAGATATAGTTTATACATCATCCATTATGTATCCACATATTCATCATTCATTATGCATCCACAAAAGATGCATAGTGATTAATTTACTACTGCTTCCTTTCCCAGTGTAGACTAATTCCAGCACTATCTGCCATGGGGCCCTGCTATCCAAACAAATGTGGCCTCCATACGCCAGAATAAGTAGGCCAACTCCACAGTGCTCACTTTGTGGATCACACTTACATGCCTGACTTCGAATTTGCTGCACTCTTTACATAGGGGAAGTCAAAGATAATAGAATCTGGTCCAACCAGTATGAAATCAAAAATATATAAAACAATATTCAAACACTTAAAAATATATATATATATATTATATGCTCTAATTTGTTAAATTATTTGATTATTGTTTTATATATTTTAAAGTAGATATACATATATTTAGTTTACAATTATAAAACTATTAATTTTTAAATATAATATTATATTTTAATTTAATAATTTAAATAAATTACATATACTGCTATATAAACTAATACTTCTGTATGCTTACATTTTCTTTGACGATATTCTTTTCCACTATATTTTTGACACAATATTTTGGATAATATAGAAGAATTAAATGTCAGAGATTAGTCAATTGTTACATGCTTTAGGGCTTAAAGCACATACACCATAAAGAAGCCTCACAGTGTGCAGGGTGTAAAATCCAGCAATAAAATCTAGCAAACAAAATGGGGTGACCATGCAAAAAGGGACATTTTCTCACACTTTCTAAGTTATGCATGATGACAATCGAGGTGTGACTTGTGTCGATTCACTGGTCCATCAAGACTTCCAGCACAAACACCTCATAAGAGGCTGAACCAGCAGTGCACTATAACTCTCGTCCTCCCCCAGGTATGCAGGCTGCTCAGCTCACCTACTGTTTTTACAGTGCTGCATCACAACTCAGCCACTTTACAAGGCGATTGTAAAGCTGTGTTTTTCAGTGTAATGTGGATAACTAGTTATGAATGAACACCTTTTTTGCCATTGGTTCTCTTGTGGTTTTTTTACGTCTACCTTTGATGTAATCTTTTTAACTACAAATTGAATACAACTTTTTTCCTCTTTTAGAGCAAAGTACAAAATAAGGGGAAGTCAATATAGAAGCAGATTATTTCAATTTATTTGAGTTATTTAACCTGATAAGTATGTTTCACTATATTCGGTGTTCTCTTTTAAACATATTTTACTTAATATTTTTTTAGAATTGTTTTAATCATTAATTTCCTGTTTTTCTAAAACAGATAATTAAGAATTCTGTGTTGAAACCAACAATATTGATAACTATAAAATGAACAGTCTATTGTATGGTTGAAAATGCTTCCTATTTAAAAATGAAGTGTATGTTTTTGTACTAAGGGAAGGATAAAGAGATGGTGAACAAGATGGAGAAGAGTTTGAGGTGACGTGGGTACAGAAGTCAAGATAAAGACTATGCAAGCAGGAAGGAAGAATAATAAATGCACATAGTGTTTTAGAGTCAGAGTCCTGTGGCTCAACAAAAGTGATGTTAAGTCGGAAAAGAATGTAACTAGTATTGAAGGACAGACATTTTTGCCATCATAGGAAGTGAGCTGAAGTGGAAAAGAAGGCATGGGTAAATGAAGAATTAGTATATATGCAGGAAGAGGCAGCAAGGACAGCACAGGTAGACATATACAGGTGCATGGGAGTCTGAAAGATATATTTCTCTACTTCACAAGGGATGGGCATTTTGAAGAAGGTGTCAAAAGAAAGACACTGCATTTTCAAAAGTGGTCTATGGCTTTACAGCTATTGATGGCGGTGGTGCATGGTGATCACATTGGCCCTGATTACAATATCGACACCATTGTGGAATGGGAACCGACCGACCTCAGGTCGGTGGTCATGACCGCATCATTTGGATGCCACTGCACACAGTGCAGTCAGAAACATCCATTTTTCTATGGGAGCTTGCACCTCATGTTGCCTGCCACACGGTGCAGGGCTGTCTAGGGGGCCTCATAGGTGCCCCCAGGGCCAAATGCAGAGGGCCAGGTGGGAAGGGGTCCTTAAGGGATTATGAGGCCTTTCTGACTGGTTGACAGGCTCCTTGAACCACGTTGAATTCCCCAGGTGATTTAAACTCCGACCGCCGTCATCATAATACGGCCATCGGACTTTAAACCTACAATGTCGGTCGGGAAGCCTCCGACCGACATTGTAATTAAGCCCACTGTTTGGTAGAATTAGAATAATGGGATGGCGTTTGTTGCATCACATGGGAGTTATAAGGATCACATTGTATTTTCCCATTGATGGTTGATGGATCATGTTCTTATTTCGTTTGTGTTTTTATTTGCATATGTTTTTAAATGTTCCTAGTCCAGCAATTTTTTTGTGTTTTTCTGAGTGAGATGTGTGCTATATTTTGTGATGTTTATTTAACTCTTTGAATTGAACGTGTAATGATAATAAAAGTGAACACAAAATGTACCAGGTACTAATGCCAGTGTTTCATTTGAGCCAGTGAGTGCCGGTAGGGGGCACCATCACTCATTTTTGGGCATCACCACTTATTTATCCTCATCAGACTCTGAACACGAGGAAGAGACAGAAAAACACAAGAGCGTGAAATGAGGAGGAAGAGAAAAACGGGCACAAAAGGAAAAAGCAGGAGCCTGCAAGAGTGCGATTAAGGGCCAGTGAGTGTCTGGTGGGGGATTGAAGTTAACTGAGTACTGCGCAGCCTTGGTATTCAGTGGAGCATTTTTAATTGGACCACCGAAGCAGAGCTTTGGGCACCAGTACTCCTCCATTTATAAATGAAGTACTGCGTACATCAGTAAAAAAATTACCGACGTTTTTAATCTTATGTTACTGTGATTTTAGGGTCATTTGTTGATTAAGACTCCGATCTTGGCTAGGGGTGGAGGCATGTTTCATTCCATCTGCAGAATTGGCAGAATTTGGCAACTCCGAGTTACTCTTGTAACGCGGTGTTCCAGCAAATTCCACTAATCGCCACGTGGCGAATGTTTGCCCAGCAAGGCTCCAGAAATGAGAGCTTGTGGACGTGAGTGAGATTTGGTGTCCCTTAGAGCGATTTTCTAATGCAGGCATTCACAAACAGGTTTGAGGTCATAGGGCTGCCTCTCAAGTAGATTTGCTGCCACTC
This sequence comes from Calotriton arnoldi, assembly GCA_963921515.1. Taxonomy (NCBI): domain Eukaryota; kingdom Metazoa; phylum Chordata; class Amphibia; order Caudata; family Salamandridae; genus Calotriton; species Calotriton arnoldi. Next base: position 521,615 of record CAWUFW010012053.1, read on the forward strand.
AAGTAGATTTTCTGCTTGAGTGACAACAAAATAAACTCAAATGGCTGCATGCTCTTGTGCACTGCATAGTGCTGATCACGCTGATATTTCGGCACTGCTCGTGCTACCGGTGCTAAATTGCAGCGTGAGTAGCGCAACATGCATAATTTCCCCCTGTTGCCAGAACTCCGCGAGTTCCACCCATCCCTGATCTTGCATATTGTGTTGTGCAGTAATGTTACAAACATCATTCTTCAACTAAAATATCTTTTGTGAGCAATGCATTTAAATACTAGATTCACTACCTACTACTTTTTGCATTTCTAAGTCTCTGTTGACATTGAGTTGTAATGTTGGCATCATATAAAGTGCATTCATATACAAAAACACAAACAGTTGTTTTAAGGACTTCGGACACACAAAGCATCCACTGTTGATGTGTGCATCTCCCTATTTGTCAATATTTTATTTCTACAGGGAAACAATTCATGTACTGATCACACATTTCCCACTTCTCCATACCATTGCCTACACTGTGTGAATCGTTATTTTCAATCTGAACTATTACTTAAAGCAGCTTTTTTCTGTTCTACCTCATTGGTCACTAATTTAGGGCCAGGTAAACTAATTAATCTACCCATTGATTTGCATTATATCACTGGGGGTTATTTGTACATTGACTGTTGAATTGTTGTCCCTTTATTTTTGCTATTGCTTATGTAGCACCTAAAGTGACTCTACATTGGGAATGTTTTGCTGTTGTGTTTTAAGAACTGCTGTTCCTCATGTTGCATCGAGTTGATCATACACTCTTATTATGCTGTTAATGCGCTCATGTTGCGCTCATGTTAATTCAACATATATATTTTGAGATCCCATATACATCATTTATTATGTATCTACAAAAGATGCATAGTGATTAATTTACTACTGACTTCTTTCCCAGTGTTGACTAATTGCAGCACTATTTATCATTGGGACCTGCTATCCAAACAAATTTGGCCTCCATACGCCAGACGCACTAAGCCAACTTCTGAGTGCTCCCTTTTCTGATCACACTTACCTGGCTTCTAATTTGCTGCACTCTTTATATAGGGGATGTGAAAGATAATGGAATCTGGCCCAACTAGTATTAAATTGATAAAATAATTTGACCCTATATTGTGATAGATTTGCTACTGCACTTATATCACATCTTGGTTGAGACTATACTGTAGGTGTTCTGCTGCTGCACCCTCATCACTGTTGTTATGACCCTAGACAGAGCCTGGCATGACTGCAGAGTCTTTCCTTCCAGGGTATGGCCCAAAATCAGTCTTACCTCAAGGCACTAGAGAAGTCACCCCTGTCAAGTTACCTCCCTTTCTCTCCCCACGGAACACGAAGGTGGAGGAATCAATGGAGAGGTTCACCAGTATCGGGACACTGTTAAGTCTTGAGCCCTGCATTGCACTTGACTGGACAGTGCACAGGATTACTCGTCTGTCTTAGGAATGGAAGGCTGTGGATGACTGTGGTTTTCACAGGTCTTGGAGCAAGATCCCTCAGGAACTCGGTGGCTACCTTGAGCCTTTGCAGTTTTTTAACCATGCCTTGATCCTCGTAAGCCTTGCTAGTCAATCGAGGATCAGACAAGAAGAGAGCCACCTGCACAGCTCTGACAACATTTACCTACCTGTTTAATAGATGTATCTCACCTTCTATTAGGGAGTCCGTCAGGGCGCCAGCAGCTGCCAGCTCAGGGCTATGAGGAAAAAACAAGCTTGAAAAGGAAAATCAAAACAGTGAATCCATAGAGAAAGATCACTGACTTCATTTTATTCATGCATGCAATGGGAAATTGTGACAAGCCAAAGACTGACATTGGCAAGAACCTAGAATGGCGTTAAGAACCTAATTAAAGAATAATGATAGCTATGTATAGAATCGCTACAACATAGTTTGTCAGTGGTAAAAAAATGACACAGGGAATGACATTTTGGCAAGTGTGAAGGAATGTGTGTAACATTAAAGGTAACAGAAAATGGTGAGATATAAAAGGGATAAAAATAAGACTTGTGTCACACACTCATTGGGTCTTTTGTCTGCCAGGAAGAACCCAAGTTATTTGTTTTGGAGTTATCACAACAGTATGTACCAGAGTGACAGCATGTGCGTGGCTTATTAGACATGGCATATGATTGACATTCATGTAATTTAGAAGTGTAATATAGTACAGCCATACCTTAATTGTGTTGATAATGTATGGATGTCAGTAGTCCAGTGACGCCGAACCCATACAGAGAGGCAGAAAGATGGTGGGGTGCAGGCAATCATGGACCAGTTTCTTGTCTTTGTCATCCCTATGCTCCTTCTCCTTCTGGGTTCTCTTCAGTACCAGTTTCTCTCTGTGGGCTGTTGGGCATTTGCAGGGAGATGTGGGCTTTAATCACACCTGCTGGCGCCCTAAGACTCAAGGTTAGTGCTGACAACTGTGATTTCTTGTGGGACATCAAAGTTGCCCCCAAAGATTGCACCTCCTCTTCCTTTAAATGGAATTCCAACGAAGAGAGTCCAAAATGGAACTGGTTACCTGGTGTTCTATCGAATAGATCAAATAATAAATATCCACAACAGTCATCCTTTTAGCAATGAATTAAAAATAATATCTTGGAATGCTGCAGGAATAAAGAATACTAGGGAGAAGTTACAATATTTATGTGCATTAGACGCAAACGTGATTTGTCTTCAGGAGACCTGGTGTACAGAGGAATTGCTATGTAAGGATTATTTTATTTTAGATTGCAAAGAAACCCCGTCCAGGAGAGGACATGCAAAGGGAGGGGTTGCCTGCTTATTGTCTAATAAGATAAAATGGAATTATGATTACTATAAAGATCCTAGTAATCTTTTTCTAGCAATAACATTGTATAATCCTGGTAATGTAAAATCTCTACCGCTGATGCTGATAAATGCTTATATTCCACCAGATGCCTCTCACGATGTACTCTTAAAGACGGTTTTTCCTACATTAAAAAAGTTAATGATGTAGTACTTCCCCCTCATATAGTCCTGGTAGGGGATCTGAATTGTAAAATCTCTAACTCTACTTTGGACACATTTCGAAATAAAGAAAAAGAAGAATCTCTGCAGATCCCACAAGCGCTCTTTCCACAAAATATTAGAACAAATAAGAGAGGGAAAATGCTTATTGATGAATTAACGAAGGTTGATGGCATTATAGTAAATGGAAGATTGCCTTCGGATATACCGGCTACCTTTACTTGTAAATCTTATAGTGGAGAATCTATTTTAGACTATGTGGTAGTGGGAAGTATCTCCTTCTTCTTATTGAAAGATTTACAGGTCTGTAACTCTCCCTATAGTGACCATAAAGTACTAACTCTTACCGTAAATTTAAATTTATTTTCGACTGATCCTTGGGCACTAAACAGTGAATCTGTTAGTTTCGCTAAGAAAACAGGGAGATGTCACTGGGATAACAAAGCCATCTGGGGCCTGGACAGTGTTTTAGAGGCCACTGTAGAGAATTTGTCTAGTTGGAATGGAAAAGAAATTGCCAGTTTTAATGCATTTATGATCAAAGCGATAGAAATTGCGAAGAGGTCGAATCAAAGAAAAAGTACTAAAGTAGTCCCAAGATCCCTCCAGCCTTTTAATCTTGAAATAAATAAACTAATTAGAGAACAATACTTGAATTACTCCTTGGAAAGATATCATAGAATATTACTATTAAAAAAGAGGAGGACTAGGGTAAGGGTTCAGTTAAGAAAAGAGAGGGAAGATAACATCTGGATTAAACTGAGAGAAGCAGTGTATAAAGGCCAAGTAAGAACGTTTTGGTCTCTTATTGGAGAAGGATGTGGTGCCAGATCTCGACCACTCCCCGTTGCAATTGCAGAACATAAATGGGTTGGCTTCATTCGGGACTTATATGCAGATAATGCAAAGGCAATTAATTACACTGCATTAAAGGAAGACTCCTCATCGTATGGATCGCCATCTGAAAAAGAAATTGAAATGGCGATCAAGAGGATGCGATCCTCTGGAGCGATGGGTCCCGATGAATTACCAATCACAGTTTTAAAACAAAATAGTTCACTGTGGAGTAAAATCCTTTATCCGGTGTTTAATTATTGCTACGCAAATAAAATGGTTCCTCTCTCTTGGAAGGGAAGTATATTAGTCCCCCTGTTTAAGAAAGGAGATCGAGATGCCCCACACAATTATCGTCAAATTGCCCTTCTTGACGCAGTGGGTAAAGTTTTTGCTAAATGCCTCTTGACTCAAATTAATGATTGGGTGGATGTGGAAAACATTTTACCATTTGAACAAACCGGGTTTAGGACAAAACATGGAACTATTGATAATCTAACCGCACTACAGGTAATAAACGAAAAATATGTTAAAGTTAGAGGAGGAAGAGTGTACACAGCCTTTATAGACTTCTCCACAGCATTCGATAAAGTAGATCGGATTTTGCTGTGGAGAAAACTGTCGGACCTGGGTATGCCGGCCATCCTCTTGGAGCTAGTTCGTGCACTTTATACAGACACTTGGTGTAGAGTTTTAATGGGAGGGGAAATAGGTCTCTCCCAAACTATCCTTACTGCAAATGGTTTAAAACAAGGTTGTTTATTGGCTCCTCTACTTTTCTCCCTATATATATCTGACCTTCCGTACACTTTGGCACAAAGTGAGGGCATCGCCCCATTACTAGGGGGAAAACCGATCGCTTGTTTACTTTATGCTGACGACATTTTAATCTTGGATTTAACACCTAAGGGATTGAATAGTCGTCTGCAGGCACTATATAAATTTGCAGAGGCTCACTATTTAAAGATTAATGTATCTAAAAGTAAAATAATGTGCATGCATGGAAGAAAAAAGCTCCAGTATGAGAATTTTGTTTGGTCTGTAGGTGGACAAAAATTGGAATTTGTAAAATCTTACGTTTTCTTGGGAAAAACGGTGTGTGGTAACCTAAGTGATAAAGCCCATATAGAAAATAACATCTATAAAGCTACTACACAGGGGAAAAGCTTGGGCTCCCTATACAGATCTACTGGAAAAAGACATTTTGCACTTTTATTAGAGGTATTTCAGTGCAAAAATTCCTGCTTCCCTGCTGTATGGTATTGAATTACTTGATATAGAAAAATGGTCTTTTTTAAATACAACAGAAGGCAAAATTTTGAGGAGCCTAGCCTCAGTTAACACTGCTTGCCCCGTGGCTGCACTAAGGTTAGAGTTTGGTTTAAGAAGTAGTTGGGTACAGGGTCTTGCAGGGATAGTGCGGTGGGTTACAAGTCTGGTAAAGGGTGATCCTGGCACACTAAGATTTTTAATCCAAAAAGAAATATTAGAAAGTTTAAAGGAGCAGTCATTAATTGTTAAAAATTTTAGAATTGCAGTTGATTTGCTACAACTGGATGAATCCCTACTTTTTACTCTATCGCCATATCAATTAAGGGCCACTTTGAAGCAGGCCACTTGGAAATTAAGTTTTACCAGGGATAAGGAAGCTCGTATTTTAAAGAGAGGTATCCACCCGGCCACAGATTCCTGTGTGATAAAAAAAGCACAGGTTTATATCTCTTGGAACCTGCCCCATGGAGTGCCCCGCTTTTGGCTATTATTGAGGCAGGGTATGCTCCCGTTGAACAATGTACTATCTAAATGGTATGGTTCTTCTCCAATTTGTAATCTGTGTAATAATTCTATCCAGGATGTTAATCATGTGCTATTTATCTGCCCCGCTCTATTATTGTATCGGCGTTAATGGATGAGACCAATCTGTTTACAATTATCTATCCTTTCGGCCTCTGCACTAATAGATTCTATTTATGAACCACCAAATGAAATGTTTTGTCACAGGATTTTTAACTTTTTTAAGTGTTTTTTAAATATGTACTAATATACATTTATATGATGGCTATAATTATCAATTTTGGTTTTATCTGATGTTTTATAATGACTGTAGAAACTTTGTTTTATAAAATGTTGTATTTATATGTTGTTGGCCTGTTAAATTGTGTGGATCTCTTTGGAGTTCCAAAATCATAAACAAATAAACTTGAACTTGCCCCCACACTGTGTTTGTTTTGCTGTTGAATCCCTTTCTTAACTAACTTGATTCTACATGGTAATTATTCTGCTGTTTCTCCCTCCCTCAGTGACTTAAATTCAAGCATTCCATTTATTCAGTGTTTTTCCACAGTTTGACAAACTATGTGCAACTAGTGTGCCTCCACATGGGTTTTATAGCTCACTTTGCCACAAGCTACGACTCACTGATGTAGACTAACATGAACGAAACATGGAGGGATGTTTGTGTTCCCATGCAGAGAGGATGTGATCTTGAGTTTTAGGTAGGATTGTATCTTTGGGGGAAGGACCAGGACTGCTCTCTCTATTGTTGGTGCCTATCTATAAAGGCCCAGTAAGCAAAGAAAACTATAGGCTGGAATGTGCCACAGAGTAATTACTAGTGGTTGAGAAGAATTCAAAGTTACAATTTATATTGTTTTATTGTTTTACATTGAGGCAAACGAAATATATTAGCTATTTCCAGATGAGGGCAAAGTAGCTTGCTATACCATAGCACTCAAGCTTTGCCTTGTTAACAGGTCTGGGATTGCTTGTGTTTCCTAGCCAAAGGGACATCAACTAGCAGTTCAGGCTGGACTGCCTCTTTTGGGTCAGAGCCAAGACTGATGTGTACATTGTAGGAAAGTGCCCTTTTCGTACGGTCAACACTCCTCCCCTACTTATTGCTCCAATGCTGATAGTTATGACTCTGATAGTGCACTGGAGTCTGCTGCCCAGACCCCAGTGCCACTACTTTCTCCCTAAACTGTTATGTGTGAATTGGCAATCCTAATTGACAAGCACTTTACCCCCCTCATAAGTCCCCAGTATATGGTACCAGTGGTACCCAGGGCATGGGCGGTAAAGGTGTCCCCAGGGCTTGCAGCACTGTGTGTGCCACCCTGAGTGCCCCAAAGAAACTACTGACAGCAGGCCTGCCATTGCAGACTGCAGGAGCAGTGAAAACTGCTGGAACCCAACTTTGCTCTCACCATGATGGCAAATTCAATGCACTATCTCTGATATATGCCAGTCACCCCTAAGGAAGGCCACCGAAAGCCCAGGAGGCAGGGTACCTTATATCAAAGCTGTGGACATGTAAGTACAAGCTTATATGACCCTATAGTGCCCTTTACCATTAAAGGACACTATAAGTGAAACACAGTCGTCCATAGGAACACATGGGCTGGCACCCGGGCAAACCCGAGGTTGGCAGCTCCATTATGGTACCACCTAAATATATCGCGTTTGGTATCAAACAACATGTCTTCTCACCCTTGACATAAATCTTGTTTCTAGTGCAATGTGGCATGCACCTAGGTGGCTACTTAAAGGTTGCCCATCTGATTGCCCCAGCTTCTCTGTGCTCTCACTGGCAAGCCAATGGTTACTGCATTTGCTGCTGCCAAGACGGGATTCTGACCTCCTGCCAGGCAGTATAAACACTTCCAGGAGTCAGGAACAAAGGCCTGGGCAGGAAGGAGGTCACACCTCCCTCCTCCCAAGCAGGCTAGTGAAGTGGCACAACAAGGCAGTGAGCATCTAAGGCTGCAACATGTCTGAAATGCATCAGGGCCTACTCCCAGAGAGGAGCAAACAGCCCTCCCACTGCCCCAGGCAAATATGCACTCAGACAGTTGGGAAATTAGTCTGTCAAGGAGGTGTACACCCCCAGAAGGCTAGCCACAACTCCAGAGTGAGCAGCCTGGTCTGTAAACTAAAATGAGATTTCAGCCATCTTTAGAAGTGACAGAATAGAGGGCTCTGTTTTGAAAAGGTGACCCACACCCCTGGATGGGGTCACTTCAGGGGCAGACTAGCTGCAGGGACTTGCAACCTATTGGCTACTTGCTCCCACACTGTTTAATCCCCTAAATCTAGGATTTAAGGAACACCCCTGACACCAGAACCTCAGTTCTGAACAACCTTTATCAAAGAGGACAGAAGAAGAGACTTATGTTAGCGACAACAGGACTTGCCCAAAGCAAAAGAGGGATACACTGCACCTTTGGCAACGCTCCTGGAACTGTCGGATCGAGACTCATCCTAGGACATCTCTCGGCTCCCCAAAAAAGAGGGACCATGTGGAAGCCTGAATCACATTCAGACTCCCCTGGACTAGTGTCACTAGTCCCCTGCAAACTGCAGGTAAAACAATGCTCTGGATCTGAAGAATCACTGGCTATCGCGCCCTCCAAGGGACTTTTCCAAATCCAGATGGTCTAGTGCATTGTGGGTACTGTAGTTCGGCCTTCCATGAAGTTGCAGGCAGCTACCATGTTCCCCTGGGCCAACATGTGTCAAAGTGACTTTCTGCTCTACTTACCGCTGTCAAAGCTTGTTGGTTGCCAGTCTGGCAACTGACCCCTTTACTCGATGCTGCATCAAGAGAGAACTCTATCCGAGCTTCGACCAATGTCAGCAACCACTCAGTGGTTGTGATTTTGCATCTTTTTCCCCCACAGCACTGTTTCAGTGGTAAAAGCAGCTCTCCTGCGCTCTCATTCAGCAAGAGAGACAGCCAGCACAACTCTGCACCCGGGCTCCACGGGCCAGGTAAAATTTAACTGACTGTTGTGGCTTGGTACTGGGACCCGTATCACTTTTACCCTGCAAGGGTACAATGCAACTCGACCTGCAAGTGACTGATTGCCAATTGTGGTTTTTCCCATTGACCACAATGATAAAGTTTCACAGTATCATTCTGCACTGATTTTACATTGCTTCAATAATCTATAACTCTGGTTATATGTATGCTATTCCATTCATTTTGGTGTCTAAATTAAGATGAAAATACACTCTGTTTTTATAAATTGCTGTCAGATTTCTCTCAAGTCGTGTCAATTGCTTATCATCCATGTTGGTACTCTGAAATACTTAACACATGTTACTCTAGTAAAGTTTGACTGCTCTTTGCCACACTACGAGGACTGAGCCAAGGCTTTATTAGTGTGAATCCAAGGCCCATCTTAAGGGTATTCTGATAGTATTGCATGGTGAGGTCTAACCCCCACACCACATAATACTCCACTTTCGCACACATGATGGGTCCCTGTCTGTATTGGCACAGTGAACAAAAAAAATGTTTGACTGGAATGCGGCCCAAAATAATTAGCAGTGAGTACGGTAAATTGAAACATTTCATTCATCACTGTTTTTGTTTTTTGTAATCAAATTAGAATGGGATGGTTCAATGAAAATTTCATACATAACTCAATCTTAACATCCTGACTGATGGAACAATTGCATGATTAATTCCACGCTGCACTTTTCTCAATGTTGCTGTTGTTATTGCATTTTAATTAAGGAAGCAATTGGAAACCAACATTTGGAGCACTTTATTTGTATCTTATTAACTGATCAGCATCCTTGAACTGTTCCTAGTAAGGACCGGCAGTGGAGTACACACCGGCCCAACGCCATTTTTCCTTAATTCAGCACACTTTCCCTCGCCATTTTGGTTAGGGCTCCAGCTTTTCACTTCATGAATATAGATATAAACCGGCATGCTACACGGCTGAACCAGGACATCCTGACTGACTGATTAATTGCATGCTGCACTTTCTATGTTGCTGTTGCATGTTAATGAAGGAAGCAATTGGATACTAACATTCTTTACAATTTATTTTCATTTTATTAGCTGGTATGTGTCTTTATCTGTTCATACTGAAGACCAGCAGTGGAGTACACGCCAGCCAGAGACATTCCACTTCCTCTAGCAATTTTAGTTAGTGCTCCAGCTCTCCACCTCATGAACATAGATATAGACCAGCAGACTGTGTGGCCGCGCAGTGGATGCACCTAGCGGGCGTGAAAAGCAAGCTAAGCTGCACCCGGCTGTGCTTGGACCCTGCCAAGCACCACTGTCCCTGGTTAGTTGCTCCCAAACCTTGTGTCCTATATAAGGGTGGGCAATAAATTCTGTCCACTGCCAGAGTTCACAGAGTTTTGTCCACTCCGATTATGTTTTTAATGCGAAGTTCCGGCAAAACTCCGCCAACTGCCGAGTGGCAGAGTTTTTTCTCACGTGGCACACCAGTGGTAAGTTGGTGAGTGCGAGCGAGAATTGGCATCCCCTAGCACAATTTTCAGGCGCTAGGACAGCACCTGCAGAGATTTTCTCAATGCAGGCGGTTACGGGCAGTCTCGACCGTATGCGGTGAGAAAGCTGCAGCTCACGCTGAGAAAGCTATTGTTTGAGTACAAAATCTAGAAGAGTGGCAGCAAAAAAGCAGCACCCTGTGGCATAATGTATGGTGCCATTTATGCTGATTTTGCATTATGGAACAAGCTCTGGTGCTAAAAATCAGCATGACGTTCCGATTCCGCCCACTCACAGAACTCCACGGAATTCTGCGGAGTGAAACTATATCCAATTTAAACTCCTTTCTCTCCAACCTCATGGTAAGAGCTAGCCTCTTGATAAGATAATAGTGGCCAACAGACAAGGTGTTTGCTTCATATGTCTCATAACTTGTAATCACCCTTCTCTGCCCAGAAGAGCATTGGTACCCCATTCAGATTCCTCAGGTTATGCCACTTAATATTATCTAAATGAAAATTATATCCATGCCAAAACATAAACAGTAAATACATTACTTCATTGCGGAGAGCACGCGGGATGCTGTCTTTTGACAAACACCTGTCTGGGAGCCAGCTCGGCCTCAGATATCAGGTGTACATTTGTTTAAAAACAATAGCCCCTCCTCCCCTTCTCTAAGCTGCCTGATTATGATGGATCATATAATAGCCAGCAGGTTTGGACATTTTTTAGTCAATAATGTCCTTGTAAATGATCGCCTTGCTGGCCATTTGTTTGGCAAAATCGGCAGCATAGCCAGGTGCCTTATACATCAGAGCAACTGAAAAAAATTTGGTTACGTGTTACTTTTAGTGAAAAGATCAGGACCTCTGAATTTTTAAGATAGGCGATGGGTGTGCCTGTACAGGTGTAAATTTGTTTAAAAACAATAGCCACTCCTTCCCATTTCTGAGCAGCTCGATTATGATCGATCATAGAATAGCTGGCAGGTTTGGCCATCTTGTTGATTCAGTTCATGTCTCACAAATTGGGGTTAAGTTACCTAGTTGTCAAAACAGTCCTGAGGATGGTCTAGCGTACTATTGACAATTGAGACCAAAACGTAGATGTTGCCCCCACTTCTTGCATATAAACTGTCTTCTGGATCTTTGTCCATGAACTAGTTGTTCTACGCAGTGAACTGATTGCTCTGAAAAGAGTTTACTCATCATATGTTTGTTTGGGGGGCGCTAGAGAGCCCGATGCAAAATGGCCGCGCACTAGCGTTGCTCTGACGGAGCAGCGATTTATCTCAATATCGGCAGAAATATCGTTCATTGCAGCACCCGAGCTACGGATTCTGAAATCGGAACTGAAGCGGAGCAAGGTGATACCAGGATGACCATCTAAAACACTTTCGCTAATCGAGACAATCCGCGATGATGCCGTTCCATGTGAGTGAACAAGAAAATGGTGGCAATCACTGACTGTGTTTGGAGAAAATCGTAAGTGCAGCACACGGCATCTGCGATTCTATGTGAGGATACTCCCTGAACATTTTATTGACAAGCGCTAGCCTGGCGGTATGGCTGTATGTAGCATCAATGCAGCTTTGAATATTTAATTAACGAAAAGCGGGACATGCCGCACGGCGGCTAAAATGGCGGCGTGCGGAGTAGATACGGCATCTACTGAGTAATCTGTGACCCATCGCCGCTGCGAAACAGCGCGCATCACGGACCCATCAGACGTGCCAAAAAGCCTCGCAGATACCTGCACACCGGATTACCTGCTCTCGGTGATAGCGGCGATACTCCCCAGCTGATCTGCGACTAGAGCGGACCCGTGACAGCGGTCCACCCGCCACTGCGAGATTGGTGTGAAGACACTCAGTGAGTAGGACCAAAGCAACACCGCAGGCGCCGCATCGATTTGTTTAATGTCTACCTCCTAAGACTGCGAAGGCGACTATCTGCCACGCACGAATCGCGTGCTTGTAATCAACCAGCCTTGACCTTCCCAACCTCCAGCGGTGCTGGGTGAGATTGTGGTGATCTATAAATATTACCATTCATTGGGAAAGATTTTAACAGCACAGACTGTATCTCCGCTGTGTCTCAACACTGCATATGTACCAAGCGCTACAATAGGCACTATGGTTGTATTGCTACACAATCAGAGAACGTACTGGCACCACACCTCTAGCGTAACACACGCTCTTTGAACATCTCTTCCCTCGCAAACAGTGTCATTCATCTGCATTCCTTCGCTCATTCTGGCACGTTATAACTGGTTACCTGGCTGTGAGGTAAATGAACTACGCTGTGCCGCATTGAGACACCTGTAAGCTTTGAAGTCAGGACACTGCGCTTTACTATACGCACCACTCACCTCGCTGTTTTATTTGGGAACCTGGTGATCGAGGGCCTGCAGTGAATACTTGAGAATGGGAAAAACTGATCAGCAGCAAACTAAGTTACCATTCATGCCCCGACGAACATCACGACTCCCAGGCGCCACGGCAGACACGGATCCAGAAACGGACTCAGGGTCAAACGCCAAGATGGAGGCTGCCCTTAACGCCATCCACCACAGTCTCCAGGCCATCGATGGTAAGATAGACGCACTTACTATCCGGATGGACCACATATCCGCTCGGATAGACAAACATGGTGAGCGCTTAGAAGAAGCCGAACAGCAGATATCAGGGGTTGAAGATGAGACCCATGCAACTACTTCTAAATGCGATGACATGGCAAAGCTCCTAGAGATTATAAAAGCAAAAAACGAGGATCTCGAATCAAGATCACGCTGCAACAACCTACGCATTGCAGGCGTACCAGAAAGCACCAATACTGGTAAACTTGAAGACTATGTGGAGCAAAAGTTAAAGGACCTGTTTGGATCAGAACAATTTTCACCAATGCTCATTGTAGAAAGAGCGCACAGATCTCTTGCGCCGAAGCCACCACCAGGAGCTCCTCCGCGGCCTATAGTAGCCCGAATCCTGAACTATCGTGACCGGGATACAGCGCTGTGGCTGGCCAGAGATAAACACCCCCTGGAATATAAAGGCTGTGAGGTAGCCTTCTACCCAGACTTCACCCTATCTGTCCAGCTAGCTCGCAAGGAGTTTGGCCCGGTGAAGAAGAAGCTCCGCGACATGAGCATTCCCTACGCCATGCTATATCCGGCCAGACTTCGTGTCACCCACGCGGGCAAAACTCGCATCTTGTCGACACCCCACGCAGCGCAGGAATTCCTTAAACAAGCCAAGCAACAGAATGCACGTGAAAAACGCTCCACCGCACAACCGGAATTGGACTAGCACTACAACAGAATGGATGTCCTGGTACATCTAACTGCTATACTGAATACCTGAGGCTGGTGTCCTGCTTGAACATTGACATAGGGTAAGACACTATGATCATTACAAAAAGAATGCAGCTTTATAGTCTTCCCTGCTTGGACTATAGACGTAATGCAGGTATTCAGAAAGTTACGACCATCTACTATGCCACTCCATTTGTAAACTAACTGTTAGTTTCTGATATATGATACGTACCAAAGATGTCTAATATGATACTGCTAACTAATGACCACCCAATTGCTGCAGCTCTGTATACTTTTGTCGCTCCGGCCCCCATCTGCATGCGGATGGAATACCGAGCACCTAGCTGCCCCCTAACGGGTAAATCCCATTACAATTCTGTTGGCGTTTACATTTGAAGTTCGGGTTTGTCTTTGGCATGGTTGGGATGCTAAAGTGGGCGGGGGGAAAGTTGGGATCTATGTTATGTATATCCAGGCAAACACTCTATACTTAACACACAACACACGCATAATACTGCACATTGTACTTAATTCTACGGCCATAATAGCAGTAACTTCTGAAGGTAAACGAGGCACTCTAATGCAATGCACCCAAAAGCGAAAATACTCTCCTGATACATAGAACGGTAAACACCACACCACTGAAACTAGTCACATGGAATGTGCGGGGACTTAATAACCCCCGCAACATCAGGCAGGTCCTTGCATATTTAGATAGGCATCAAATAAGCATTGCTTTGTTGCAAGAAACCCATTTGCTCCAAAAAAAAGCTGATGCGCTAGGGAAAAGATGGGCGGAGATGGTGGCAGCTTCCTCCTACTCCACATACGCCAGGGGCGTTATCACGTTGATACGCAAAGGGGCGAATTTTGTACATGAACAAACGCTAAATGATGACAAAGGCCGGTATGTCATAGTTATAGGCGCCCTACGCGGCTCCAAGGTGGGAATCGTCAATATATACGGTCCCAATATTAATGACCCCACCTTCTTCACTAACTTATGGAACACTCTCAGAACTCTCCCACCTATGGAATTGATTTGGGGGGGCGACTTCAATGTTACACTTAATGACACATATGATCGATCTCATGACACATACGATCGATCTCATGCAACCACTGAACACCCTCACCGTGCTGCTTCCGTTATTCTTAACGGCATGTTGGAATTCCACATGCAAGATATCTGGCGAATGCGCAACCCACAGACGCTAGAAAGCACCCACTCTTCCACCATACATGGTAGCTGGGCTAGACTTGATTATTGGTTACTCACGGAATCTACCTGTGCATGGGCGCACGACATACAGCACCTACCAAAAACGCTCTCAGACCATAAACCTGTCGTTCTGACTCTTAAAATCCCGACTTATACCCCCACTCCGTTTATTTGGCGATTCAACGCCACTTCCCTGCTAGACCCCATCTATAAAGAAACCGTTCATAGAGCCATAGAAGATTTCTTCCATCTCAACACAAATTCAGTAGATAGTGCTGGCACTTTATGGGAAGCGTTTAATGCGAACGTGCGCGGTGTGTGTATTAGCACAACGGCTGGTATCTTAAAAGACATACGCACACAATTAAGTAATAGTGAAGCACGGATAAAGCAACTGGAAACTGAATATGATACGACCTACAATGCGGCTCTTTTGGGGGCAATTCGGGACAAAGTCACCCAATATAATAAACTTGCAGATGATGAATTGAAATACATCACCCGCCGGTACACAGCCCGTAGAATGGGAAAAGGGGGCAGGCCAGGTTGCCATTTGGCACAACAGATACGCACAGAACACAAACAACATGTCGTATTGACAATGATAGATCGTGAGAACACAACGCATTATGACACTCAGGGCATATTGAGCACCTTCATGGATACATACAGTGAGCTCTACTCTGCACGCGACACAGCAACTACACAAGAAATACTGGATTATCTAGAGGACATAGCACTTCTATGGCTCACGGATGATCAACGAGAATTCTTAGCACAACCCATCACAGTGGAGGAGGTGCAGACTGCCATAAAGTCCTTACCCAATGGCAAAACCCCTGGGCCTGACGGCTTTACCGGGGAATTCTACAAAGCATATTCAGAGCTGATTAGTCCTCATATTGTTGAAATGTATGACGAAGCCTATAACAATAAGATTCTCCCCCCAACATTACGAGAAGCATTAATCGTGGCACTGTTAAAACTGGATAAACAACCCCAGCGTGCAGACTCATATAGACCACTTTCCTTAATCAATACCGATGTTAAGATCCTAGCCAAGATTATTGCCACACGATTACAACCTTTTATGCAAATTATAGTCATACCGGATCAATCTGATTTTATACCAAATCGATCAACATCTCATAACCTACGCACCATCTTTGCACTCCTACATCAATTAAATCCAGAGTTAGAGGTGGCAGCTGTCCTCCTAGATGCGGCCAAAGCCTTCGACTCTATTGAGTGGGTATATCTGTTTGCAATTTTACAAAGGATAGGTCTACCACCCATTCTCTTGAATTGGATTAAGTTGCTATATAACAAACCAACTGCACGTATTAAAGTAAATGGCCATGTTTCAGGTGCCATAAACATCCAGAGAGGTATAAGGCAGGGCTGCCCCTTATCGCCTCTACTATTTTCCATCGCAATAGAACCACTTGCTTGCAAAATCCGTCAAAGATATGCACACACTGCATTGGGATTCCACCTTCGTCCCATTGGCATATCAATGTATGCAGACGATATGGTGCTCTATGTCCGTGACCCAGGCACGAATCTTGATCCGATCCTTAGAGAATATATCGAATTTTTGGACGACAGTCTGGCCTACAGATCACTTGGAACAAATCCACCATACTGCCACTGAGTTCCCACTGATTTGGCAAACGGACCCCATTAAATATCTGGGTATATGGATACATCGCGAGCAAGAAATAGTACTGAGAACAAATTATGGTACTGCCGTAGATAAAATTGAGACACAAATTAATAGGTGGATTGCGCTCCCCCTCTCACTAGCAGACCGAATATCACTCATAAAAATGGTAATCCTACCCAAACTACTATATCTCTTTACGAATATCCCAATTACCCCCCCAGATCCGATATTTCGCAGATTACGTGCACTTCTTACACAATTAATATGGGCGGGCAAACAAGCATGGATACGATTACAAACTCTAACCTTACCATACACTTCTGGAGGTTTCGCGGTCCCTGACCTGTTTTTATACTACCTATGTGCCCAAGCGCAATATGCCTACTATTGGTATCACCCAATCCGCTACATGCCACATTTAGCAGTGGAAGACGGCGACGCCAACCCCATCAAATTAACAAGTATTTTGACATATAAACGGCCCCACCTGACCAAGCAGGAGATTAACACAATACGCACCACCACAGACGCATGGCTGCGAATTGGTCGTATGGCAAATAAACTCCCACTCTATGCGCCGAAGATGCGACTGGCGCAACACCCCTCCTTATCGGTCACTCAAGACAAAGCAAGTATGGAGCTACTAGAACAAGTTGGCATCACCCTGATAGGTGATCTTTATATCAATGGGATATTCATCACCCCAGATGATCTCTCATATGTCAATAACCAGACAATGCTATTTAAATTCACCTATCATAGACTCAGGGAAGCCATAAAGAAACTGTATACCTCCTATCCAAATGAACCTCCCACACTTGACACGTTGCAATTGCTCATTACTAATCCGAACAACAACCATATGGTAGCGAAACTCTATAGCACCATACAATCTGAAATTGGCACCAGCACTTTAAAGGCCCATGACAAATGGAACTTGCTGCTGGACGCACCTCTTACCGAAGCAGACTGGCAATCCTGCTGTGCACTTACTACCCTACTCACTCCCAACGGGAATTTACGTATTATTCATTACAAGTACCTGCATCAAGCTTACCACACCCCATTGAAACTGCACAAATATGGTCTACGTGACAGCGCGAACTGTAAAAGATATGGACTTGATCAAGCTGATTTTATTCACCTAGCTTGGGAATGTGGGCGGGTGCAGATTTATTGGAGTCAAGTGGTAAATTTGCTGGGCAAAATTCTGAACTGTACATTGACATGCACGCCGCAACTATGTCTGCTGTGCCACGTGATACCGCTAAAATCTGCAAAGAAAAAGTTCGCTGCCATAGCACTATTACTGGCGAAACGAAGAGTAGCGATGCATTGGGACAGTAAAAAACACCCACAGTGAAACAATGGATAATGGACTCTATTTAATGTAAAGATAATTTTTTATTATATTCAGAAGAGCTTCCCACCGCTTCTTAACCTGCTAATTTTTGGGAGCCTCTTACTGCTTATTTGAATGACCACCCTGATTTCTTAACAAATGATGTATAAAGTGTACCTTTCTATTGCCTTCACACTATGAATATGAGATCTGGCCGTAGTACTACATGCTGTAATGTGTTGAACTGTGTAACGATTATTATGCAATATCAATTATGCCGGAACTGTTTGTTATTCTTGCACTGTAATAGCTAAAAAATTCAATAAAAAAAAATAAAATTTAAAAATCATATGTTTGTTCACAATACAGTTTCCAAAAGTCATTGTTGCCAGTTGTAATTATTGTATGATGTTTTGCATGTTATGTAGCCCATGTTATGCTTTCAATTGATTTCTATACTCTAAACATATGTATCCACCAAATTTAAATTAAATACGCCTGTTCTTTATGGAGAAGTTCCCACTTTGAACTGCCCCATATGATTTAATCTTTCCTCATAAATGATTCCCTTGTCAGCCATTTACCTTGACTTCATTTGATACCCAAGCTCACAAGGAGTTATTGGGTTGTCCTTTTTTGTTTTGATTTGGCCAAAGCGGCACTGATCACTCCTTACTAAATAAAGGCCTTGAATTTTACAATACTTGGGGACTTTAATTACCGCATTGATATGGCAACTGATGGGCCAGCACAGTATTTCCTGGAAGATTTTATCTCATTGAATCCTATCCAAGTGGTAACACAGTCTACTCACCTGGCCGGCCATATATTGAATCTTACTTTTTCCAATGAAGATAATTTTTCCTGCTGCAACCCTCTGCATTTAGCATGGTCGAATCACTTTGCTATTTCGTATTTCATTTACATACACACAAAGCAGAATATTCCTAACATTCTACCCCCCACGATAAGCTGTGCTTGGCACTGGATCAAAAGCTTGGAATTAACTAAACTAATAGAAGACAGTCAATCAACTATGCCTTGGGATGTTGTAAAATATAACGACTCCTACCAGAATTGGATAACGTCTACCCTAAATGCTTCAGCCCTTATAAAGACAGTAAAACATAACACCTGTAAACCTTGTGACCCTTGGTTCAACTTGGAGTTAGGAACCCTAAAAAGACAATGTTGCAGATTTGAAAGAAAGTGGTGCATTACACAGGAGGACCCTGATAGAAAACAATACTGCACGGCTATAATCACCTACCACAGTCCGATTAAGTCAGCAAAAACAGAACATTATTCTACCAAGATCGAAGATGCAAATTCTTCCTCAAAGGAGATCTTTACTAAAGTCAAAGTCATGACACAGCCATCAGTAACTAATCAGAGGATTAGAGTGCTGTGATTCGCTAGTGACAGTTTTCAAAAACAAAATTTTGACCATCCTTGACTCTCTTGGGGATGCTAACAAACCTCATACTATCCACCTAGTTGGCAAGAATGTTTACTCCTTAGAGATTTTGTTCCAATCTCTTAATCAGACCTAGCCACTCTTTTAAATACGTTTACCTCAGGTTCAACCTGATCCTTGTCCACCGCCCAATCTTAAAAACCAGCTCCAATAATAATACCCATGCTCAGCAGCCTACTTAACGGCTACATCAGGCTGCTACATTACCTAACTCCCGGAAAATGAAAATGGTATCCCCAGTTTTGAAAAAGCCCATTGCTAAACCCAGCAATCCATCTAATCATAGACCAATTAAGATGTTGGAGTCTCACATTAACACCCAGCTTTCAGCCTTCTTAGATACCTCTACCCAGTGTGGCCTCTGAGCTGCCCGTAGCATGGAGTCCACTCTTATCACAGCCTCAGAATATCTTTGACAGAGATTGGACTTTTGGGCACAGCAGCCCTCATTCTTTTAGATCTATCTGCCGGTTTTGACTCCATATCTAATATTATACTTATTCATTGCTTGGCTTAGATAGTTGTTGAGAGCTCTGCACTTGCTTGGATCCAAACCTTCCTATCAGATAGGCACCAGGCAGTCAGATTACCTCCTTTGGTCTCCAAATCTGAGTCTTTGGTTTGTGGGGTTCCCCAGGAGTGTGTACTGAGCCCCAAACTTTTCAGCACTTATATGTCTCCACTGGCCTAGCTGTTTTGCAATCCTGGTATCGATGTGCTATTGTATGCAGGTGACAGACAGTTGATTGTGTCTCTTGCTGAGAGGATTCATGCCCCAAGTACCAAAACAAATTCAGAGATGGTTTAATCTCTTGCAATCTGGATGAAAAAAATCAACTAAACCTAAACTCCGATAAGACTTAGGTATTGATTCTGGGAAACAATCATCGAGCATGGAATGACCAGTGGTGGCCACATGAACTTGGTTCCCCACCTACACATGAGGAAGTGGTAAGAAATGTGTGTGTAAGTTTAATTCTCAACTTTTTTCTAAAAACAAATTCATGCAGTGACATCAGCTTGTTTAGGCCTCTTGAAAAGGCTTCAGAAAATATTTATTTACTTACCGTTTTCAGCCCCGAGATTTGTGATTCGTGCATTAATCACTTCTAGCTGGATTATTCTAATGCCTTGTACATGGGTCTTTCGGGGAAAGTAATTAAAACATTCCATCTGGTCTCAAATTTGGCAATAGACTACTCCTAGGTCTTCCCAAACACAGCTCAATCTCAGCTAAGTCAATAACGCAACACTGGCAGGGGCATATTTAGGTAGCTTTTACTCAACACAACACAGCAAGACACCTTGCCACCTTTAACATAATACGACACATTTCTGTCCTCTCCTTGCGCTGGCTCCCTTTTGGCTGCCTAGCACCAATGCATGCACCATGGTAGAAAGGTGCCTGTGTTGTAAGCAGGATTGTTTTTGTGCAGAAAGGAGCACCTTCCTGCGAGCACCTTCCTGCACAAAAACAATTCCCTGAGGCATTTTCCTCTTTCTACATAGAGGAAGTAACAAGGAGAAATAAAGATATTTCTCCTTGTTACGCCTCACCTGGAGAGGCGTACCACTTTGACACATTCCCAGGGTTACCACTGATGGTAATTCTGGGAATGCGCCAAAATCAATGGGTGGATGCGTGGGAACACCCTCACTCCACCCATGGAACGCCTGCCTGGGGCAGATTAACACTGATTTGTGCTGCGTTTCGTTACTCTGGAAAGTGGCCTTGTGTGGCTTTATAAATCAAACTTAGGAGCTGCGTTTCTCTTGCACCCCGTTGCGTGGTGCATGGGCGATGCAACACCTACATAAATATGACATTGGCTTCCTTTTCACAAAAAGGTACAATTTAAAACCTTGATGCATGTTCACAAAGCCTTTTATCATTCTGGTCCCTCCTGCCTGCAGAACCTGTTTAAGCCCTACATGCCCCCGAGACACCTGAGGTCTAGAAATATTTTTCCTTACTTTCACCCAAATTTCTTAAGGTTAGAATGGGAAGAAGCTCTGCAGCAATGAAAGGAGCGAGATTATGGAGCAAACTTTCTTTCCAACTTCGGAAAACATCCGATTGCATCTGATTCTTGAAAGACATGGGGCCTCATTTATGAGGTTTTGATGTAGGGTAACGCCGCAAGGAATCTTGCTGTGCTGCCCTACGTGTTATGGGCTATGTTTTGCTGTACTTTCACTGTTCACCTATGGGTTATGTTATGCTGTTCTTCTACTGCCACCTGTCCCTGTTGCTGGGCAGCACCTCTGTATTCCATGTGTCATCCATGACAACACAATGGTTTGTTATGTCCAGCTGCACTGTTGGCAGTTGGATTTGAGATGCTGCATGGGCTGGTGGTCTGTTGTCTACACACCTGAATAAACACAATTTAAAGGACTTCTGGCTGTCCACTCTACATTTTATCACTACATCAAAACAAAAGGGCAGGAATGCACCATACCCATGTGATATGGCACAGTCCTGTCCTTTTCCCCTACACCGGCGCACAATGGGCTTCCATGCGCCAACACAGGCACCCTTGTACCAAGGTGCAAGGGTGCCTGCGTTGTGAGGCTGATTGATTTTGTGCAGGAAGGTATACCTTCACAAGAGGTGATTTCCTTTTTCTACGTGTGCTGCGTTCTGCAGCACACGTAGAAAAAGGAAAGCACGAGGAGAAATAAAAACATTTGGCTTTAGGTCTGACGTATTCCCAGGTTTACGATTTCTCTTAAATCTGTGAATGTGTCAGGTTCCATGGGTGTTGAATGGGTGTTGCATAGAAACAACCAGAGCAACATCCATGGAACGCCCCTTTCACACAGCTTTCTGCTTGAAAGGGGCACATATTTCTTAGGCCATGATAAGCCACGTAAAGTGGCTTTACGTGGTCTTATAAATATGCCATGGTACATTGCGCCACCGGAACGTCAAAAATGTGACGTTCCGCCGGCGCAAAAAATGGTTCTTTAACCAAGAACAGATCCTTATTTTAAATACTTTTCTCCGTTTCTAGATCTATCAGCTTCCCTCGCCTTTTGAATATCCTACCTCTCAGGGCTGTCTTAGCAGCTAAAAGCTCTGGAGCAATAGTAGCGCTTTAGAAATGCTACTTCCATTACATTATTTCCGTTTCAGTTCACAGATATTATTCTTTTTAATACTTGCACTTTATGCTGTGGCTATTTTGTGTTGTTTCTTGATATCAGACTTTTTATAAAGAACTCCAATAAGATTTACATGTGCTCTGGGCTTTCCTCGCGCAAACACAGCACTCTGACGCCACTAGTAAGCTCAATCGAACTACATAGATGAATACATTAAGAAATACCTAAAATGCATCACCATGCTTTGCACTCCCTAATGCCAGTGCAGAGGTGCAATCCTGTTGAAAGGAATTGCTCATTTGTTTCTGTTCAATATCTCACGTTTGTGTAGCTGAGCTTGAGGTAAAAGTCAATAACAAAATCCTGGATTTCACAAGGTAAAAGTAGCTCACGATCTGTATGTGACACATGGAGCCTGCCATCTATATTGTATTTGGATAGGGCTAGGGGTAAGTTTGCTTTCACCTTCTAAAATTAAAGGTCCCGATGCCATACATGACAAGGCCTCATCACTTCTGCCTTAGGGGCCCATATTAGGCTTCGACAGATAGCACTGCCACAGCTGTAGAACAACAGAATACATAATAGAACTTCATGTGAAATATTAATGTCATTTCTAAATTATTCAACATGCATGTATATCTTTTAGGCTGAGTGCTTATGAAAAATACATATTCACGTTATACAGCAAAATTGCGTCGAACTGGAATAAGAATTTTAACTTTATGGTGTATTTAAGGATGAATTCTTACTTGGCACCTTACCCGGGTTTTCATTTATAAAACAGTTTTTCGTACGATCTGTCCACTTGAAAATGTGTCTGTCGCAACCTTTGCACCCATTGTTCCTCTCTAGCTAGTCCTTGGTTCGTGTTTGTGCAATCCATATTTCCTTAAAATTGGCTGTATTTAAGATGAATTTTCGAATTGTGAATTTTGTAGAAGGCAGAGCAGTCATGAGGGGGTAGTTTGGGGGCGGGGTGTAACTGTACCAGGCCCCACCGTGACTGGCAGTCTTTTGTGGGGCCCAGGGTAAAAACTTTTCGTGAGGACCCCACGGACAATTTGGCGCAGGATAGAGGGCATGTAAACTATGTATAGTCTTTAAAATTCTTCTTGTACCCTTCTTTTCCTGACCATACCCCCATGCACCCTCCCTTTACAATTGCTCCCCTTGCTGCTCCCCATCCCCTGTATCTTGTCTCTGTAACTCTGTCGCTTTTCTGTCCATTTTGCATCCAGTTCTCGGTCCCTTCTTTCTCTTCCATTTAACTCTCCTCCTGTACCTGCAATTTTCCACTCTTAATTTTATATCTTAGCTCTCCACTGCACTGTTCGTGTATGCCTTGGGCATCCCCATGCACCTCTCCCCTGATACCTAAATGGCTTTGATCTACTAAGTATGGAACATAATGGAGTCCCTCTACAGGGTTGTTAGAAATGGGATTTCTGGTTGGCTAAAGCATGCGCCTAAGCCAGGCAGAAACCACCACTCTAGTCAGGGCAAGGGAGTTACACACTGAAGATAACCCCTGCTCACCCCCTTGGTAGCTTGGCACGAGCAATGGCAGAGTCCTGAGACAGGTTTGAAAGGCTACTTTGGTGGGTGGCGCAAGCAGCGCTGCAAGCCCACCAGTAACATTTAATTTACTGGCCCTGGGTATATGAGATACCACTTTATCAGGGACTGATAGGTAAATTAAATACGCCTAACAGGTGTAGACCAATCTCACTAAGTTTACCGTAGAGAGCACAAGCACTTTAACACTGGACAGCAGTGATAAAGTGCCCAGAGTCCGAAAACCACCAACACCAGGTCAGAAAAAATACAGGAGGAAGGCAAAAAGTTCTGGGATGACCCTGCAAAAAGGGCCAAGTCCAACACAACCCCCTTCCAGCCTAAAGCCAGGGTAGACCAATCAATACCTTGATGGGCTTCCCTGCTTGGGGGCGATAGAACACGGATGCGGGCCCGCAACTGCAGGGGCACACTCCAGTTCTGCGCTAATCTGAACCCATGTGGTTCCCTCTGTCTAAGCTCCCAGGACCAACTAAGCTACCCTACTGGGACTCCTTAGCTGTCCGCGGCCAGGACCAGGCCCTAGGCCATTCAGATGCCTCTGGTCCTTGCCATTTCACAGAGTGGTGGGCGGTAGCCCCAGGCATATAGTATCCATTCTCCACTCTACCTCTCATCAGTGCAGTTCTAAACTGCCACTGATCCTCCAACCCTGGGTCTGCACCCTCGGGCTGACCAGAAGTCACGGGCGAGGCTCTCCTCCCCCTACCTCTCCTTCTGGGGTGCTGCACTCTCCTCCTAAGAGAGGCACCCTCAGAACACCAAACGGTCAGGACGCTGGAATAAACCCTCCCACACAATTCTCCCACCAGTTCAGGACCTCTCTCCTGCAACTGGTCTCCCAACCTAGGGTCTAAACCCTCAGGTTAAACCGGGGCCAGAGGCGAGGACTCCCTCCCTCTGCACCCCCTTCCAGAGTTCTGCACCCTCCCACCTCGAGTGGTACCCCTAGAAGACAAAATGGTAGGGACACTGGTTACAGATGCCCTTCCCTCCAGGTCAAACAGAACCTGAACTTGGCCTCCCAACCCAGGGACTAAACCCTGTGGCTGAACACTTGCCTGACACACCAGGACTTCCTGGGGAGCACGCATGCCCCCCCAAGGGTAACACATACCTCATGTGTTGTGTGACAGTCTACCTGGTGCTGATATCCTGACCCCTGTCCATCTGACAGTGTGCGAAAACCCCCCAAAACAGAAGTGGTGTCACCATGGTCACTCCTAGAAGGCTCAGACCTTAAGGCTGGCCCCTGACCCACTGGCTCTCCCACTGGGGACTCTCTCCCCTTCTCACCCCTCCATCTGGACTCCTGTACCCTCCACCCAGGAGCGGCACCGCCAGACACCAGAACTGGTGGAGCTCTGCTTACAGACGCTCCAAGTTCTCCTGACACGAGGAGATCCCCCTCAATGGATGGCCTACTAGTACAGCCTAGGCTCCCCACCTGGTGTTCCCTGAAGGAACCCTCCAGGCCCTGAGACTGGGTTTCGGGCACCTTGGGGCGCATCCCATTCTCACTCCTCCGCGGAGACAGGACGTGAGTCCCTACACCCCTCCCACTACACCGGGACCTATCCGGGCTACCAAGAACCTTTCCCACCACTCTTGGTTGGGAAATACCTGAGCCACTCCCCTTAGGGTCACTCCCAAATGCCTTCTCAGACCCTCTGGCACTCACCCAGAGGTCTGCCTCCCGTGCAAGCTCCCTGGGATCAGAGAACTCACACTCCAACAGGTGTTGGCGTAACCCTGGAAAACAACAACGGAACATGTGCTCTCCGACAACCAGATTGAACTGCCCTTTAAAATTGTTTTGCTGTGCTACCCATCATCCAACCTTTCAGTGCATCACAACATTCATCCACAAACTCCCCCCAAGACTGGTGAGACAGTTTCCTACTGCCCCAGAACCTCAACCTATACCCTTCAGGTGTGACACCCTCTTCCTGGGAACTAGGTACCATACTCTGGGATCTGGGAGTGAGACTTCCTACACTGGACTCCATATTGTTGCCACCACTGGACCCCATCCTCACTGGTGAATCCAGACCATTAAAACTACACTCAGGGGACATATCCTCAAGAGTTAGCTTTTCTCTGGCGAAGGCCCTTTCTGCCTCCGCCATCCTCTCCTGCGCTAGGACCCTTTCAGTCTCTAACTTTTTTTCTTCAAGGATCAGTTCCCTGAGACTCAACTCCTGAGCCAACAATGCCTTTTTCTCCTCTAAGGCTCTCTGGGCCTCTCTGTGCCCTGTATCCAGCTGCGCTAGCCCCATGGCATGCTCCAATTTGAGCTTCTCCAACTCCAGCTGGTGCTCCCTTTCCTTCTGCCTGTCCACCAACGCCTCTGGGGCCCAAGAAAGGGATGGGGCACTACCCCTTGCACTAGACCCAGCAAGGGGCTCCCTCTCCACGGGGTCCCCTTTACTTACTGGCGTCCCTGCCCTGTCATTTTCTTCCTCCTGCGCAGACTCTTCAGGACCTCCCTCAGACCCAACACCCTCTTTGTATGCGGACTGGGAAACCTTCCTCTCATAGTCCTCCCATGCCCATTCATTCTCTTGCCATCTGAGTAGGGTTTCCTGGAGGTCTAGCTGGGTGTCTGACCCACTCACTGCTATGTCTCTCTCCTCACAGAACCCCCTCAACTCCAACATACTATATTTGAGCAGATCTGTTACAATAAAGGCAGATTCCATTTTGGCAAGGCACTAAGAAACAAGTGTAACACGGGAGACCTAGGCGTAAGAGTTGCAACAGGAGTACACAATTCAAAAAGGACACTTTTGAGGAGAGATAAAAAAAATCAGGAGAAATCCCCAAACACGTGATTTTGTCTAAATGCAGAGTCTGTAGTGCAACCACGCGTCACTGTGGTACTGCGCAAACGCAAGTCCTATCCTCACCGCTGACAACCAATGTTAGAAATGGGATTTCTGGTTGGCTAGGGCATGCGCCTAAGCCAGGCAGAAACCACCACTCTAGTCAGGGCAAGGGAGTTACACACTGAAGATAACCCCTGCTCACCCCCTTGGTAGCTTGGCACGAGCAGTCAGGCCTATCCCAGAGGCAATGTGTAAAGCGTTTGGGCAACACACACACACAGCAGCGACACACTAGGCACACCACAAAAGAAACTCCACACAAGGTTATGAATAAAATAACCTTTGTATTATCCATAAAACACATTAGAACTTAATCACACATATACACTGTGCCACCTAGCACTAGGTATGACTTTACAGGGGATTATATACATTACAGGGCCAATCGGGCTACTGTCATAACCATTAGAATTATCTGTTAGTGAAAACAACCAGTAACTACTGGCAAGAGGTACTTAGCATAAACACATTAGGCAGGAAAGATCATCAGTAATGCATCACTTCATAACACCTTATGCGCCTCTTGGGCATACACTGCACCATAGGTGATCCTTACACCATATCACCTCAGGCCCCACCTAAACATAGGGGGCAACTATCAGGCCTACTGGCCTTAACCTTGGGGCCCATCTTGGGCTTACCCGCAATGCCCTCTGTCCAAAAGTCAGGGCTCTACTAGCATGAGGCCTTTAAACTGGCCACCGGGCTGCCGATGCAGCAGAGTACTGGCCCCAACAGGCCTGTACAAACATGGGGGCGAGAGTGCAACTCATCTGTGTCTCTTGGTAGACACCAAATGCCCCCGACGTTGCAGCTGCCCGCAATCTGGCGGCGCAGCTGTGAAAACTGGCACCAACAGTGTGCCTTGCAAGCCCCACTCACCGGGGCTTCTCTCCTGTTGTTGCAGCTACCCGCAATCTGGCGGCGTAGCTGGACGTGCAGACAGGCACCAACAATGTGCCTTTCAAGCCCCACTTACCGGGGCTTCTCTCTCTCTCAGGAATTCGGCGGGACGCATAAGCAGGGAGCCCGTGAGGCTCCGGTCCTTCCTCGTGGTCCAGCGAGCCTGCGAGGCTCCGTCTTCGTTGGGGCTCTCTTCCTCCATACGGGGAGCCCCTCCCACAGTCAGGGACAAGCTCGCATGTCTTCCAGTTCCGGCGCTGCTTCCTCAGGCCGGCCACGCCCCAGGTCAGGCTCTACTCACCTGACTTCCTGTTTCACGTAGCGGAGTCTCTTCCAGCGCTCACGAGCGCAGTGAAATATATGCAGGGATCTACACGCTGCTTCCCACGACCTGCAAACAGCAGGGAAGATGAGCACAGCATTCCCCATACTACTGGTGGCCCCAGCAGCACCCAGCTGGTCCACAACACCAGGACTGAGCAGCGCTCTCCTCCGGACAAGGGTGCTCAGCCCTCTCAAGGCAGAGGGAAGAATCCAGCAAGGACCCCACGCTGGGTCCAAGGGCACACCGGGCAGAGCTGGGCACAGGCAGGGCAGCATGTAGGGACCCCCAGGAGCCAGCAGCTGAGTCCTACGGCTTTTCCTCCTGGCAGAGTGCACCTTCTAGTCCAAGTAAGCACCAACAGCCCAAAATGGGGTCACAGCCCCAGTACTCATACCACTCATGTCTTTGTTCTCCCCTTGGCACAGGGCTCTGTGCCTGGTCCAAACCAGTTCTGGGGGGCACTTACACATTTCCTTACATGTGCAAACACCCTCCTTTGTCAGTGTAGGTCCTGGCCCCAGACACACCTCAGGGGGGCGGAGCCAGCATTGTGTAAGGCAGGCACAGTCCTATTCAGGTCCAGGTGCTCCTCCTCCCCTACTCCTAATGCAGATCGGCCTATTCAGCCTAGCGCTGACTCATACTGCCTCTCTGGAGCCACTGCACCTCCCCAGTCTCTTTCACTCCAGAGCCAGACATGCAATACACAACAGGCAGGCAAAAAGACACATAGCACACAGAAATGCCCACTTCTAAAAGTGGCATTTCTAAAATAGTGAATAATAAATCTGCGAACACCATTACACAGCATTTGTTACCACTATTCCAAGCATACCAAACTTGACCACGCTACTCCTCTCATGTCAGGAATTACCACTGAAACACATATCAGGGAATCCCCAATGCATTCCTATGAGAGGGCAGCCTCACAGTAGTGAGAAACCAAAATGGCTGCTTGTCACTACCAGGACATGCCACACAGTTAATGCACATGTCCTACCTTTTACCGACAGTGCACCCTGCCCATAGGCCTAGCTAGGGCCTACCTTAGGGGTGACTGATATGTAGTAAATGGGGAGTCACAGACGTGGCCACCACTTTATGTGCCACGTCACAGCGGCAGTAAAACTGCGCGCGCAGGCCCTGCAATGGCAGAGGCCTGAGACAGGTTTGAAAGGCTACTTTGGTGGGTGGCGCAAGCAGCGCTGCAAGCCCACCAGTAGCATTTAATTTACTGGCCCCGGGTATATGAGATACCACTTTACAAGGG
This sequence comes from Calotriton arnoldi, assembly GCA_963921515.1. Lineage (NCBI taxonomy): Eukaryota > Metazoa > Chordata > Amphibia > Caudata > Salamandridae > Calotriton > Calotriton arnoldi. Next base: position 550,817 of record CAWUFW010012053.1, read on the forward strand.
ACTGATAGGTAAATTAAATACGCCAAACAGGTGTAGACCAATCTCACCAAGTTTACCATAGAGAGCACATGCACTTTAACACTGGACAGCAGTGATAAAGTGCCCAGAGTCCGAAAACCACCACCACCAGGTCAGAAAAAATACAGGAGGAAAGCAAAAAGTTCTGGTATGACCCTGCAAAAAGGGCCAAGTCCAACAAGGGTCTTTCAGAGCATTATGCAAAAAGATGTTTTAGCTTTTCAGAGCTGCATTTTCCCAGCCAAAAAATGGTTTTTAGGCCTTCTGCTGTAATCTGTCGGCCTCTTATTGCAATGTGTTTTAGCACCAAAAGGCAGCTACCGACAATGTTACTATTGCAACATGGGAACAGGCGCACTCTGACCAGTGACACATAGCAGCTGCCTACTGAGCCCACAACGTCACAGTGCACCAATCCCAGTCTGCAGCACCATTGCTATACCAGACCTCAGACCCCAGATCACTGTGCTGATGCAACTCCAATTCTGATCTGCATCTTTCCTGGTCACTATGTGGCATATTAGCAAGACCGGCGATAAAATTATCGCCGCTTTAGCGGCAGAAAACTGCCGCTAAAACGGCGATAATGGGCTTGCTAATATGCGTTATAGAATTCCAATAGAAGTCCAGGTTAGATGTGCAGGACATCTAACCTGGGCTTCTATTGGAATTCCACAACGCATATTAGCAAGCCCATTATCGCCGTTTTAGCGGCAGTTTCCTGCCGCTAAAACGGCGATAATTTTTACGTGGGTCTTGCTAATATGCCCCTATGTTTGTGTACTTTGGCCTGCAAATGCAGAAAACCCTGACTGGCAACAATTCAGCTATTTAAGTACTTAAACCCACACACGCTCAATCTTGGTTTACAACATCGCTTGCCATTCTAATATCGAGATCTACAAGTCTACACACAGGGGCATATTTATCAAAGGTTTTGCTACGTCCTTGCGCCATGCAAGAGGACCCAGGTCGACGCAAAACTAAGAATGAGATTTACCAAGCCACGCAAGGTCACCTTGCTTAGCACTGTGTGGCTTGGTAAATCCTGAGTAACCCAAGACAGCTTAAGTCACTGGCTTGTGTTGCTCTGCCCCAGAGATACGTTGAATGGGCAGGTGTTCCCACGCATCCATATATAGATTTTGGTGGATACCCTGATTTGCCATGAGTGGTAGACCTGGAAATGCGTCAAAATGCTACGCCTTCCTAATGGGAGGCATGACGAGGAGAAATATCTTTATTTCTCCTTGTTTTTTCCTCTTTCTACATGTGCTGCATTCTGCAGCACACACAGAAAGTGGAAAAAGCCTCAAATTATTGTTTTTGTGCAAGAAGGTTCCCTTACTGCATAAAACAATCCAGGCACTCTTGCATCATGGTGCAATGATGCCTGCATTGGTGCTAGCCAGCCAAAGGAACACCAGCACAAGGAGAGAGCAGAAATGGGCCATATCCTGATAGATATGGCACATTTTTGCCCTCTCCCTTTCAAGCAGCGCAGCAAGGTATCTTGCTGCTTTGCATGAAAAATGATAAATATGGCCCACAGTTCTACATATGTGCCAATGCACTTCAATACTGACATGAAATGCCAGATGCTATTCGGATAATGAATTCCTGGCACTTCTCTCTCAATGCAGGTCAATTCACAGCTGATTTTCTATTAGTCGCCTCTGTGCAGTTATAGAGGTAGGCTCTAGTTAACATAGGGAGAGCAGTTTTTCGTTTGCTAATAACTGTGACGCCGTTCCAAGAAACTTAAAAAAAAAAAAATGTCATCCACCTCAGCTCCTTCCTTGAAAATTTCAGGGTGATCCATCAGGCGGGGCTGCGAAAAAAGGGGATACCAAAACGTAATTACCCCATGGCAATTTCCATAAAGATTTTTGAACAGCGCTACAGCCCAAAAGGCTGATTCGAATTGCACCAACTTTGGCAGAAAGCTAGATCTTTATGCAGAAAGTGTGGTTTCTCTGATATGGTCTAAACCTGTTCAGTAATTTTAGAGAAATTAAGGTTCAAAATGTATGCATATTTAGGCAGTCCACTTCACAAGACTCTTGCAGGAGTCCAGTGGGCTTTCAACTTCAAATAATAGAGGGATCTGATTGGCCGAGGAGACCTTTATTCCATAGCCCTTCTTACTCCCATGGAAGTGAGAGGATCCCGCAAGTACTGTGGCAGCTCGCTCTGACTGGCTGGCCACAACATGAGGAAAAATGTTGAGACCAACATTTCAGAGCATGACCTTGTAGTGAGTGTCCTAGAGGGACCCCGAACCAGGGGCCAAATAAAATATTAATTTGGGTTGCCATGGTCCTGCAGGACTCTTGTGGAAGTCAGCAGGACTATCCTGCTGCCACAAGAGACCCATAAGAGATCAGAGGACATGCAACTGCATCAAGGGACCCGCAGGATCAGAAAACCATTAAAAAAAGAGGGGGTCGTGAGTGTCTGTGGTGGGTTGACTGCATCCGGGCAGCCAACCATATACTGAGCATGGTGGGGGGTGGCAGCCCATGGGCCGGTTGGCTGCAGGGCCTGCAGCCAACCCCATGCCACGCATGGCCAAGGGCATGTGCCATGGGGGTGACTGTCCACAGGGAGTTTATTGCAAGGCCTGGACGCAGGCCAGGCCATGCAGCCAAACCAACGTCGCACAAGGCCAAAGACCATGCACAGCCGTGGGTTGTATTTGGCCTGGGTGGCAAACTCCACTACATTTGCGGAGTTTGTGAAATTTTCTGCACTCCGCAGAGCACGCGTAGTTATGAAAATTCGCAGAGCGCAGTTTTTTCCTTGCTCACGCTCACCAACGTTAAGTTGCTGAGCACAAGCAAGGGAAATCCAGTGCTACACCATCTCTCAGCGAGATTTCTCAACGCGGGCGGTCACGGATGGTTGCAACCTCTTGCATTGAGAAACCTTCCGTTCGCGTGGAGGAAGTTGCCACTCGAGTAGAACAACTATTCGAGCAGCAGAAAGAAGCAGCGACCTCTTGCGCTGGGCATGGTGCTGTTTGCGCTGATTTTCCAGTGCTGGACAAACACCCGGCACTCAAAATCAGCACAAACTGATTAGGCGCGACCTAACTCACTCCGCTGCTTGTGGAACTCCGCGTAGCGCAGCTGAGTTTTTCGGTCACTTCGCGGAGTTCCTCATAGCGGAACTCTGCGAACTCCACCCAGGCCTAGTTGGTATAGTTAGCGTGAGAAATTGGGTTGTTGGCTGAGGGAGTTGTGTGCTCTTCTCAAGCAACACCCACAATCTCTGTAGGGCGAACCACAAACATTCACTGAATTAACATGTGCTTGGAACAAAAGCAGACAGGCTTAATTTGGAGCGAATGTGTAAAGCATTTATGCAACACACAAACAGTAATGAAGTGAGAACATAATACAAGAAAAATCATAATCCAGTTTAGAGAAATAGAGTAAAATGTATTAAATTATTTGACACCCAAACAACATAAATCCAATCAATAGACCTGGGAATATTCAGTATTAAAGGTTTAAGGTAAGTATAGCGCCTAAAAGCACAAAGCACCAACTGTGGTTATCTGTTCACATCAGACCGGGACAAAGACTTAAGTTCAAATCAACTGCGAGGAAGAGTGGACTGTATACAGGCACCATATTACTCCCACTGAGAATTATACCTTATGTCCTTTATGTTGGATGTTGCATTGTGCTGCGTTGGTTCCAATGTGGAGCTGCGAGTGCTGCAATGGAAAGTCCTGTGTTGAGTTGCGCCGCACTGTGTCAAGTTGCTTCACACTGCCTCAGTTGTGAGGGAACCCACAGTTGGGCCAGGAGGGGTACACTTTGATGCCAGTCAAGGGTCCAGGAGCACCTTGGGGGCATCTCTTGTGGATCAGGACTCACTTCAGCAGATGTCAACTGCAGGGCACAGGCAGGTCCAGTTGAGTTTGAGCAGCTGAGCAGATGCAGGACAGGTCTCTGGAGCTTGTTATGCCCCTGTAGCTCAGACTAGGAGGCCAGTCAGATAGCCCTTGAAGTTAGTCTGTTGATTCTGGGTTCACGGAACAGGTCCAGTCTTCCTTCCTCAAGGAGCAGGGCGGTCTTTCTTGCAGCAGGGCAGTAGCTTAGTCCTTCCAGCAGCAGGGCAGCAGAGCAGACCTTCATCTGAGTAGTCCACAGGCCCAGAATTGATAACAGTAGGACCTGGTGCTAGCTTTGAAATAGGAGAAGCTTCTGGAGTCTCCCCCACCCCGAGGTGTTTGGAATTTCTTTCCTCTCTGGTCTGGTCCCAGTCTGTCTGCAGTCACTATAGGGTAATATGACGTTCTATGTGTGTGACCAAGGGGTGCCTTATATGTTTTAAAAGGAAGGTTTAGGCCTGGCAAAAGGTTTATTTTGCCAGGTTGAAATGACAGTTTTAAACTGCATACATGCTGCAATGGCAGACCTGAGACTTGTTTAAAATGGCTACATAACTGGGTGGCACAATAAGTGCTGCAGGCCCTCTAGAAGCATTTAATTTACAAGCCCTGGGTACCTGTAGTACCACTTTACCAGGGACCTATAAGTAAATTATATGTGACAATGAGGTGTAAGCCAATTTTACCATGTTTAAAGGCGAGAGCACAAGCACTTTAGCATTGGTTAGAAGTGGTAAAGTACACAGAGTACTGAAAGCCAAAAAAGCACGGGTTCAGAAAACAGGAGGAGTGAAGACAAAAATGTTTAGGGGTCACCCTGTGGAGAGGGCCAGGTCCAGCAGTTATGTATGGTAATAGAATATTAATTTACGTTAAAAAAAAAACCTCTAGAAATTCACTGAACAAAAAACAATGGTTAAAGTGACTGTTGGAAATGTAGGTTTCTGGTTAGCAGAGTATGCACCCTGTCCAAGCAGGAGCCACAATGCTAGTCAGGGTAAGTCATATGCACAAACTAAATTAACCTTTGCTCACCCTCTGGTAGCATGGCACAGAGGAGTCAGGCTTAACTTAAGAAGCAATGTGTAAAGTATTTGTGCACACTTTAATTACAGTAACACAGTGAAAACACCAAAAAAAGACTCAACACCAGTTAGAATAATAGAGAACATTTATATGAGTAAAACAACACCACAATGACAAAAATCCATTGAGTGGAACTCCAGATATGAATTTGTAAATATTAAATGCAAAAACAGTGCTTAGAAGTCACTATCGGTCAAAAGGTTACTTGCGATCGCGAGGGACCTGTGCAAATCCAAAGTTCAGGCCGACCGCGATGGAGGGCAGGCCAGCTACAGGACCCACGCAGGGCCTGCTGAAATAGCATCTTGTATGGAGCAAAGCATTGACGTCGAAAGCACAGTGCGTCGGTTCCAATTGGCGGAGCCGGGTCGATGTGCTGAAGTCAAGCTTTGCAGCGGTGTCGAAGGGCCGACACTACATTGTTGTCGAGCCTCACAGACAGTTGCGAAGGATTGGTGCTGCATTGTCATTGAACCTTGCAGTCAGGTCAATGTGTTGTTGTCGAGTCACGCAGGGATGTCCTCCGATCGGCACTGTGTTGGCGTCAGAGGGCACTGTGTTGGCTCCAAACAGTGCAGTGTTGGGGGCGTGGTCTGGCCACGCAAGAAGATGGCTACGAAATGTGTGTTGAGCCAAACAACATCTGGCGTCAAGAAGATGTCACCTGCATCAGAGGCACCAGAAAAGAAAAAAATCCAGGCTACCATTGTCAGCATGTTTAGGTCGGAGGGGCAGTACAAACGCAACCACCCAACGGCACGTTTGTACAATGTGAAGCTCGCTAAAATGTTAGCGCTGGAACTTCTCCCTCTTTCTTTTGTGGAAGGGGTGGGTTTTCTTGAATTTGTGACAACCATCTGCCCAAAATGGAAGGTTCCCAGCCAGTCCTATTTTGCCAGAGTTGCTGTTCCAGCACTACATCACAACGTGCTGGAATTGCTTGGACAAGCTTTGCAGCAGAGTGCTGTTCACACTATCCACCTAACAACAGACATGTGGATCAGTTGCCAAGCCACTGATTACATGTGCATCACTGCACACTGGATCTCTTTTGTGGGGGTTCGAGAAAAGATGTCTGCAGGTGTTGACACTGCTGAGATTTTTAATGCCACTCGGAAACATGCAACTGTAGCCATGTTCGCCATGGAGAAATCTCATACTGCTGCAAACATTTTGGAAGAGTTTAACAGCAAGGTCTTTGAATGGCTGCACCCAAGAGGGCTTAACATTGTTTTTGTTGCCACGGACAATGGCAGTAATATAGTTCGGGCCATGTATGATGGTGACTATTTCAGGGTCCTGTGTTTGGCGCACTGCATTAACATTATTGTTCAAGACTTTCTGGGAAAAAAAGACAGAGTCAGCAACTTACTGACCACCTGCAGAAGAATCTGCACACATTTCAGCCATTCTTTTAAAGCCCGGAAGCAGCTGAGGATCATTCAACGTGAGCATAGAGTGCCAGTTAAAGCACTCATCCAGGAGGTGCCAACACATTGGAACTCAACTTATTACATGCTTGAACGTCTGTTTGAGCAGTACAGACCAATCAATGAATATGTCATGCAAAGAGGGGATGCTACTGTGAAAGGCATGACCGTTGAGATGGACCAATGGGGCCAAGTTAAATGCCTGACAGAGATGCTACTTCCTTTCGAGCTCTTCACACGTGAAGTCAGCAAGGAGGACTGTACTATGGGATAAGCTATCCCTTTGTTGCACATGCTACAGGAACAGCTGAAGAGGGGTGTCTGCAATGTACGCAGGTGTGGAGGAAAAAAAAGAAGCATATGAGTTGGTGGATAGCTTAACCCTTCGCTTATCTGAAAATACAAGAGTGCAAAGAGGCATTGTGTCATCCAACCATTACATTTCTGCCACAATTCTGGATCCACGGTACAAAGCAGTACTGAACACTAACACATTGATTCCTTTTTCAAAAGTGGCTGGTGCCAAGTACAAAACTTGGATAGCTGGGGGAAGCCAGTCGCTTAGAAAAAGAACGGCTGGAAATTAGAGTCCCGCTACTCCAGCCCACAACAAGTACTGCAGGGCAGCCGGCATCAAGTTCAACTTCAGAGCCTGAGGGCAGTGCGGTTGGCTCACAGCAGTCAAAACCACCAACAACACCAAGAACAACATCAACAACAGCAAGAACAGGATCATCAGCCCCAGTAAAATCGGCACAGGAATGGTATGTACAGCAAGGGCTGGTTAGGTCCAGTGCTGAGGCAAAGGCAAAGAGGCAGAGCAAAGCGGAGCACCCCTGAGCATTGAGCAGATGGCCCAGGCCTATCTGGATGACCCAACAGAGGTCTACATTGATCAAAACCCATTGATGTATTGGTTTGGGAAAAGGGGCCAATGGCCAGTGCTCAGCAGGCTGGCGATAAACTATCTGGCTTGCCCTGTCGCAAGTGTCTCTTCTGAGCGTGTTTTCAGTGCTGCTGGTGCCGTTGTAACAGTGAAAAGGACCAGTCTCTCGCCCCAAAACGTGGAGAGGTTAACCATGATCAAAATGAATCAGCACTTTATACCACCGGATTACACCATACCTGAAGTAGCACAGCAGGAAGATGATGACAGCGACTTAGGTCATGGAAGTAGTGTGTTAGATGACCTACTTCTGGGTGAACCACCAGAGTTTGAGGACGAGCTCTACTTCCCTGACAACTAGGCTTTCAGTTTCAACTTGTTACATTTCTTTCTACCTTATTTACTTTTATTATTTGTGTGTGTCTCTGTCTTTCTTGTTCAAATCACAACAAATCCATCACCACCGTCTTACTCTTTTATTGCCGGATTGGAGTTGCAACTGTGTGCAGTCATTAAAGAAGTAAGTCCACTTCTCCGAGTCCTGCTCCAGTCCACTCCTCCTGACTTGCCCTAAATCAATTTCCCTCAAGCCAGACATTGGATCGAGAATAGTACAAGAAATGTGTGCCTGCCTCGTCGAGTCTCTCCAAAGAACATGACTAATTGACTATAGCTATCTTCCTTTCCAAGCCGAGAGGGACTGCCCCTTAAGAACAGGTAATGATGATGGCAGGCATTAGACGCTGACTCTGAGTGATTGGTGTTTGTGTTGTTGTTGTTGTGCATGAAGTGTACTAGTATTTAATCTATTCTACACACAAAAAAGTGACTCAAGTAAATGTTTCCCTTCTTGTTGTTTGATAACAAAATTGTACTTCTACTGCAGGCCGATCCATTGCATTTTTGAATATGGAATCTGGACTCACTCAATACACTACAGAGTTGGACACCATGATGACCATACTATACTCGTCGCAGTCAGTCAGTAGGATCGGAGATGATTGATGGAATAACTCAGGGCGTTTCATGAAGTGGCCTAAAAGGTAAACAAGTCAACAACAACCACAGCAGACCTACATGTCTGTGTAGTGGTGGGAGCGAGTCTAGTGGTATGACTGACAGCGGTGCATTGATTTAGTTACTTAATTTGGAAAATGCTATGCTGCTGTATATGTGTGCTCTGTCTGGCTCAACATCTAAGGTAAGTGGAGGTTGGGTGGGCACCGCGGGCCTGCTCTGTCCTGCTGTTGTTGTAGGTTAATGCTGGAAACAGAGTAGACATGATTTAGCCATGCCGCCTCTGAAAGTGATCTTGTTGCACTCCTCCGTAATTTATGCATTTTAACTTTACTTTTCTCCTTGATTTTTGAATATCCCTTTTGTTTTTCCATCTACACTTACAGGCTGGCCTTTACCCTGTGCTATACTGGGAAAAACAACTCACACTTACCTTACCAATCCGCCAGGCAGACAGTGGCGCCCAAGATTGACGGACGGAGCGTCCATGGAAGGAAGGACCAAGAGGAATGCCGAGATGCAACTCCCCAATTTGACCATAACATTGTAACTTAGTATCCTTCATCATCTTTTAATTAATTTGATTCATTTTTCCTCTTCAATCATTACAACTGTGTGTGTTGTTGTTTATTATGTTTACTCTTTGCTTATATATTTGACCCCTACATCTATTTTTTAATTTTCTTTGCTAGCTTTAAAAGGAAGCCCGGTACAACAGAACATAAAATGTATGTAATTTGCGTCTCTCTGAGGGTAGACAGGCAAGGCAAATGCATAATAATAATAATTAATAATATACTGCTGCCCTGTACTACTAGTCTAGTACTACTTATCGTTAACAATCAAGTCATCATCATGCATGCATTTCCTTTTTCTCCCTTAACAGATTTATGATGGTCGTCTGCCAAAATTGTGTGTTGTCCATGTGTAGTGTTTGTCTTTGTCAAACCTTTCCCTTAAATACCCCTTCCCAACCATTCATCAAACCCTAACCCTCTTCCCCCAGGCTGTGTGATTTATATTGAGGTGTGACTAAACTAAATTTACACTAATAATTGATCACACACTTGCTGGGGCACATCTGGTGAAAGCAACACTAACTAAAGGCAGGGCGAGGATCTTCTTCTGCTCTAAGTATATATATATATATATATATATATTCACTGAAAAAACCATAGGTTTTAGGGACAGTTATAGTTAGTTGGACATTTCACTCGTACAAAACCATAGAAATTCCCCCGTTATAGTTAGTTCAGCTAACTATAACTCGCGCCCCCGCAATGCACTGCTGATGACGTCACATATTACATCACTCATGACATGGTCAGTGACATCACTGATGACATCACTGATGACATCTCAAATGACATCACTGATGACATCACTGATGACATCATCCAGTGACTGTGTGTTTCTGTAAAGTTTAAATATGTTTAATATATATAGGGAAAGGCGTATTGAAGAATGAGTGGGTGTATAAGTGTCTGAATGGATGATTTAGTACGTGAGTGACTGACTCTACAAGTGAGTGATTAAATGTATCTTACTGAATGCATGGGTTAGTGACTAAACTGTGTGAATGTCTGTATCCGTCTGTCTGTTGGTTTGTAAGCGGCTGCATGGCTTTCTGAATAGCTACATGAGTGTCTACATGGGTTATTGATTGATTGTCTGAGTATCTGTATGGGTGCCTGAGTGTTTGTGTGGGTGGGGTGTGTGTGACTCTGTGCATAGATGTGTGAGTTGGTGATTCACTGGGTGCATAGTTTCAAGAGTGCATCTGTGATGGACTGTATGGGTGGGTGAGTGTGTGTATGGGTGTGTTAGTGATTGGATGTATATCTCAGTGGTACATGTGTGAGTAACTACATATGTGAAAGGCAGTATATATGTGTGTTGGAGTATATAAATGGCTATAAGTGAGAGTGTGTGATTGTGAGAGTGGCTGTATGGATGAGTGTGTACTTGTATCAGTGATTGTATAAGAGCGTAAGAATGTGCTAGTATTTGTATGAGTAAGTGAGCTGGTGTGTGTATAACTGTATAGGTGAGTAAATGGGTGTGTGATTAAGTTTTTTGCATGACTGACTAGGTGTGTGAGTACCTCTATGGATGAGTGGCGGTGTGTGAGTGTTTATATAGGTGTATGAGTGCATATGATAGTCCTGTACTGAGTGACTAAGTATGAGTGACTGTACGGGTGAGTGAGTGGATGTGTGTGTAGACCTAAGAATCAGTGAGTGGGTATGTAGTTTTTGGTGTTGGAGTGTCTATGGTTTTGAGAATGGCAGTCTGTAATTTAGAGTGGGTGTATCAAAAGTTATATTAGGGTGTGAGAAGATGCATGAAATTATCACATGGATGATGTCATCAGTGATGTCATTTGAGATGTCATCAGTGATGTCATCAGTGATGTCACTGACCATGTCATGAGTGATGTAATATGTGACGTCATCAGCAGTGCATTGCGGGGCGCGAGTTATAGTTAGCTGAACTAACTATAACGGGGGAATTTCTATGGTTTTGTACGAGTGAAATGTCCAACTAACTATAACTGTCCCTAAAACCTATGGTTTTTTCAGTGAATTTCAAAGGTTTTTAAATGCTAATTTCTAACTATAACGTGTCTGAAACCTATGGTTTTTTCAGTGAATTTCAAAGGTTTTTTAAATGCTAATTTCTAACTATAACGTGCCTGAAACCTATGATTTTTAAGTGAATTTCAAAGGTTTTTTTAAATGCTAGTTTCTAACTATGCCTACAGAGGTAGGACATGTGAAGAAAGAAGAAAAAACGCACAGAAAGAAGCAAAAGATGTGCAGAAAGAACCAACAGAGGAGCAGAAAGAGGCCTTGTTGCAAAATCATCCTGTGCCCACAACTTTTTCAGACGGGTACTGGTGGTAACTGACTCTGACTAACCAGAGCCAGTGCTATGCTAAAAGACACTTAGAATACAGTGAAAACACCTACATACACTAGGGAACACTATGCGTTGGGGTACCCCTGTGATTAGCATGACCTCCTCTGCAAGTCCCTAGTACATAATGGGGCAGGAGGATTAAAACTACCTCTTAAAACACGCTACAGGGCGCGTTTGCACAGTGGTGAAGGGAGGGGGCCTGAGGTGACATGTGTGCAAATGCACCCGTGGCGCGTTTAAGTTGCGGGATTAAGTCGCCTTGAATTCTGAGGGTCCCTGGGGCCCAACTAGCCCCCCAGGTACCTACAGTTAGGACCACAGAGCTGAGTTGCAGAGAGGCATTCCGAGGCCACGCACCTTTTTCACCTCTCTGCAATGCAACTCTGTTGTGCTTACTGAAGGTACCTGGTGGGCTAGTTGGCCCCAGGGTCCCTCAGGATTCAAATGGGAATTAATTCCCCAACTCAAAACGCACCACAGGGCGTGTTTGCGCACATGTCACCTGAGGCCCCGCCCCCTCCCTTCACCACTGTGCAAACGCGCCCCGTGGTGCGTTTTAAGTTGGGGGATTAGGTCACCTTGAATCCTGAGGGTCCCTGGGGCCCAACTAGCCCACTATGTACTTCCAGTAAGCACCACAGGCCTGCGTTGCAACGCCTGTAACAAATTGTGCAGTTGTGTTTAGGTAGTGAAGAGGGTCGTGCTGGGGGTAGTGTTTTAGGGTTTAGGGTAGTGCAGTGGTGTTTGTGTAGTGTAGGGGGTCATGCTGGGGGTAGATTTAGGGTTTAGGGTAGTGCAGTGGTGTTTGGGTAGTGTAGGGAGTCGTGCTGGGGGAGTGTTTTAGGGTTTAGGGTAGTGCAGTGGTGTTTGGGTAGTGTAGGGGGTCGTGCTGGGGGTAGTGTTTTAGGGTTTAGGGTAGTGCAGTGGTGTTTGGGTAGTGTAGGGGTTCGTGCTGGGGGTAGTGATTTAGGGTAGTGCAGTGGTGTTTGGGTAGTGTAGGGGGTACTGCTGGGGGTAGTGTTTTAGGGTTTAGGTTAGTGCAGTGGTGTTTGGGTAGTGTAGGGGTACTGCTGGGGGTAGTGTTTTAGGGTTTAGGGTAGTGCAGTGGTGTTTGTGTGTAGTGTATGGGGGTAGTGTTTTAGGGTTTAGGGTAGTGCAGTGGTGTTTGTGTAGTGTAGGAGGTCGTGTTTTAGGGTTTAGGGTAGTGCAGTGGTCTTTGGGTAGTGTAGGGAGTCGTGCGGGGGTAGTGTTTTAGGGTTTAGGGTAGTGTAGGGGGTCATGCGGGGGTAGTGTTTTAGGGATTAGGGTAGTGCATTGGTGTTTGGGAAGTGTAGGGGGTCATGCGGGGGTAGTGTTTTAGGGTTTAGGGCAGTGCAGTGGTGTTTGGGTAGTGTAGGGGGTCGTGCTGGGGGAGTATTTTAGGGTTTAGGGCAGTGCAGTGGTGTTCGGGTAGTGTAGGGGTCGTGCTGGGGGAGTGTTTTAGGGTTTAGGGCAGTGCAGTGGTGTTCGGGTAGTGTAGGGGGTCGTGCTGGGGGAGTGTTTGAGGGTTTAGGGCAGTGCAGTCGTGTTCGGGTAGTGTAGGGGGTTGTGCTGGGGGTAGTATTTTAGGGTTTAGGGTAGTGCAGTGGTGTTCGGGTAGTGTAGGGGGTCGTGCTGGGGGTAGTGTTCTAGGGTTTAGGGCAGTACAGTGGTGTTTGGGCAGTGTAGGGGGTAATGCTGGGGGTGGTGTTTTAGGGTTTAGGGCAGTGCAGTGGTGTTTGGGCAGTGTAGGGGGTCGTGCTGGGGGTGGTGTTTCAGGGTTTAGGGCAGTGCAGTGGTGTTCGGGCAGTGTAGGGGGTGGTGTTTCAGGGTTTAGGGCAGTGCAGTGGTGTTCGGGCAGTGTAGGGGGTCGTGCAGGGGGTGGTGTTTCAGGGTTTAGGGCAGTGGTGTTCGGGCAGTGTAGGGGGTCGTGCTGGGGGTGGTGTTTCAGGGTTTGGGGCAGTGCAGTGGTGTTCGAGCAGTAAAGGGGGTCGTGCTGGGGGTGGTGTTTCAGGGTTTAGGGCAGTGCAGTGGTGTTCGGGCAGTGTAGGGGGCGGTGCAGGGGTGGTGTTTCAGGGTTTAGGGCAGTGCAGTGGTGTTCGGGCAGTGTAGGGGGTGCTGCAGGGGGTGGTGTTTCAGGGTTTAGGGCAGTGCAGTGGTGTTCGGGCAGTGTAGGGGGTGCTGCAGGGGCTGGTGTTTCAGGGTTTAGGGCAGTGCAGTGGTGTTCGGGCAGTGTAGGGGGTCGTGCTGGGGCTGGTGTTTCAGGGTTTAGGGCAGTGCAGTGGTGTTCGGGCAGTGTAGGGGGTCGTGCTGGGGCTGGTGTTTCAGGGTTTAGGGCAGTGCAGTGGTGTTCGGGCAGTGTAGGGGGTCGTGCTGGGGCTGGTGTTTCAGGGTTTAGGGCAGTGCAGTGGTGTTCGGGCAGTGTAGGGGGTCATGCTGGGGCTGGTGTTTCAGGGTTTAGGGCAGTGCAGTGGTGTTCGGGCAGTGTAGGGGGTCTTGCTGGGGCTGGTGTTTCAGAGTCTAGGGCAGTGCAGTGGTGTTCGGGCAGTGTAGGGGGTCTTGCTGGGGCTGGTGTTTCAGGGTTTAGGGCAGTGCAGTGGTGTTCGGGCAGTGTAGTGGGTCGTGCTGGGGGTGGTGTTTCAGGGTTTAGGGTAGTGCAGTGGTGTCTGGGCAGTGTAGGGGGTCATGCTGGGGCTAGTGTTTCAGGATTTAGGGCAGAGCAATGGTGTTCAGGCAGTGTAGGGGTTTTGCTGGAGGTGGTGTTTCAGGGTTTAGGGCAGTGCAGTGGTGTTCGTGCAGTGTAGGGGGTGGTGTTTCAGGGTTTAGGGCAGTGGTGTTCAGGCAGTGTAGGGGGTCTTGCTGGGGTTGATGTTTCAGGGTTTAGGGCAGTGCAGTGGTGTTCGGGCAGTGTAGGGGGTCGTGCTGGGGGTGGTGTGTTCAGGGTTTAGGGCAGTGCAGTGGTGTTCCGGCAGTGTAGGAGGTCGTGCAGGGGGTGGTGTTTCAGGGTTTAGGGCAGTGCAGTGGTGTTCGGGCAGTGTAGGGGGTCGTGCTGGGGGTGGTGTTTCAGGGTTTAGGGCAGTGCAGTGGTGTTCGGGCAGTGTAGGGTGTCGTGCTGAGGTGTGGTGTTTCAGGGTTTAGGGCAGTGCAGTGGTGTTCGGGCAGTGTAGGGGGTCGTGCAGGGGTGGTGTTTCAGGGTTTAGGGCAGTGCAGTGGTGTTTGGGCAGTGTAGGGGGTCATGCAGGGGGTGGTGTTTCAGGGTTTAGGGCAGTGCAGTGGTGTTCGGCCAGTGTAGGTGGTCTTGCTGGGGGTGGTGTTTCAGGCTTTAGTGCAGTGGTGTTCGGGCAGTGTAGGGGGTCTTGCTGGGGGTGGTGTTTCAGGGTTTAGGGCAGTGCAGTGGTGTTCGGGCAGTGTAGGGGGTCTTGCTGGGGCTGGTGTTTGAGGGTTTAGGGTAGTGCAGTGGTGTTCGGGAAGTGTAGGAGGTCGTGCTGGGGCTGGTGTTTGAGGGTTTAGGGCAGTGCAGTGGTGTTCGGGCAGTGTAGGCGGTCGTGCTGGGGCTGGTGTTTCAGGGTTTAGGGCAGTGCAGTGGTGTTCGGGCAATGTATGGGGTTGTGCTGGGGCTGGTGTTTCAGGGTTTAGGGCAGTGCAGTGGTGTTCGGGCAGTGTAGGGGGTCGTGCTGGGTGCTGGTGTTTCAGGGTTTAGGGCAGTGCCGTGGTGTTCGGGCAGTGTAGGGGGTCGTGCTGGGGCTGGTGTTTCATGGTTTAGGGCAGTGCAGTGGTGTTCGGGCAGTGTAGGGGGTCGTGCTGGGGGTGGTGTTTCAGGGTTTAGGGCAGTGCAGTGGTGTTCGGGCAGTGTAGGGGGTCATGCTGGGGGTGGTGTTTCAGGGTTTAGGGCAGTGCAGTGGTGTTCGGGCAGTGTAGGGGGTCTTGCTGGGGGTGGTGTTTCAGGGTTTAGGGCAGTGGTGTTCGGGCAGTGTAGGGGGTCTTGCTGGGGGTAGTGTTTCGGGGTTTAGGGCAGTGCAGTGGTGTTCGTGCAGTGTAGGGGGTCGTGCTGGGGGTGGTGTTTCAGGGTTTAGGGTAGTGCAGTGGTGTCTGGGCAGTGTAGGGGGTCATGCTGGGGCTAGTGTTTCAGGATTTAGGGCAGTGCAATGGTGTTCAGGCAGTGTAGGGGTTTTGCTGGAGGTGGTGTTTCAGGGTTTAGGGCAGTGCAGTGGTGTTCGGTGCAGTGTAGGGGGTGGTGTTTCAGGGTTTAGGGCAGTGGTGTTCAGGCAGTGTAGGGGGTCTTGCTGGGGTTGATGTTTCAGGGTTTAGGGCAGTGCAGTGGTGTTCGGGCAGTGTAGGGGGTCGTGCTGGGGGTGGTGTTTCAGGGTTTAGGGCAGTGCAGTGGTGTTCCGGCAGTGTAGGAGGTCGTGCAGGGGCTGGTGTTTCAGGGTTTAGGGCAGTGCAGTGGTGTTCGGGCAGTGTAGGGGGTCGTGCTGGGGGTGGTGTTTCAGGGTTTAGGGCAGTGCAGTGGTGTTCGGGCAGTGTAGGGTGTCGTGCTGAGGGCTGGTGTTTCAGGGTTTAGGGCAGTGCAGTGGTGTTCGGGCAGTGTAGGGGGTCGTGCAGGGGCTGGTGTTTCAGGGTTTAGGGCAGTGCAGTGGTGTTTGGGCAGTGTAGGGGTCATGCAGGGGGTGGTGTTTCAGGGTTTAGGGCAGTGCAGTGGTGTTTGGCCAGTGTAGGTGGTCTTGCTGGGGGTGGTGTTTCAGGCTTTAGGTGCAGTTGTGTTCGGGCAGTGTAGGGGGTCTTGCTGGGGGTGGTGTTTCAGGGTTTAGGGCAGTGCAGTGGTGTTCGGGCAGTGTAGGGGGTCTTGCTGGGGCTGGTGTTTGAGGGTTTAGGGTAGTGCAGTGGTGTTCGGGCAGTGTAGGAGGTCGTCCTGGGGCTGGTGTTTCAGGGTTTAGGGCAGTGCAGTGGTTTTCGGGCAGTGTAGGCGGTCGTGCTGGGGCTGGTGTTTCAGGGTTTAGGGCAGTGCAGTGGTGTTCGGGCAATGTACGGGGTTGTGCTGGGGCTGGTGTTTCAGGGTTTAGGGCAGTGCAGTGGTGTTCGGGCAGTGTAGGGGGTCGTGCTGGGTGTGGTGTTTCAGGGTTTAGGGCAGTGCCGTGGTGTTCGGGCAGTGTAGGGGGTCGTGCTGGGGCTGGTGTTTCATGGTTTAGGGCAGTGCAGTGGTGTTCGGGCAGTGTAGGGGTCGTGCTGGGGGTGGTGTTTCAGGGTTTAGGGCAGTGCAGTGGTGTTCGGGCAGTGTAGGTGGTCATGCTGGGGGTGGTGTTTCAGGGTTTAGGGCAGTGCAGTGGTGTACGGGCAGTGTAGGGGGTCTTGCTAGGGGTGGTGTTTCAGGGTTTAGGGCAGTGGTGTTCGGGCAGTGTAGGGGGTCTTGCTGGGGTAGTGTTTCGGGGTTTAGGGCAGTGCAGTGGTGTTCGTGCAGTGTAGGGGGTCGTGCTGGGGGTGGTGTTTCAGGGTTTAGGGCAGTGCAGTAGTGTTCGGGCAGTGTAGGGGATCGTGCAGGGGGTGGTGTTTCAGGGTTTAGGGCAGTGCAGTGGTGTTCGGGCAGTGTAGGGGGTCGTGCTGGGGGTGGTGTTTCAGGGTTTAGGGCAGTGCAGTGGTGTTCGGGCAGTGTAGGGGGTCGTGCAGGGGGTGGTGTTTCAGGGTTTAGGGCAGTGCAGTGGTGTTCGGGCAGTGTAGGGGTCGTGCTGGGGCTGGTGTTTCAGGGTTTAGGGCAGTGCAATGGTGTTCGGGTAGTGTAGGGGGTCTTGCTGGGGGTGGTGTTTCAGGGTTTAGGGCAGTGGTGTTCGGGCAGTTTAGGGGGTCTTGCTGGGGGTGGTGTTTCAGGGTTTAGGGCAGTGCAGTGGTGTTCGGGCAGTGTAGGGGGTCTTGCTGGGGGTAGTGTTTCAGAGTTTAGGGCAGTGCAGTGGTGTTCGTGCAGTGTAGGGGTCGTGCTGGGGATGGTGTTTCAGGGTTTAGGGCAGTGCAGTGGTGTTCGGGCAGTGTAGGGGGTCGTGCTGGGGGTGGTGTTTCAGGGTTTAGGGCAGTGGTGTTCGGGCAGTGTAGGGGGTCTTGCTGGGGGTGATGTTTCAGGGTTTAGGGCAGTGCAGTGGTGTTCGGGCAGTGTAGGAGGTCTTGCTGGGGGTAGTGTTTCAGGGTTTAGGGCAGTGCAGTGGTGTTCGGGCAGTGTAGGGGTCATGCTGGGGGTGGTGTTTCAGGGTTTAGGGCAGTGCAGTGGTGTTCGGGCAGTGTAGGGGGTGGTGTTTTAGGGTAGTGCAGTGGTGTTTGTGTAGTGTAGGTGGTCGTGCTGGGGGCAGTGTTTTAGGGTTTAGGGTAGTGCAGTGGTGCTTGTGTAGTGTATGGGGTCGTGCTGGGGGTAGTGTTTTAGGGTTTAGGTTAGTGCAGTGGTGTTTGTGTAGTGTAGGGGGTCATGCTGGGGGTAGTGTTTTAGGGTTTAGGATAGTGCAGGGGTGCTTGTGTAGTGTAGGGGGTCGTGCTGGGGTAGTGTTTTAGGGTTTAGGGTAGTGCAGTGGTGTTTTTGTAGTGTAGGGGGTCATGTTTTAAGATGCAACGCTCGAATACCTGACCAGTCTGCACTACATAAAACTGCAAAAAAACAAAAAATAAAAAGTGTTTTGCACACTTTTGTCATTGGGCTATAGCATTGAAGCACA